>OY998176.1:43055643-43655643 GCA_963921935.1 Galeruca laticollis
TATTAATATATCTGGATCACAACTATTTTCTAAATTCAATGTTTGACATAAAATGCTAAGGTCTTCAATGTCTACATATAAAAATGTGGAGAAATCAAAAATCACTCATAAATCCACATAAAAATATGAAGAAAATTTATATAGGAGAACAAAGTAAATGGGTTGGCTTCATCTATCTACTTCGTACCAAAAAAACCTTGAACGATGCAATTTCTTCCTCTTAAGTTGGCTGATCTTCTTAAAACTAACCGGATTCTGTAAAGTTGGCTTCTTCCGGGGTCTCCAAATAAGATCGTTGTAAAGTATAATTTGAAAACATGAAAATGCCGGCTCGCAACTGGTTTTGTTCCCGTTGTCCTGAGTGGGGGAACGCTTCTTAGATTCAGCACCGTCGGCTCTGTTCTATGAAATCCAGGTTTATAATAATACATTAATAATAAAACACTGAATTATTCATTAATGTATGGTTTATTATCATTGGAATATCCATACTTCAATATAGTGTCATACTGATAGAAATCACGTCCGAAAATTTGTCACTCTCGGTCTATCATTTTTATTCAGCGTTATGTAGTTGACTTGTCCCGGTAGATAAACTGGTAGTATAAGCACTATTTAATGTTAAGTGAGATACGTGAATATAAAAAAAATATTCAAGAGAAATAAACAGTTCTGGAAGTTGTTTTCTACGACTATTATAGAATTTCTATTTCCGTCGTAGTTTTTGATTATGGAATATCTTCTTTCTAGCCGAAATGCAGGAATATCAATTCTCACCCTTGATATAGATTGAATACTTCTGGAGCCCTATAAATGTCACGGTTCTTTCGACAGAAAGCGAAAATAGGCGTTTTCCGTATTCTACATCAGCGGCACTACGCAGAATGGAAGTAGTGCAGAAATACCAAAATACATAGAAAATTCCCTAAAGTGAACGTAAAATGACTAATATGGTCGTTGAGTGTTAATTGTTAGAGCCAGAAGTGCAGCATAAGTTTAATTTGAGACACTTTTTAAGAAAAAAAAGAAGAACATAGAAAACGCTCTCTAGCAACCATTGTCAAATGTCAAAAATGTCAATTGTCAAAATTGTTCAATAATCTATTATTTTTGAATTCTATATTAGAATTGATTATTATTTTATAAAAAGTAAGTGAATTTATGTCATTTCATTCAAATAATAGCTATAACATGGCTGCATTCCTTTTTAGTGTCTGATAGGTACTAATATTTTCACTACAACTCCTCCAGAAATTCACGAGTTAGCAATTCAATATACGTTGTTTTGTTCTTTATTCGATAGTCGTAGAAAAAGTATATTCTAAAACACGGGTGAAATTCAAAATTCTACACTCGTAGAACCGTTTCCTTCACCTAACAAATATTTCTACTCGTGTAGAATCTTACTTATTCCACCCTTGATATAGCATGTACAATTTATTTACATAGAGATTCTCAGAACCTTACTCGAGAAACGAAACTTTATTTCCACTATTTCCGATATCACATAGCCTCAAATTTTGCGTAAAATTTTTATCATGTTATACTCACATACACAATATTTACGTTAGTACGTTTTATGCAAAAATGTCACGTAAATCCTATACAAGCGGCTTTTTCGTTTTCTTTCATATACAATCTAAGTGCAAACAAACTCGTGTTTATCGGTAAAAGGAAATATCGAGGAAAAAATAACCGAGAGGCACGTAACAGTATCTCGTTCCCATCAGTCATCAATCGCTATAAACTTGCGACTTAACTTTTTTTTGAAGCTTCGCGCTTCACCTTGGGGATGGGTAGAAGTTTCTTAGACTCTCTATTAATCCCTCATATCAATAAGCCCCTCTAAATCCTATCTATATTGGGGTTTTAGTTTTGACTTGTAAAAAATAAAGTTTTTAACCGTATACGAGGTGTCTTCATTTAATGAGAAAACTCTTAGACAGAACAAAAACAAAAAATGTCCATATTCACGGAATATAGATGAATAGTTTGCGGAGTTATCTCAATTCGACCCTTTCCCTTAATTCCAGCACCTACGGAGCAGTAAAGGTTTGGTTGGGAACTATAATTCACGTCAAGTCTGGATAATCCTTGCGGGAATCCTTCACAAACACATGTGCTTTGCGGCTCTTGATTAATTGATTGATATTCCGAAAAAATATGTCCTAAAGTACCTAATATGGGCTTTAGACACAATTTGCTGGATAAAAAATGCACCATTATTCTCTTAGAGATTTCTTAGCAAGTTTAAATAAATTTTTGTTTCTCATTTCAGAGTAATTTTGTTTTCGTCGTAATTAATACCAAGTTTAAGCCGAAGTTGTTGGTAATTGTACAACACAATTTTTTCAAATTTCACGTAAGACTTTCGTTAGCTTTTTATAAGAATCTTTAATTTAGCAGGTTACACAATCAGTGCGCTGGAATAGGTGTTTAGTCACCCCTCCTAAACTCATTTATTTTTATATAATTAGGAAAACCGTCAAACCCTCAAATGGAGCTTCTTTTGTCCAAATCTTCACGTGTTTCCCAAAATAAAAACACAGGGTTAAACTTGTAGGCTATATAACGTCATCGACAATTTTCTTTAAAGCAAACCCCCAATATTTATCACGAACTCTGAAAAAAACTCATTTTCAAGTACGGTTAAGTAATTGATAATTATACAGGGTGTCACAAATCCCGAATTGAATTCGAACAGTTTGGAAATTAGGACGGATTATGATTTATTTCGTATACAAAAAGTCCCAAAATGTTTTAGCCAGGTTCTAACTCACAAAGCATAACAATTGTAAGCTATTAAAACCAAATTGATTGATCAAAGGAAGTTAAGTACGACTAATAGCTAATGATTTATTGAAACATGAAAAAATTAATGCAGAAGGTGTTCAAAATATTCTCCATTCACTTTTTGGCAGTAATATCATCTATTTTTAGTTCTCTCACTTTTTACAAGATTTGTTATCAACAGTTTGGCATTCGGAGATCATTCTTTCACGAAGTTGAATAATTGTTATGGGTTCTGTTTTGTACATCTTGGTTTTCAGTAGATGTATAGAGAAGATAGAATGGAGTGATATAAGTGGCCACGCGATATCGGGAAAACAGTATTTGAATAATATCGCACTCTGGCTGTATAATGAGGGGGGATTCCGTCTTGCTGGAATATTACTTGTTGTGGAAATTCTTGAGGCTTGTTTAAAATAATATCATTTATTGCTACCGTTATCTGTTTCTCCCGCATATTTACTACGTTTAAAGCCACCATGAGAAACAAAACTCTGGTCCCACGCCCAACTTTTATTATTGAGTATTTTGATTTCCTTTATCATCAATTTGGTATAGCTTTCCGATATTTCCAATAAGTTGGTGAGGTTTTCATTTTATTTTTGATTCAGGGGTTTTGTATCGTCCGGCTCATTGAACCAAAAACATTCTAAAGAATTGACAATTTTGTCGATATTAATATCATCAACAGAATGGCAGATGTTACATTTCATGTTACTCCTAACTGATCTATAATGTAATAATCTAGACCTTTAATCACTGTAATCTTTAATTCCAGATATGTAAGATAACTTGATTAAAATGCCAAAAAGTGTCCCTACCTTCGATTCTACCAAATTCTGCTTCTAGTGCGCGGCTGAGCGTGTAAGGCAATCCAGTCCGATTGGTTTTTTTGCTAGGTTCGCCTGGTCTTAAAACGGATGAAACTTCCTTTGCCAGGACAGGGTTTGTCCTCCTCGTCTCGGTCACACGTCCACGATTGTTACACTTCCAGATAGAGAAATTTTTGGAGTAGGGGTGATAGGAAAAATAATGTAGAACCTCCACGTTATACAAAAAATATCTATAATAAAATAATCTCTTCCTAAAATCCTCATATACAACTATACATATATATTTAAAATTAAACTACAAATCCCGTATGACCAAATTAATCCCAATTCCCTGGTATAACTCTACCTATACATATTTATCTGAAAAATTGGTTTATTATCAAACCTACTCCTGTATATCTTACAACTATAAAAACAAAATCAAATTTATGAACAGAATTCTCGTTTGTTCGGTGGTGCGGCAAAACTAGCCCTCTTATCGGCTTGGTCTATTTATTAAAAAAAATGCGTGAAAGGCGTATGTTTTGCTATATTCGTTTCTCAATCCTTCTATTCTCCGGTGTCGAGAAAAATAAATAACTATCACGTGTAAATACCTTTATATGCAACAATGATTCATTTTACATCGTCCGGTCGTCATTGACCTTCAAGGAACGAAAGTGAAATTATTGTTCTATAAAGAAAAATTCTGATGAGCTAAGGAAAACAATTTAATATTATTTATCGACACCGGCGCTACAACTTGCGAAAGTCCCCAGTAATATAATTACCTACGACAATTTATGCGTTTACGCTGGCAAAATAAGAAAGAGTTTTAATTTATAATTCACGGCTGAACAAAAGACTGAAAACAATATTTCTCTATAATAGATTGACTTATCAGTAGTAATACCACAAGTGATTGAATTTTCGCGATAAGTCTGTCGATTCATTTTTGAACGAAACTGAATTGTCCGCAGGACGAGTGGTGTTTTCTCGAATCAATGCAGTTGAGATCATAAATGAAAGCCAGACTTATGAGATAAATTCAATCACGAGTGGAATTTTATTAGACTATTTCACAAACAGCGTTGCTTCATATAATAGGTATTTTCGTTCATCGCAAAATCTGGTAAATTCCTTCCAAATGTACTCCTTCGATTTCCTCGTATTTTTCGGTACATTTTCATCCATTTTTTCGTTGATTGATTCGATAGAATTCATCCCAAATCTACTCATTTTTGAATGCGTGCACAGCGTAATCACTTATATTTGACGTTTAACTGTCACACGCACTGTAAACAAATCTGAAAACACCGAACTTGATAGGCCAATCAGAGTCAAGAGTCAAGTTTGGTATTATCGGTAAGCCGAACTTGACTAGAGCTTCTGATTGGTTCATTTCGTAGCTGAGTGAAATAGTCAGCGCAATTCCGCTGAAACCCGCGAAAATATGGAAAACATACGCTCCGGCCTCTCGGCAAAATCTTAATTATTCTAGTACACACGGTAAATTATATATTTGTCAGGACGATAAACTTAATCTGAGAGTGAACAGCTTGTCCCGTCTAAATCTAATAAATATATTTGCTATCGCTACACCTTGTATATAGCAATTGACCTATACACCCAAGTTCAGAATCCAGCTCGACCAATAACGAGTAAATATATCACTAGTAAAAATTATCCCAATCTGAATTTAATTCAAAAACTTACTGCTTGACAAACGTCCTCCGTCTCGCCGGGAATTTTCTTGATTTTTTTTTACTATCTGCTTGTTCACCGCGAGTCGTGCCAATAAACGGAATCGTGCTATGTCGAAAGGCAACTAGCGTAGAGGGTAAGTTTTTACCACTCGTACCGCTAACACTAAAAAACACTAGTACCGTTCACCGTGGCAGGGGGAAAACCTTTCCCTTCGCGTGATCGACCCCCGGTACACACTCACTGCCTCTGCTGGTCTGTGTACACTCCTTTTTTTGTTTTCCCCCGACTTCGGTTTTGGGGTTTTCGTCGAGTTGCAAAAAACAGCTTTTGTTTTTTGAATCGTGCTAGTTTTTTGTTATCGAAATAATTGTATTCAAATAATTATTTCGCTTTGACCCAGTAAGATGTTTTTTATTTCTCTATTCTGTTTTGGCTTCGTATTTGTTTTATTAAACATTATGTGTGTCGCGTTCCAGTTATTATTAAATGAAAAATAAAATATGTTTCACCGTGTGTTCTGAAATTTTCTACCATAAAATTATCTTTTAGGTATTCGTATTTTATTACAATAATAATTATTTTTGGCTACACTAAGTGATTGACTTATTTTAACCAATAGAAAAAATAAGAAGATATGATTTTACAAACATTAAAACTTAGATAATACTAGTCCTATGCGGATATCCTGAATATTTTTTCCCATTTAAGATCAGTATAACTGTGCAATAATATAGGTAACCAGGAAAATCATATCTACTGATCTTTACAATTATCACTTAAGAAGACAGTTAAAAAGTGGTAGACTCCCTACAGTTATCTGTTCATTGACGACTACATATTGTGGGTCTCTTAAGTTTCTTCTAATTCTTCAAGGAAATCTAGTTCTTGTTCCTTATCAAAGATATGTAGTACTTCTATTTCTGTGTTAGGTGTCAATGAATGTTTGGTGTCAATTAGACTTTTTCGTAGTGGGTTTTCTCTGGTTGTTTTAATCTGTATTAGTGTTCATTGTATCTAATTTCAAATTTTCTAAGCGTTTGACCCAAATAGACAGCGTAACATTCTGGATATTTCAGTTAATTTATACCAGAATTCTTTAATGTGGATATGTTTGGTTTTACATTTAACAATTTTGTACTTACATTACTCTCGGTTTTTAAAGAAATTGTTGTATTTGTAGCTGAAGATATTACCTTTGAAATATTATTAGAAATATCACCGCCATATGTGATCTTTTTATAACTTTTTATTTCGTTAATCTGTTCAGGAAATATAAGTTTTAATGCCACTTTTTCCTTTTTTTTAATAAGGAATTTATATCTAATTTGTAATGGATAACCGTTGGTTGCTGCTATTTGTTTAATTGTTTCAATTCTAACACTTGTAAGAAATGGATAGAAAAAAACATTAGTCCAGTAATAATATCAGATATACTTAATCTTTCTGGTGCACAATAAGCCAATTAATGTGAAAAGTTATTTCACTTTTGACAATAGAGTCTATATTCAAAATGAAGGTTTCCCAATGGAAATTCCTATTTCACCAATTGTGGCAAACATTTTTATGGACATTTTAGAAAGAAGTAACTTTGAATGTGAAATTTCAAAAAAAATCTTATTTTGGTATAGATACATAGATGACATATTAGATTGTTTTATGCGCAGTGAACGACAATTAGATGTATTTTCAACGATATCAATATTCACACCCAAAAATTATTTTTACATTAGAAGTTGAAGAAAAAAATCAATCAATTTTCTTGATTCAAAAACTCAAAGAGTTAATAATGTACTAGTTTATTCAATTTACAGAAAACCAAAACATACTCATGTGGCTATTCCATATATTTCCAATTATCCGATGTCACATAAATTAGCAGCATACAATTCAATGATACATATAATATTTTCAGTTCCTATTAACCAATATAATTTTACTATAGTAAGTAATACAGTTAAACTAATAGCAACATTCATACGTTATCCATTACATATAATAAATAAATCACTTAATAAAAAAGAGACAAAGTGGCATTACAACTACTATTTACTGAACAAACTAAAGAAATAGAGACTTACAAAACCATCACCTATGCTGGTATCATTCCAAAGATATTATCTTCAGTGACAAATACAACAATTTCTCTTAAAATAGAAAGTAATATGAGTACTGAATTGTTAAATTGAAAAACAAAAATATCCTTGTTAAAGAAGTCTGGAATATATTAACTTGAATGTCCAGAATGTAATGCTGTCTATTTGCGTCAAATCTACAAAAATTTTGAAATTAGATACAATGAACTCTTACAAGCATTCATATTTAAACAATCAGAGAAATCCCAAATCAAACTATCATTGACAACTAACACTGAATCAAAAGTACTACATATTTGTGGTAAGAAACAAGAAACGAATTTCCTCGATGAATTAGAAATAATTTTATTTAATATTAAAAGTATTTAAAAATTGATCAACAATGTTTATATATATATATATATATATATATATATATATACATATGTCCAAAAGTTTGGAATACGTACAAATAATATATCTACGCCTATGGTGGCTTAAAAACTGTTGTTGATATTTATTCTAGAGCGTTTTTAAATAAAAATTATCAGATATTTGATTCGTTTTTATAGCAATTTGTTCACATTAAACTGATTTTGGTATTTACACATCATTCCAGTTCTAGTTTAAATTTCATTCGAGCCGTTTAAAAATGCCTATAAACATGATATCTCATTTCAACAGATCTAGAGTAATTGCTTTGTTACAACGGGGCTTTATTCAAAGTGATATCGCCAATATTAGTGGCGTCACTCAGAGTGCTGTATCGAAAATTTAAAAAAATTCCAAGACACAAATGACGTGAAGGATCGCCCCAGAAGTAGCAGAAATCGATGTACAACAGCAGCACAAGACCGGCAGATAACATTGATAGCTCGAAGAAATCGTCTGGAATCTACAAGTGGTATATCCAGAGAAATTGTTAGGCTTGAAGGACTGAATATTTCACGGCAAACAATAACACGCAGACGAAATGTAGTAAATTTGTATCGTAGAAGACCCGTACGTGTTCACAAACTAACATATCAACACAAAATTGTAAGGTTGCAATGGGCTCGAGAAATGGTACACCATGGTCCTAACTGGAATAACGTGCTGTTCTCTCATGAATAAAAAATTGGCTTGGTTTCTAATTCGCGAAGGACACTAGTTTGGAGGGTCTCGGGACGACAAGCCCGACTAGAAACAGCCCAACCGCATGTCCCATTTGAAGGTGGGAGTATTATGGTTTGGAGTGGTATTATGAGTGGCACACGGACGCCTCTACTGGTTCTGGAGAGGAGAGTCACTGGTGCTATATACATCTAGGAGGCTTTAAATCCTGTCGCGCTTCTATTCTGAGGGGCACTAGGTGATAGATTTGTGTTTATGCATGACAACGCACCTCCGCATCGAACAGCAGCAGTACAAAATTTTCTGGAAAATGAAGGAATATCCACAATATGGTGGCCCTCAAATTCCCCTGACATGAACGTCATTGAACATGCCTGGGATATCCTCAAAACACGCATTCAGAAGCGAAACAATCCCCCTATTCCACTGCGAGAACTAAAAGATGCTGCTCGTGAAGAATGGGAGAGAATTCCGCAAGCCCAGCTCGACCATTTAATCGACAGCATGCCAAATGGCCTACAGTTATGCATATAGGCCAATGGAGGAAATACTGATTATTAATTTTATAAAAAAATATTTGTTTCTATACTAATTTAATTTTAAATGTAAGTGGTATATTGTAAATTTTTCACTCCAAAAGAATAAATCATTTTTTTGCATATTGTTTATCTGGCTTTGAGATTTATTTAGTATTGGTGGGAGTTGTAGCAAAATGATGTTTAATTATTAAGAAATTTTTTCATATAGAAATCAAAAAAAATATGAAACATTCCAATATTCCAAACTTTTGGACATATGTGTATATATATATATATATATATATATATATATATATATATATATATGTGTGTGTATATATATATAAATAAATTTTGCAGAAAAACCAAATAAGACATTGGTTCAAGATTAAAATGAACAATTTAAAAATAAAAAAAAAATATATTAAGGTGGGACTTTGTGCCATTTTGTTCATAGAAGAGAACATATACTTCTCCATTGACTAAAGATCTACACAATATTAATAGCACCCTTGAATCGTTATATTCGTGCCAGTGTCCCGTGTAGGGATATCGGCAACATGCTGTGTAGTGACCATTGTAAGTGGTTCTACTGTGATTTGATATAGCGTAGAGGTTGTACCCACAGGGTGCCACATTATCAGCCGGGAATGGCTCATATCAATCACTTCTATTGGAAAATCTATTGCAGCACTAGGTTTTCCCCTAAATCTTTCTGTTGGCGAAAAGCGCTTCAGGTGAATAACGGATATTTTCCGGTATTTATGAATTGAGAATGATTTCGTGCATCGTTTTCGTTCCTTACATTTCGAACATGTTGGTTCCTTATCACCGTCGAGGGTTTCTTCTCTTGAAAACTAATCTAAACATTGTGAAAGTCGTGACTGACCTGTTCTTTGGGTTGTGGAAAGGGGTAAAAACTAAAAGGGATCGAAGGTAACTGAACAGTGACCACAGTGTGTGCACTTGAGTGTTGATTTCAATTGACCGACAAAGTTATCGACAATCTTGAAGTTGTCCATTCTCAGATATCTTAATCAAGATTCTTGGGCTTTCTTACTTTCACTAAGTTTGTCATCAATTTCTGGTAATATGAGCTTTGGTTTTTCATAATACCTGTTGATATTTTCGTGAAGTCCTACTAAAAGGTAACGTAGAAACTTCTGTGTATCATCTTTAGCGTATCCCATGAACCTTGAAGTGAATCGCTGAATCTGACTTTCCAATGATACTGTATTAACCACTATGTCTGAACCGTCTTCAGATCAAATATCTCTAATAACTTCTGCAAATGCTTTAATTAGTGATCCTTTCATGCTAGATATGTTTATGTTAATATCTCTTATGTATGGGTCTTTCTTTAAATATTCTAATAGCCACCTTGTGTTTGATTGGCATTGGATATTACTATTCATGAAACATATGTTACCAATATTTTTGAGGCCATTGAGACTCAAAGATTTTTGGGGAAGACCCTCCAAGGACCTGATTGTGGAGTAATTGTTAAGAGCTCTTTCGCCACCACTATCATTGTACGAATAATCTCGGATTCTATTATAGTCTCTCTCACTTGATCTTAGTGATAAGGAATTTGAATTGATGTTATTTGCTATTTAATTGGATCACTTTGTTAATATATTCCTTGTTATATATATATATATATATATATATATATATATATCATTTTTAGACGTGTCCTTTTATTCTTGTTGAGTTTCGTCCCCTTTCTGAAAAACGTTAATCGAAAATGAAATGTTTGAAGAAAAGTTGTTAACTCCAGAATTATTTTTAGAAAGGGAATTGCTATTTATTGATTCTTCAGTTACTACGTCCCTATCGACTTTTTACCCATTTTTTTGTTCTACGTCTTCATTCTCTTCCAATTTTGAATTTGACTGCAAAACATCGGGTTTGTTTGACACTTGTTGGAGGCAATATCATTTTTTTTGTGTCCGAAACATTGTTAGTAGATTTTTTAACACTGGTATATTTGGTTTTGGTGCTTAATGGTTTCATGCCTTTGGTCAACTCAGATATTTTGGACCTAACCTCAGGTGTCTTATTGACGAGGTAAGTACCATTTTTTACTGTTCTGGAGGGTTTGTCATCAAACTTTTTACTCAAATCGGCGACTGATGCGCGATTGCCGTTATCATCTTCATCAGACAAATTATCTGTATTAGTAGTTAGAGTATGCCACACTGTTAGTATAAATACCTTCCATTTGGTCGATTACCTTTTACTTTGATGTCTTCAACTCTATTTGAGGTGAAACAGCTTTATATTTTGATTTGGTCAAATATAATTTATTGCGCATAGGAATCGCATCATTCTCTAGCATTGTCATCTTCTTCAGTATTCCTATGATTGGGACATATCTGGCTGGTAGCTATCTATATTTTTTAGACCACTAAGGCCCAAAAGCTTGTTGGAGGCATAATTTATAAAATTGTCACCGCATGTATTATCAAAAGGCACACCTTCTGAAGAAGAGAATGAGGATGTTAAAGAACAATTTCGGAGAAAGGAAAGAATATATGTTTTAGGGTCGGTAACGTGAG
Organism: Galeruca laticollis; assembly: GCA_963921935.1. NCBI lineage: Eukaryota > Metazoa > Arthropoda > Insecta > Coleoptera > Chrysomelidae > Galeruca > Galeruca laticollis. Next base: position 43,067,217 of record OY998176.1, read on the forward strand.
AAAGTCTTGGAGTGGTAGAAGAATTAGGTTTCCTTTGATTAGGTTTCATGAAAAGTTCTTCTTGAGGCTTAGAACGGGGAAACGTACCGAGAAAAGATGAAGCGTTTTCTCAATGAAAGGCAATACTTATTTGTTGTATAAAGAACAAAGTTGCTCTTGAATCATTGGTTTCTACTGATATTTTTTTATCGATTTCTATAATGAATTTTGAAGATTTGTGACCGAAAACACCAGAGGTTTCAATTGCTACTGGAACGAAAATGTAAATGCTCTCCAAGTTTATTTATTTATTGATTTTAAAAGTTTCGCCATGTAATGCTGCAGCGCCTGCGAAAGTAGATGTGGATCGGACATGGGGCGGGGCCCAAGTGTCAGTACTAGTGAAATCCCATAGAACGGGTCTTCCGCGTTGCCAAGGAATGAGGGTTATACCACCTGGACTTTCACCGTCGTCACGGCAAGTACCTAACGGTTCCAACGAACAGGGAATCTTCGCAGATGACAGTCCTCGTTTGATTAGATCATTCACTGCAGAATTACATGAAAAACGGGCGGCAGGTAATTTGTTACTTAGGCCGTGTCTACCATATTCATCAACATCAACTCCGCAAAGACAGCGATGTTTGATACAAATTTGACAACCTAATCAGAGACCAATGGAAATCCGTGAATTTCGTCGTCTAAAATCGTTCCTAATGGGGCCGACGGTAAAGCGTTCAACCATGCTCCCGATTTCTTTGAAAATGCTGCATTCAAACGAGCCTTGTCTGGTAAATTAATAATTTTCTGAAGCAGACTTTCTTTTTCAATGTTCAATGGAGGTATATCCCAGGACTCTTGGAAGGATTTATATTCATCGGGTACAACTTTGTTAGACTTTGATGACCAAATAATTTCAGCCTTCAATAATAAAGGGTCTTATGTATGGAAAATATAGGCAGAATGTAATTAATGTAATTTTTGAACTATTTAATGACGCCAAAAAAGAAGAAAGAGCGTCTGAAACGTTGGAGCGAATTACTAAACCACCATATGAAACGGGTGGTGTAGCTTGTTTCCAAGTCTAATATAATGTTAATGAATGACTCTAATGAATGACGAATGGTATTGTAAAAATTGATTAAGATATCATTATGTAAACAGGTCGGACTACATGTTAATTTTGGAATTAATAGGCAATTGTTGACAAAGTAGCAAGCAATATGTGTCGGTAACCAGGATAAACGAGATGATATTTTTTTGACAAAGGTTAGTTTTTCATTGAAAGGATTCATTTAATAAAGGAGCACCTCGCATTTGCTGAAATTGAGTTCAAGACCAATATCCTTGGAATTGTTATAATATAGAGAAGAGACTTGAACAGGGAATTAGTATTACCACCTAAAAAACCATCATCAAGGTACCAAGCATTAAATTCTGTGTCAATGTTGCTTATAAGTTTGTGTATCGATAGGCGAAATAGGGGAGGTGCCAAAGGGTCTCCTTGTTGGAAGCCTTCTTCCGAACAAATGATGTTTTCGCCGAAAAAAAGATATGAAGGGAATCGATAACATTGATTGATGAAAGGAAAAGTTTCAGGTAGAAAATCTGCTACAAATTTTAATAAATTATCGCGATGAATTGCATTGAAAGGATTTTTAAAATCGATTTTCAAAAAAACTTCATTATTAACGTCTGGATGATTGGAGAGGAAACGTCTTGCTGCATGTGCAACTGCTTCACAACAACCTTTCGACCCGAAACCGAATTGTAATGGACGCAGTGAATATCCTAATTTGTCTCTGATGTTTGAACAAATTATTTTCGCTACTAAACGAAGGTAAACTGTACCAATGGCAATTGGTCTGATACCTCCTGAAGAAGAAGTATATTTATTTATTTCTAGCCATCGGTTTTTTATACAAGTTATTGCTAGATTAGTTGGAATATTGGTGTACAAGGAGATAACGTCAAAGGAAACTAGTATATGATCTTTAGGAATAATTCTATTTTTAACAAATTCACTAAAATGCCATGAGTCTTTGATATGATAGTTGTTGTTACGAATTATGTTGGTCAAGATATCAGAGAGAAATTTTGACAGTTGATATCTTGTCCAACATAATTGGTAACCACAAATATCATATCCAAGACTCATGGCATTTTAGTGAATTACTTCCCATGATAATAGCAGCAGTGATACAGAGAGTCTTTCTTTTCAGTGTACATGATGAATCTGATAAATCTTATTCTGAAGAAGAAATTGTAGAAGATCTTGCTTTGAATAAGAACAACTCTTTTTTAGGTATTTTGCTACAATCGATTTGCAAAAATAAGCTGTCATAATCAAACTGGAATACGTGTGACGTTTTAGTTTCAATGGCAACTTAATTAAACGACAAAAATGGGTACAAAAATAAATAATTTAGAAATTTTCCAAAAACTTTAGGACCATACGTTACCTTATTTGTTTCCAAACTATAAAGTAAATTTGAGTATTAAAATTCAAAATTTAAAAACTCTCAACTGTCACTTGTATATGTGAGGGTTACCAACAGTTGAATTTCTCTATTAGTTATCAACAATTTTTTCTATTGCGAACCATGTCAATAATAGACAAAATCAAATGTTTTGAGAATCCAGTGATAGTAGTTTAACAAAAACTTGTGCAACATAATTTTGTACACCCAGGAGATTTGCTTTAACGTATTAGCTGCTTGAAAACACGATAAAATTATTCCAATCAAAATGTCATTAATTCATAAATCGCGCTCAACCGATAATGACTGATAACATCCCGTAACTACAACATGGTGGTAATTATAAGCGGTTGGTGCGCTCAGAAAACAAAACTATTGCACAACCGTTGAGTGAATGTTCTGTGAACGCACTTTGACCAGTGAGCGGAATTCAACATGTTTAGTGAGAGGATAACATCATTTTTCTGAGCAGTTTTCAAGTGCGCTCATTGTGCACAACACGTTGCAAATGGTGATATTATATTAGTGCAATAATAGTATACCGGGTGTCCCACTATAAAGTAACACATTTTGATGGCTTATTACTCGAGAATGGAAAAATATATCGACGTGCAGTTTTCGCTAAACTTCTTATATTTCCTTCAAATTCTTATTGACATAGTTGCCAAATGTAAATTTTTCCCAAAAGTGCCAAAAAAAAAATTTTAAAACGAAATTCTCGCTTTATTTTAAATACAACACCCTATATTTTTTAATATCCTCTGAAAGTCCCTTTATTCCCCTTACCAAAAATGTATACATGATTGGCATATACTCAAGTTTTTAGAGAAAGATTCAATTTTTCATGAAACCATGTCAATAACTTCCAAACGTAAATTAACACATTTTAACAGCTTGGAAACGTTATAACTCTAAAATGAGACAAGGGATTAATGAACTGCTTTCACTGAAATTCTTAGAAATGTTTAATTTTTTTATGACACAGTTTGCAAGTCTCAAAAGTCGTCTAGAATTTTCGTAAGAAGTTTACTTTTGTTAATTTTTTACGGAAAGGTGGCTTTGAAACAAATACATATAACTGACATTAACAAACGTCAAAAGGTTATTTATGTAGTATGTACGAACACAGTCAAATTTATTAATCGGAAATATATACTTTGATAGAAAAAGCGCGATGCGTCGTATTATATGCCGAAACAAAATTAATAAAAGTGACCAGAAGGAGATTCAGAGCCATTTTTGACATAAATCTGCCTACACGAAAATCGATATTAACTTGGGTACAACAATTTACAGAATCCGGAAAAATAGAAAGGAAAAAGAGAACACCTGAAAACGCCCAGAACAATATGCTCAATGATATTCTGGAAATGAGGAAAATTCTAGCACTTAAGAATATCAGGATATCTATTAGAAAAATATCCCAAATCACACAATTTTCAAAAAGTAAGGTTCACCGGCTCCTAAAAATTATTACATTTAAAGCATACAAAAACAATATTTCCAAAAATTTGAGAATCATTCATTTGAACAAAGATATCTCATGTCAGAAACATTGTTGGATCTGATAAAACTTCAGCCTAATTTGAACCTAATAATATCAGACGAAGCCACATTTCATATTAATGGAAGAGTTAATAAGCATAACTGCAGGATTTGGGGAGATGAGAATCCAAGAGCGTTCAACTAATTTGAAAGGGATGCATCTAGAATAAATGCCTTGTGTGGTGTATCTAAAACTAAACTAAAGTTTTTGTGTCCCCAATTACAACAAGATAGAATTATAAACACAGTATATTTCCAACAAGACGGCGCGCCTCCCCATTACTCCTTAGTTGCTCGAAATTCATTATGAGATAATTTTGGCAACATATGGATAGGTCGAGCTGGTCCCATCGAGTGTGCCCCCAGACTTAACAATACAAACCTTCAGGAGTTAAAAAATAACATAGTAAATGTCTTTAATACCATGATACCAGAAATGCTGCAAAATGCGTTCAGTAATTTTTGGATGAGATTAGGATTATGTAAAGATGCAGAGGGAGGTCACATACAACAACTTATTTATTAAATATATTTTCTTTGTTCTCATGTGTTTTATGAAGTTACGTTTGGTTCTTTGTTTTGATATGATTCTGTAAATTGTTGTACCCAAGTTAATATCGATTTTCGTGTATAGGCGTATTTATGTCAAAAATGGCGCTGAATCTTATTCTGGTCGCTTTTATCAACTAACAAAAGTAAATTTCTTACGAAAATTTTAGAGGACTTTTGAGATTTGCAAACGGGGTCATAAAAAATTTAAACATTTCTAAGAATTTCAGTGAAAGCCGCTCATTAATCCCTTGTCTCATTTTCGAGTTATAACGTTTCGAAGCTGTTAAAATGTGATAATTTACGTTTGGAAGTTATTGACATGACACAATTAAATATTTCCCTAAAAACTTGAGTAAATGCCAATAATGTATAGATTTTTGAAAAAAGAAAAAGGGATGGTAATGGTAATGAAAATATAGGGTGTTGTATTCAAAATAAACCGGTAATTTCGTTTCAAAAATGGTTATTTTTTTTCGGCGCTTTCGGGAAAAAATATACATTTGGAAGATATGTCAATAAAAATTTGAAGGAAATATAAGAAGTATAGCGAAAACTGCACGTCGATATCTTTTCCCATTTTCGAGTAATAAGCCGTCAAAATGTGTTACTTTATAGTGGGACACCCTCTATTGTAAAACAAGTGTTACAATGACTCATTTTGTAGTAAGAGTGCAGTTTGCGTAATGAACCGAGAAGCGGTGAGATACGCAAAGCACGAGTACTACAAAATGGAATTGTGATAAGAGTTTTACATACTATTTTTTATAATGAACGTGCAAAAATGTTATTCATAGAAATATAATTGCAATATTAGGGGTTCTTGTGTTTCTTTATTTATGTTGGTAACCCTAACATATACAATTGACAGCGAATTATCATGCACTCCACCAGAACTTCGCAATATTACTGATAATGCAGTTGATTTACTACCTGTAAAATTTAAACAAAAATATGTGTGTATACGTTTTGATTTGCTTCCATTGACGTTCATAATTCTGTCATTTGTTTTGCACGTGACAAAATTTTAATGCTGAAAAATTAGAAATGGAAATACATACGATTCACATTACAAATCATGACTTACCTTATAATTATATATTGTTTATATTCAATATTTTTGTTTTTATTTAAATTCTTCAAACTTCATAGAAAAGTTATCAAGTCATGGATTCACCATCCATTGCCAGTTATAGATGTCAGTTTGTCAGGCACAAGTTCAACAATGCCTCCAACAGTATAAAAAGTTGCCAAAAAGATTACTAAAATGGTTATTTTATGACACTGTTTTCGATGTCACAAAGTAAATTTTGTATACGTTGTATTATTTCGTTGTGACATGTTTCCATTTTCATTAATTATTTTAGAACGTTCCTTATTCGTCAGCTACTACCACCTCTAATTCAAACTCATTTGATTTCAATTTGTTAAGAACGCGTCGTATGGTTATTTAAAGGACGATTCAAGTCGATAGGTCTCTTTTACCATTCTTGGCGGTGAAGTAAATATTAATATTCAGTAATAATAATTTGGTGTGTGATTTTGATTCTCTTGCTGGTAAGTTCTCTATATCTCTTCAAATTGTAATTGTTTGCTTACAAATCATTCTATTTCGCATTTTCTATTTGGTAAAAATATTTCGATTTTTTAAAAAACAATATTTTTGTTATAGTGTTTCCAGGTTTTTTCACCGATATTATCTTTCTTTCAAAAAATCTGGTTTTAAAAAAACCATATTTTTGTCAAGGTGTTTCCAGTATTTTTCACCGTTAATATATTTCTTTAAAAAAATCTTGTGGCGTCCAAATTTATTTTATGAAGCGAATTTATGACAGATTCTTTATGGTTATTTCTCACTGATTAAAATTTGCTTTTTATGATTATTCTGGGAGCACTACGGATAAGAATGAACAAATTTCTGTGGTTCCATTTTGAAAATGAAATTCAATTTTTGAATGTATTGGAGTTTAAGCTCCTAACCTGTTAATTTTCTTCCCATTTTTCAATTTTCAATTTTTCTACTGCTTTTCCTGTTTTTTCCCTACAGCTCTGCAGCCTCTACGTATCTTACGTACCCTACGCACCCGACGTAGTCTACCGCACAGTTCAGTCTACCGCACCATCCAGCTCTACCGGACCATATAGCTCCACTACACCGGGACGTACAGCTCTCAGCTGTTTCGACCGGTTCTTCTGCCGTTGGTGGCTGGGCCACTCTGGATTCCGAAGTCAAAATCTGGTAACAGATTTGTTTTAATAATTACCGATTGGTTTACAAAATTATGTCTTCTTCATCCAATGCTACACGCAACTGATGCAGATGCACTGAGCGCGCGGTATGTTTATGCCGCTCACTGACGTCTTCCCCGTCATAAATATAACTGACGATTATCTTTGTTATTTAAAAAGTACGAAAATTCAGCTGCATGAATATTATACGGTATAAAATGACTTTCAATTCGAAAATTTTAACACAGTTCATATACGTGACTGAATTAACCAACAGCACAACACCCCCCCCCCCATTTCGCAACAACATAGCTAATCATTATTTTCTAGAATGATCTAGATAACTGTCCTTAAAATTTGGGTCGTTATAAAATTATTTGTAGATATTTTTTTTCCAATTTATCATGTTCCCGCTCAGAGCTCCCCCGTTGGTACGGTAGCTAACACTCATATTGTTGATAATTGAATATTAATCAGCTGTTGAAAATAATGTTTGTTCGGTATAAAATTCGGTTGTCATTTAGGAAAATTGCGACGGCGTCATATTACCTACGAAAATCTCCCTGTAAATTTAGAAATTTGAATAAAAATTGACCTGTTCGAGAGTTTTCCACGATTTTAACGAATTTATTCACTACTTCATTGAATGCAATCAGTTTAAAAGCTAGAGCCCGCCTAAATCAGTATCGCACACTCCATATAACCAAAAACCAGCCTATCGTTAGTCAAAAATGAACATTTGTAGAATCCGCAATAAAAATTGGGAGTTTGCATTTAAATAAATTGTCAATGACGTCATAATCTCCTACAAGTGTCACCCTGTATATTTAATTTTTTTTATTAAATTGATGAATTACGAATATATCTTTATATCAACTTGTATAATAGAGCAACAACACCAACTATCAATCTTTTCATGAAGATATCCCTGTTTTTGTCAGTATCTAATCTCGGAAACAATGAAACAACCTTCCATAAATTCTAGGAGACACACCTACCACAACTCACAAAAAACAACAACTACACAGTGGCAATAGTTGGTCCCTTAACTTGGTCTTAGTCTCAATTGGAAGTTATTTGCTCTGCATGGAGAAGTAACAAGATAAGGTCCTACAAATGACCACACTCGCTTAGTTTAGATAAGCAACTTTCTCTAATTACACGAAGTAAGTGCTTTGGATCTTTGAAGAGGGCTACTAATAAGATTTAACAAGATTTGAATGTAGTAGTGGCTCGTTAGGTTAGGTATCCAACAACTTATATTTTAAAATTAATTTGGTATTAATTACTAATCCAATCATTGTGTCAATAAAACAAAACACTCTAACGAAGATATTAAAACATAAGTACGGGCCGTACTATTCTTATAAAATAAGTTTACAAAGATTATTTTACCATGGCACTTCGATATTTCGTTAATAAGTGTATATCAAGAAATACCGATAAATCTACCAACATATTTTGATAACCCCTTTCTCTAGTTACGTTATAATACCTTTTGAATATCAGCCTCCCTAATAAGAATTCTTGTAATCGTCGATTGACTATGTATTCGGCAGGTATTCTTTGAAACAAGTTTTCGAATATCGGTTGCACAAACTTTATAAAAACGAAAATAAGATATTTCAAAGTATTGTGGAGACATTTTTTGAATGCAGTTTGAATATTTTATACACAGTTGTGTTTTATTTGTTTGGTGATATTTGTGAAATGGCTTTCTGGCAACATTTTGAGGTAGATGCCGAATTCAACAAATTGCTTATTAATGACGATCCACATTGATAATGAAATTACTTCTAATAAAGTAAATTATGATAATATCCAAATTGATGATGAAATACATCTTAATAACGCAATTCTAACAATGAAAATGCGACACAATTTTGGAAATTTCAACATCGATGTTTATATATTTACATATCATTTACATAGGGAAAATTTGGTTTTCTTATTTCTTTTAAAATAAAATAAATAAGAAAATAAATTTTGAGGAAGTTATCATGATATGAACCATCCAGCTAGTAAAATAAGCGCCTTGAATCTAGTTGGTTGAATACATTGACGTTGTGACAAAATTAGTAAGGCTGCCGATATTTGGATTTTAAACTATTTGGAGATTCATACTGCTTTGGTTTTGAAATTAACAAAAACATGGGTCCTAAGAAGGGAGGTACAAAATATGCTTCCTCATATGATGAATATAATTGGGAACAAAATAACATGGGAAAAGGTGGTTTTATAATGGAATATGTAATTAATCGATTTAAATAATAATAGTCTACATTACTTTGGTCCAATATTTATTGTGATGGTTGTAATTGATTTTAATAAAATGGATATTTTTGCTACTGTCTTTCTGGCCCGTATTTCAGTATTATTTGGAATTATTTCAACTGTAAATGTATATTATTATATTTCATATGTTTCCTTAAAAATGAGCCCAATAGCAAAGCCATCCCTAACGGAAAATTAAGTTGACTACAATTTACCTCAGGTATTTATTGTGAACAAGATTGATGATTTATGATGATTTATACTGTTACAGTTCCATAACCATAAATATACATTGAAGTTGAGAATTCTATAATATGTAATGTCAGAATGCTAGGAACTGTCACATAGGAGAATTTTTTTTTATTTGGAGAAAAATTACGAGTTCTTTTGGTCTGAAAATGTTTTAAGTTTGCTAAAGATTGTAAAATTGAGGATTAGGATTATAAATATGTTATGATTAGATGTGTTGGTGAGAAGAAGAGACAAACTTATAAGTGAGGGTACCGAGAAGAACGAAAATTAGGTAGTGGACATGTTTGAAGGGACTGGAGGTGTTAAGAGACTAATTTGGGACAATGGTAATGGACTTTGTTTGTAAACTGGAGAAGTTGGGAACGGACTATTGAACGATTTGATAGAAAAGAACAATTTTGAGGTTGATAAGGTATTTGATATTAGAAATAGTTAATTAGTAATATATAGATAATATGTAAAAAAAATTATATAATATAATTTTAACCCAAAAATAGACAGAAGAAATTCGATATTTTTTTTCAATACTTTTTCTAAAAATACTATAATATAAAATAAAAAAGAATCTGAGCAAGCCGAATTTAAAATAAAATAAAAAATAATTAACAATAATATAAACATCAATAATATAACAATTTGTCGCTGCAACGTGGGGCATATGCATTTTGATGATCTTAACAAACAACTATTAATAAAAAATTAAATTTTTCAAATTTGACATTGACAAATAATAAAATAAAAGCAAAATGGAAAGAAGATTGACACTCAGAGATGGTAAACAGATACGAACAGAAGGAGAATCAGAAGAAGAACGAGAAATAAGGAGAATTAGTCAAAGAATGGAATTGGAGATAGAAAATGTGAGGAAACAATTGTGAGAATCTAAAAGATACACAGAAGAAAGAATCCACGAAACAAAACAAGAAATTAGAAATGAAATACTTGGAAGATTAATGGAAATGGAAGAAATACAATCGACAGGAGAAGAAAGTTTAAATAAAAATGAAAATGAATTTAAAATTGAAATAGGAGAGAATACCGTCACTCGGGGTGAAGTCGGACGATTTTTGCAGTTTTATGTAAATAAAAAGTACCATTTTTGAAAAAAAAATTCAAAAAAAATAATTAGGAATCATCCATGTCTCCTTTGTCAAATTCCATAGTAAAATTTATGATATTTTGGTTCTCCCCCTTTTTTATTTAGGTAAAGAGTGTCCGCCGTCTCCCCTATGTGTGTGGTAAAGGCGGACGACCAGTTAAGCATTAAAATCGTCTTAGCCCCTAGTACGATGTGTATTTGAACAATAATAATCAATATATCATGTTTATAATGAAATTTTATAAATTTTGTGGAGAAAAATGGAAAAACATGTAAATTAAAATACTTTATTCTTGAAAGACATAAAAAAAACAAAATTTATATAAAAAAAACGTCAACCCTCATTTACTAATATAACAAACATAAATTCTGGAAAAAATATAAAGTAGGTAATGCCTGATAACTAATAAACTTAATTATCAAAAATATTTTTGGCTTTTGTACAAAAACTTCAACAACTCTACTCTATTTTAATATTCTTTAATAAAATCAAATCTGAGAATTATTATCTTTGGCGCCTTAAATCTTCAACCTTTTTTAAGACTTTTACGATTTGATCTTCCTCTATGATGCTTTCATCTCTAACTATTGGATATGGAAAATATTCGCCCATTTTATTTGAATCTTGTTTTCCTAGGAATTTAACTGAAAACATCTTTTTGTTCCCCTCCCTCATCACTTCAGTAACACAGTCGATATAGTATTTGTTTTTTGTACAAGTGAACTCAACTACTACGAAATTGTCTACTTCTATTGCAAGGTTAGTCTCACTAATATCGCTTTGGTTTCTAAGAAACATATTTTCATTATATTCATCCTGCATTTCAATAGCTTCTTCTCGATCACTCTCATTGTCACTTTCACGTTCTTTTTCAAGTTCTTCATCCTCACTTAAATCTTCTAGGGCTATTTCTGCCTCACTCTCAGATGTTGACGTATCCATATCCTTTGAGGAAATGCCTTTGCCAGGAGCCACTTGCAATTTTTCCCCCGTTTCTTCTTCGTGACGTCTTGAGTGACACTCAGTCTACTTTCATGAAGGAAACCTTAAGGATGTTAGTACATTGTTCCGCATTTGCGTCTTCGTTTTCATTTCTCTCGGAATAAGGTATCTTCCTGAGAACAACATCCGGTGATAGCGGAACAATTCCACAGGCTCGGAAGCCAGACTTAATATTTGTTTCCATATTTTTGATGCCTTCGATGACTTTTTTTAAAAGCGCAGATAACTCCGATTTAAGAATGCAACCTCTGTCTTTCATCATCCAATCAGCAAGAACAGATCGCCAAACTTGATTAAAAGGTCCAAAAAAGATACGTCCAACGGTTGCAGCAGATGTGTTCCATTCGGTGGCAATAAAATAAAAGAAATATCATTTTGCTCGCAACACCGTAAAATATGAATTAAAGTGTGAGTTGCCAAGTTGTCCCCTATCAAGACCTTTTTTCCTGGAAGCTTCTTACAATAGGACAGGAGAATCTTGTCAAACCAATCGTCAAAAGTCGCTAAATCAAACCAGCCGGATTTGATACGATTGTATACAGTCCAAACAGGGCCACCCTCTACCCAAGTTGGATACAAATGTACAGATTTGTAAACAACATATGGGGGTAAAAGTACCCATGATCCACTAATAGTCATCATAACTGATATGCTTGATTTGCTTGAATCTACAATCCTTTCTACCCTCTTAGATCCTCGTTTACGTAATACTTTTAATCTCTCGGGATCATCAGACAAGTTGGTTCCATCATAGTTGATGATATTAGAGGGTGGGATATTTTCTATTGTTTTGCCCTGATTTAAGAAATAGCTTTCTATTATTTCTTTTTTCATATTTGCTTTTGAGCGTTTAATATTTTGAGCAAATCGCTCCGTTAAAATTTGGTTCCGACAAATGAACTTGTTAATCCAGTCAATTCCAGGGTAATTGTTTTTAAATTTCTTTATTTTCTCTTTTTTTCTGTCTAAATAGTTTTTAACTTAGTCTCATATCTTGTCTGATAAGAGGAAAACTCCACTCGCTGAATTTTAAAATCACTTGGGCCAAAAGTTTTTATCTTCTTGTGAAATTACGCATTTCCTGCCATGTTCCTTCGTTTTTATCCCATTTTTATCATCAAATAGAGTAGATTTTGGAATCTTATGATACTCAGCAGCTTGTCTCACACTTTTTCTTCCTTGTCTTATATCTACCACTGCTCTAGCGAGGTTTTCTTCGCTGTAGTTCTTGAAATTAATGGATATTTTCTTTTTATATAGACTAACCATGGTGTCCGCCTTTGTCCCTATAAATTGACTGTTTCTACTAAAACGCCATTATTTAAGAAAAAATAAATTTTAACCAAACTGACATGGGTTTACTTATAACAGTGCACATCACAACTAATAGTTCATTTGCACTATGTAGTTTCAGTATTCTATTGTGACGAACAGTTTCTTTTTTGGTTTCCTAATTTTAAATAAAAAATATGATTTATAACATCTTCACCACGTGCTCTGCTCCAAACTTTTTCAGCGAAAATGCAGCACTCTCATCGAAACTCGGAGCCACAGATTATAAATACTCCCGTAGATAGCCAACTCTCGCCTTCCCTCCAAAACACGTTTTACTAGTGACACTCGCAACATGAGGATGAACTAGGGTCCAGGCGCCAATTTTGAAATTAGTATAAGCTCACTGATAAATGATGCCATGAGCGCAAAATAGTGTAACTCTCAGTTTTAATCGTCCAAAGCGCCAACATATAATGTTGGTTATACTTCAACGCTTTGGTAAATTAAAACCATTATACAAAAAAAGAGTTACACTATTTTACACTTAAGGCCGCTAGACATGGAGCAATACTACCTTCAATGCAATGCAAGACGCAATTTTTCTTGATCACAAGCATGCGCAGATGAAGCTCAGCTGATAGATCTCGGAATTGCAACTTTATCGGTTTGGTGCCATTTCTATTGGATGCAAGTTGCAATTCTAGGGAGAAATCTAGTTACTTTTGGTTTAACAACCAATCAAATGTTTTCTGTACACTTGATTGACTGTAGCACTTTTTTTTTGTATAACTTAATCTTCTTGTTGATTCGTGATTTTTGTTAATGCAATTTTTTTCAAGTTTTTCATTTGCCTTGCATAATGTCAAACAACGTGCAAGATTCATCACATGCAATAATTTGACTTTGCAATAAATTGCATGCAACTAATTGCAGATTGTATTGCTTCATGTCAAGCGGCCTTTATTGCATCAAATATATGGCGCCAATAAAGTTAATTTTCGCAAGCAGTTAAAAGTAGAAATTAGATGCTTGAAAAAATTACTTTAGATAAATATAATGTTAATAATAATATTTGAAGATCCAAATCTTCGCACATTATATCTGATATTGAAACAAATATTTTGCATGTTTCACTGTTGCATTGGGGCAATGATTAATAGGATTCGGAAAAAAATTAGAAAAGTAGACAAAATTTATTATACACAACAATACTAAGTATGTAAATAAACAAGGAAGATATATTTACAATATTTTCCGCAAATCGATAGGAAATTTTGACATTCCTGTCAAAATTTCTTGAAGAAAAAGTCAGGACTTCCTTACTGTAAGGAAATATCATTTCCTTACTGTAAGGAAATGATATTTCCGTACAGTTGTTAGTATTCTACATAAATGATTGAAAACAAATTGCTTATAAGGAATTAATTTATATTTTGAAAACATCAAGTCATTGCTGAATACATTTTTAAGATCAATTTGTTATATTTACAGTAATTTGACAGTTAGTACAATTATTGAACATTGGAGGAACACTCTTAGAACTATGAGGAACATTTTGGACCACATGCAGGGTGGTAGGGTCATTTTGTTGAATATTTTGTACTGTGAAAATTTTATTTGCCACCTCAACCTTATTGTTAAGCGATTCTTCGATATATCCTTCAGCAACGTTTGATGACTTCCATCCGCCATGCCTCTTTAAACTAGTTATGTCGGCACCAGAGTCAACCAATATTGTTGCAGAAGACCGACGAAAGCAGTGACCAGTATGTTCTGTCGGATTTACCAAGTTCAAATAAGTAGCAACTATTTTGGGCATTTTTCTAAATTGATGAATTCCTACCACTTGTCTACAACCCTTTCCGCTCTGATATTTAAAGAAAAATCGGTCACTGTTCATATTTTCTGGTCTTAACGAAACATACTTTCGATAAACATTCAAGTAGATCTGATTAATTACAAATGATCTCCGTTTGTTGGTTTTCGAATCAGGTATGCTGATTAAAAGCTTAGAGTCTAAGTCTTCTATATCGTGTACAGTCATTCGGACTAACTCATCCATTCTACAGGCCCCAGAAATACCAAATATTACAGCCACCTAAGAAATAAATAGAGGTATAATCTAAATAGAAATTGAAACCTTGTAAATTACCTTAATCATTAAATTTTCTTTATCTGGAGCCTCCTGGATAAATTTTTCAATTTCTTCCTTCGTTAAAATCTTAGATTTCTTTGCCCTATAACCTTGAGCTTGCCGTTTCAATAAAGAACGAAGTTTTGAGTATGTAGATATATCTACATTGTGTTTAAGTGCAAGGGTAGACTTCAGCATTGAATAATTGGCCCATAATGTTGAAGATTTCATCTTTAAACAAAGGTCTAGGAAGTATGCCATTACAACATTTTCTGAGAAAGAACTCGTATTTTTACTCATGCGATAATCCATAAAACGTCTGTATGCATTTTCGTACTTTTCTCTTGATTTCTTTGGCAATAATTCTAATGAAGCAGTATTCACTGCCTCAACCAGCTCTGGAGGAGTCCCAGGAATGGAAATTTCATCATCACTTATCATTTTACTTTCGAGAACACCAGCAATTAAATTTATAAGCGTCAAGTTTGACAATTCAACCTCAATACGTTTCCATAGTAACCCAAGTAATTTTATTAGGAATTTCAAAGCACCATTTATTTGGGAATAAAATTGTCGCGTTTTTTTTAAAATCAATCAATATCTGTCGAATTTTAAACGATTTGCGGAAAAAAAGTATGTTTACCTCGTAGGAAAAGCCACATTCCTGGACTATGTGTTGCTAAGTTCACAGTCGTCCAGGAATGTTAAGCTTTTCCTACCCGGTAAACAATGTACTATTTATGACACCTGCATTAAATCTAGTATGAGGATGGTAAATTGATAAATAAGTTGGTATATCTGTCATTGTTAATTGACATTTTTTGTTTGAACCAAGACGATCTAGGTGAATAGGAGTTATAGCCACCATATTTGCTAAAAATGAATATTTTCAGTAACAAAAATAATATTTAATAGTA
Source organism: Galeruca laticollis (assembly GCA_963921935.1). NCBI lineage: Eukaryota > Metazoa > Arthropoda > Insecta > Coleoptera > Chrysomelidae > Galeruca > Galeruca laticollis. The sequence continues at coordinate 43,082,953 of OY998176.1, forward strand.
TTTAAGCTAAGTTTTGTTTAAATAGTTGAAATTACAGATATACATAATCAATTTCATATCTTCAGAGAAATATATATCACAAATCCTAAATGCGTGCCTTTGTTTAGTATTTACGTCAACAACATCGTTTCTTCCTATAGCCAGGCACCATTGCCGTTTAATCTATAAATCAAAATATCTATAAATTCGTAATTAGTTAATTAATTCAAAATAGCTTACCCCTGGATCTTTTGGTGATCAATCCAATATTCTTGTATTACTGCAACCAGGAATGGAACACATAAAAACTATTTTGATAATAATTGTAATAAAGAGTAAAATTAAAAATTATTCCAAAACAGTAACTCTAAAATCACAAATATAAATTCAACAATATATCATCTGTCCACAAAAAAATATAACGGTACATGTTTCTTCTTCTGAATTGAGAATTACTTAAATTTTCTTTTCCGTGATCTCTGGTATCTGTCAGAGTTATTCTTTATCAGAGACAACTTCTTCATCCATGAGATCGACGGTCACGACACTTGCGAGATGAGGAATAACTACAAATAAAAAACTGTCAAACATCGAGAGTGAGCACCCCATGCTCGGAGCTAAACTAACAGTATAACGCCGGTCGGTTGATTTTGTGGGACCGCGATAAGCCTTATTGCAAAAAACGCCAGCCAATACCATTCTGTCCGAGTTCACTTCCACAGTCCCACTGCACCCTGAGTGACGATACTAAAAAAATAAAAGGGAATAGCGAAAGGATAACGAAACTGGACAGAGGAATAATTAAGACAAATAAAAACATACAAACATTGAAGAAGATATGAATAAAGAAATTAAAAAGAATTTTGAAATAGCAGAAAAAGAGAATTACAAGTCAAAGGGTCTATTGAAAATGGATATAGTAAATATACACAACCATGTTGAGAAAATAGAAGGAATGAAAATGAATTTTGAAACAATAAAAAAGGAGAATAACAACATAAAACGAGAACTAAAATTAGACATTATATACATACAAAACTTAGTTGAGGGAATAGATGGAATAGGAGCCAATATTGAATATGTAGGAATAAAAACAATATTTGGAACAACAAAATACAAATTACATGATAACAAACTACATCCGAAAGTATTAGTAAAAAATTTAAAAGCAATAATCAAAATAATATTAGATATGGAGGTAATAAAAGAAATAATAAGGGAAAATGAAGAACATTACGTATTGATGTGGTTCACCATACAAGAGGTAATAAAATGGTGAAAAAATTGAAAGTACGGGAAATTTATGTGAATATACGAGGGCAATTCAGAAACTAACCTCCGATTGGTCACAGTGCGGGTAGTGGGGGGAGTAGCGCGCCATCTGTGCATTCACACGCTCAGCAGGTCAGTCGGCATCAAGCCGTAGTCGAGTGAACATCGTACCTGCGCTAGTTTAGTTTTTGTGGCAGTTTGAAATGTGTGCTGCAATAGAAAATCCCGCCAAATGTGAAGTGCGTGCTGTTATAAGGTTTTTCACAGCCAAAGGATACTCTGCAGCAGCTATTCATCGTGAGCTTTGTGCCATGTACGGACCAAAAGTTATGAGTGAAGGAGTTGTCCGTGAATGGGTACGTTTATTTAGAAGTGGACGAGAAAACGTTCATGATGAAGAGAGGAGTGGTAGACCATCCTTGGTGACTGACGAACTCGTTCAGACAGTTGATGCAAAAGTTCGTGAAAATCGACGTTTCACAATGGCGGAGTTGTCTACTGATTTTCCACAGATTTCTAAGACTCTTTTGTACGAGATAGTGACAGCAAGATTGGGTTACCGTAAGTTCTGTGCACGATGGGTGCCCAAAATTCTTACCGACCACCACAAAAGTCAAAGAATGGCCTCTGCATTAAACTTTCTGTCACGTTATGAGGACGAAGGAGAACCATTGTTAAACAGAATCGTGACCGGTGACGAAACTTGGATTAAGTACGTGAACCCTGAGACAAAAGAACAATCAAAGATGTGGGCACATTCAGATTCACCTACCAAACCAAAAAAAGCCCGGCAAGATTTTTCTGCCAGAAAACTGATGGCAACGGTGTTTTGGGATGCCAAAGGGGTGTTGTTGGTTGAATTCATGGAACGTGGGACGACCATTAATCAAGACGTGTACTGTGAAACACTAAAAACATTACGACGGGCTATACAGAACAAACGCCCTGGTATGTTGACTTCCGGTATCGTTTTTTTGCACGATAACGCCCGTCCTCACTCTGCTCGCAGAACAACAGCCCTTCTTGAGTCCTTCAAGTGGGACGTTTTCAACCATCCACCTTACAGCCCAGATCTGGCGCCAAGCGATTATCACCTCTTCATGCATATGAAGAAATGGCTCGGGTCCCAGCGGTTTGATGACGACGAAGAGCTCAAAGATGCGGTCACAGGCTGGCTCAAGGCACAAGCGGGTGATTTTTATGCAGAAGGAATTTCAAAGCTTGTGAAGAGATACGATAAGTGCCTCAATCGTTATGGAGACTATGTCGAAAAATAGTGCAAAGATGTAGTTGTAAGATGTATATATTGAAATATTTTTACTTAACTTGGTGTATTTTTTTCAATCAACCGGAGGTTAGTTTCTGAAGTTAAAAAAGATAGAAATTAGGATGTGTAAATATGTAATTAGAACAGATAGGTATTAGGGTTAAAACTACAACAATTTAAATAATAATTTCTCTACGTATAATAATAGAAATAGTTTTACCATTAGTAACATTAAGATAATTAGATATAGATATAGATAAAATAATAGTATTTAAAGAAATAAAATGGAATATAATAATCTAGAATTCGATAACAATAATTCTAATGATAATAATGATTAACAAATGAAAAAACAAATTTAAATTGAGTAAACTATAAAACAAATGAAATTGACTGTCTCGACCCTTACTTCGTGGAATATGCTCATATTAGTGTTTTTAAATGAAACTCAAGGTCTCTAGTTAATTCCACAATATATTAACTAGAGACCTTGAGTTTCATTTAAAAACACTATAAAACAAATATTTAAAGTAATATAATTAGGTGCAAAAATAATAGGAATATGAAGAGGTGAATTGAATATAGATGGCAATTATAGAGATACAACTAATGATATTACCAACGTAGATAGAATGTAATTATAGGAACAGATGTACCTACTGCAAAGATATAAAGATAGAGCAATAATAAATATGGAAAGGAATTCAGATTTAATAGATGATGAATAGACGTTGAAAATAAAGCCATGGTGGGAGAAGAAGAAAAAAGATAAAATGTTAAGTATAATGAAAAGAAATAATATTGAAAATGAATAAAATTATTATTATTATGATGAAGAGGAATTGAGTGGAATTATACTCAATTCCTCTTCATCATGATAATAATAATTTTATTCATTTTCAATATTATTTCATTAACTCTCTCTCTCCATTTTTTTCTATTCCTCGCCTCGTTCTGCCAGTCCCTTACTCCCACTGATCTTAGGTCTCTCCTAACCTTCTCCAACCATTTCTTCTCAGGTCTTCCTCTTCTCTTTTAACCACCTTCTTCCCCTTTCAGCACTCGTTTTACCCATGTATCTTCTGCCATTCTACCCATATGTCCTAACCATCTCGCTCTCTGTGCTTTAATTATATGGGTTATACTTGGGTGATTATACAAATCTGATAATTCTCTGTTAGTTCTTCTTCTGTATATACCATTTTCTTTTATTCCACCATGAATCTTTCTTAGCATTTTACGTTCCCATATTTCTAGTTTATTCTGCTATTTTTTGTTCATTGTCCAGGTTTCACAAGCGTAGGTAACTAACGGTCTTATTATTGTTTGGTACATTCTTATTTTTGCTGTTCGTGATATGTAAACATCTGTGATACCATTCCTGCTGTTTTACTGCCTTTTGTTAACCTTTTTTCTATTCCCTGTCTTCGTCTCCTTTATTTGTGATAGTGACTCCTAAATATTCGATTTGTTCCACTTTTTCTATTTTGTAGCTTTTGTTTCCATTACAATTTATCATGGTTTTTTCATTATCCTTCATTACCATGTATTTTGTTTTTTTCTCGTTGTTCACTAGACCATATTCTCTTGCCCTCTCTTCTAGTAGCTTAAATACGCTTAGCAGTTCTTTCCTGGAAATCGCCATAAGTACTATGTCGTCCGCATATGCTAGACACTGATGTTTATTCCCATAAATTGAACCTTGGGTTTTTATACCACTTTCTCTTAGTATAATTTCCTGAACTAGGTTAAAGAGGGTTGTGAATAATGGGTCTCCTTGTCTCAGACCTTTCTCTATCTTGAATTCGTTAGAAGTACTGCCCTCCAAAATTTTACTTTGCCCTCGGTTTTTCGTTGGTCATTTCCACTAGTCTTCACAATTTACCTGGTATTTTTAACTTTCTCATTGCCTCATACATTTTTTTTTTATTTTAATAGTATCATAGGCCTGTCTGTAATCGATGAATAGCATATGCAGACTTAGATTTTGTTCGTAAGCTTTCTCCTGAAGTTGTTTCATAATGAAAATTTGGTCTATTGTCGATCTACCTGCTTTAAAACATCCTTGGTATTCTCCTACATTTCCATTGTGGTATTTGTCTAATCGATTTTTGAGTATTTTTGCCAGAACTTTGTATGTTACATCTAAAAGTGCTATTCCGCGGTAGTTATCGCATTCTTCCTTGGTACCTTTTTCGTGGATTGGAATTATTAATGCCTTGTCACAATTTTTAGGGATTTTTTCTTCTCGCCATACTTGTTTCAACAACTGCCATATTCTCTCCGTTAATTGTTCGCCTCCATATTTTAAAATTTCTATTGGAATATTATTTTCTCCTGCACTCTTATTATGCTTCATACGTTTTAAGCATTCTGTCACCTCCAGTTTTTTTGGGACCGTTATGGCTAGATCTTCCTCATCACAGTTTTCTTCCTACATTTCATTATCATTTTCGCTTAGTTCTTCCTCGCCATCATTTAGTAATTTCTCAAAATACTGTGCAAATCTATTTATTTTTTCTTCCCTATCCCCTATTAGATATCCCTCTTTGCTTTTCAAAAAATAAGGTGCTTTCCGGTTGTGGCCTTTTCCTTCTCTTATTTCATGATAAAAATTTCTCACTCCTTCATTTTTATAAGCTTCTTCAATTTTTATTAATTTCCTTTCAAAGTAATTTCTTTTGTTCTTTCTGCATATTTGTTCAACTTCTTTCCTTGCTTTTTTATACTCTAGTCTATTCTCTTCACTGTTTTCTTTTAATAGTCTTTGTCTGATTTTAATTCTTTTTTCCAACGCCTGTTTACATTGTTCATCAAACCACTTATCTTCTTTTCTTCCCTTGGGGCTCCGTAGTATCCTATTTGTTACATCTCTCATTACAGTTTCTATCTGTGAACATTCTTCTTCTAGTTGCTCGACGCAAGGTCTTAAATTTAATTCTCTATTAATTTCTTGTTGGAAGTGATTTACTTTGGTCTCGTCCTTCAATTTTTGTAAATCGTATTTTTCCGTTTTTTTTATCTTGTTCAATTCTAGGTTTTGTAATTACTAAAAAGTGGTCACTATCCGCATCAGCTCCCCAATAACTTCATACATCTGTTACCCTTTTTAGGTGCTTCATTTCTATTAAGACGTGATCTATTTGGTTTTTTGTTTTGCCATTTGGTGATAACCAGGTTTCCTTGTGGATGTTCTTATGGTCAAATGACGTACTTACGATTTTCATTTCATTTTCTAAAGCAAATTCTATGAGTCGCTTGCCATTATCATTACTGAGTGCGTGTCTACTTTTTCCTCCTGTTATTTTTATATACTCTTCCTCTTGTCCGATCTTTGCATTCATATCCTCTATTACACATTTAACATCAAATTTCGGTATTTTATTTACTGCTTGTTCCAGTTCTTCATAGAACTTTGCTTTCGTGTCTTCATCTTTGTCCTCAGAAGGGGCATGCGCATTAACTAATGTCGTTTTCCTGTGTTTTCCTTTGATTCTTATTCTACATAGTCTATCTGATACTCCCTCAAAATCTATAATATTTTCTTTAAGTTGACTGCTTACTATAAACCCTGTACCCAGCATTCTATTATCTAGGTACTCCACTATTAACGAACATATAATCGTCTATGTCTGTAATTACTTTCCCTTTTTGTTTAGTTTCTTGTATTGCTAAAACTTCTAATTTGTATTCTCGCATTTCATTGATCAAGTGTTTTATGGCCCCCTCCTCAAATGTACCTCTCACGTTCCATGTTCCTATTATCATTCCATATTGTTTCTCTTTTTGTTTTCGTTTAACGCCGGAGTTTACCTTAAGTTGTTGCTTTTCTGTAATCATTTTATTTGTACTATTCTTCATCTTTTGCTCATTTCCATTGCCTGCTATACTTTATTTTCCTCTGCCTCTGAGTTTATGCTTGTTGCCACTGGTTTTTTGTCGATATGGTCTGCTTTGTTTTTTCCAACTTCTCTTCCTCCGTGTTCCATCTCCATTCCTCTGTTTCTATGTACATTTTTCTGAACCCAATTTTCACTCGTTTTCCTTTATCTCTTTCTTCTATAGCTTTCATTCTAATCTTTTTTTGAATTTCTCTATCCTTCTTCGACAAGTCATCCTGGATGAACAATCTCTCTTCACTTTTAAATCTGAATTTTTTTTATTCAGCTTCACCTCCCTTTTCTCTTCTTGGTTTGCCAGTCTTACCAAGCATGTTTTTTCTCCTAACTTCACTGAGCTTTCTACCGCTGTCTTTATTTGTAATTCTTTTCCTAGGAATTTCTCCATTTTATTTCGTAGTTCTGGATTATTTGTCTATATTCCTGCTCCCTGAACCACTATATTGTTTTTTTTTCGCTTTCCAGTCGTTCCAATCTGTGGTCCATATTGGTTATTGTTTTCTTCATTTTCTCATTCTCTTCCATCAGTTTTTCATTCTCTTCCCTCGGTTGTTTCATTTCTTCTCTGTACTCCTTTTGCTCCTCTCGTGTTTTTTAATCTCCATGCTCATTTCCTCCATTTTGTCTCATATTTTTTCTATCATATTCATAATTTTTTCTATATCACTTCCTATTTTTGTCGGCGATCTCCCTATTTTCTTACTTTTTTTGGAAATATCTTCATCCGTATCATAGTCTTCCTCTCTGTCGCTCTTCCTCTTTTTTCCATATTCATCATCACTCATTTCTTTCTATTTTGAATTTAATAGCCTCAATATTAGAAAATTTTACGTCCGTCCCTGTCTTAAGTATATCGTTCGACACAAGGGGAATCCAGTTATTGGATTTTAACAATAAATTTGTTCTTATCGCCAAACACACCGCGCAAAAAGCTCTGAGGCCAGTCAATCCGTCGGACCTTGTACTTTTATCAGTGATATTTACCTTGACTAATTGTTATTTATGTTAGGTATATTTGTGACAAAACTATTCCTACACTCACTTGAATACTGTCGAATTTTCACTAGACACTTTTATTCTTATATTAAAAACTTCATACACTGTTTTGCTGATTATATTACTCGTAATACCCGTGTAAAACGAAGTTTATTACGGAGCAGAAATCAACACAACTTTCCAGTCTCGTACCAGGACCGTTTACCACTATTGTACCTCTACATAAAGCACCAGTTTGAAAATATACTAGATAAGATCAATAATCCAAAAATCATTCACTAGGAATAAAAACAATTGAACTAGGGATGATATTCACAAATATTAAGAGATAGCTAATATAAAAATAATACATTGTCGTTAAATAAGGAATTTTAAATAAATAATAGTTTTATAAACAATCCTGATAAATAAATTAATTATGGGAAATGTAGAATATTGTAAGTAGGATAATAAATGCGTTGTATATAGTAAAATTATTGAAAACTAAATATTGAAGGTTATATAATAAATAGAATAAATAATAATAATAATGAATTCAAAATAATATATAATTGAATGAACATTATTGTAATAAATGTGCAAGTTGCTTTCTAATAATGTAAATAAATAGGATGTTAATAAATAGTCAATCAGAAGTAATAAATAGGGGAAATTTGGTTTTCTTATTTCCTTTAAAATCAAATGAATAAGAAAACAAATGTTGGGAAAGTAATCATGATATGAACCATCCAGCAAGTATAATAAGCGCCTATAATCTAGTTGGTTGAATACATTGACGTTGTGACAAAATTAATAAGCCTTCTTCTATGCGGGTTTTAAACTATTTGGAGATACCTACGGCTTTGGTTTTAAAATTAACAAAAATATGGGTCCCAAGAAGGGAGATCCAAAATGTGCTTCGTCATATAATAAATATAATAGGAATCAATATAACATGGAAAAAGGTGGTTTTATAATGTAATATGTAATTAATCGATTTAAATAATAATAATCTACATTCCTTGGATCTAATATTTCATGTGATAGTTGTAATTCATTTTGATAAAATTGTTATTTTTACTACTATCTTCCTGGCCTGTATTTCATTATTATTTAGATGTATTTTAACTTGAAGTGTACAGTATTATATTTTATATGTTCACTTAAACAAGTGCCGAATAGCAAAGCCATCGCTAACGAAAAATTCAGATGACCACAATCTACCCCAGGTATTTATTGTAAACAAGAATGTTCAAGTAAATATTCATGATGATGTATATTGTGACAGTCCCATAACCAAAAATATACATTGGTGATATTAAGTTGAGAATTATATAATATGTAACGTCAGAAGTTTAGGAAAAAAAATGATCTGGAGAAAAATGATAAAATGACGTAAAGAGTTTTTTTTGCTCCGAAAATGTTTTAAGTTTGCTTAAGACTGTAAAATTGAGGATTAGGAATGTGATTATTTTATGACATGGAGTGTTGCTGAGAAGAAGTGATAGACATTAAAAAGTAAAACAGACGGGTACCGAGAAGAACAAAAATTAGGTAGTGGACATGTTTGAAGGGACTGGAGGTGTTGAGAGACTATTTTAGGACAATGTGAATGGACTTTGAGTGTAAACTGGAAAAGTTAGAAAAGGACTTTAGAACGATTTGATAGAAAAGGACGATTTTGAGGACTGATAAGTTATTCAATATTAGAAATAGTTAATTAGTAGTATATAGATAATACGTAAAAATTTTGTATATAATATAATTTGAACCCACAAATAGACTGAAAAAATTGGATATTTTTAAGTACGTTTTCCAAAAAACCTATAATATAAAATAAAAAAAAATCTGAGCTAGCCGAATTTAAAATAAAATAATACATAAAAAAATTTTATAATAATATAACAATATATATATATATATATATATATATAACATAAATTTCGGTTTTCTACAGCACCTCCGTTTTAGTCAAGTTTCCACAAATTTTCCTGTCCGTTTTTCGATGTGAGAAACAACTACTTTCTTGGCTAATACTAGTACTAGTACACTGACTGATTTCGATCTCTTTAAGAGTGCTGTAATGCCCTCTAGTTCAGAGTTTTTAATCTGAACTGGAAATTCCGTCTTCGGGCAACCTCTATGTGGCTCGTGTGGTTAAACATTTATGAGAAGTAATCAGCAGGCGCCATCTAAACTTTCTTGATGAGACGCAAGAAGGTCGAATCCGGTCTCCTTTCTGTTGCGAATCAACACAGATGTCTGTATCGACAAAAATGTCGATCGACGTCACGCTATTCGATGGGTATGTAATTCAATATTCTGCGAAATTTATTTTTCATATATATAAACCAACTTGTAAATTTTATGGGGTACAGCCAAAATGTATGGGTGGTTAAGAAGACTCTATTTTCACAATACCAAGCTTTCGATCATTTATTTTTATCTTTTTCAAGGCTAGAATTACAATTTTGTTAAACTTTTAAACAAGGTTCACGTTATAAATAAATAAAACTTACTAGTAAAGTGAGTAATTTCCTGAAGGATTTCAAAATTGATAACATTATTTGGATTTCAGTTTCATATAATTACCAAACATTAATATTAATTGCTGAGAACGTGGTCTGTCGTAAGAAAGATTAAAAATTAAAAATAATTAATCAGTCATAGTTTTTTGACTTTTTTTTATTTCTAAATAACGGTGACAACTGACAACGTTAATGTTGAAGGTTAAATACGTTGTCAGTTGTCACTGTTATTTAAAAATGAAAAAGTGAAAAAACTATGACTGATTGATTATTTTGAATTTTCATTCTTTCTTACGACAGACCACGTTTCAATAATTAATATTAATATTTGGTAATTATATAAAACTGAAATCAGAATGATGTTATCCATTTTTGAAATCCTTCAGGATTTATATATATTCCTAGGAATTTTATTTTTAAATTGGATATATGCGGCCAGGATTAATGACACAATAAGTGTTTTTAAAGAAAAAAAATAGTGAAACATCTTCAAATACGCCCCATTAGCAATATTATCTACTGTCGACGTTAAATATCATGCTCAACCGCATTTATATTCATTCACTCTCAAAAACAAAACAAGCATATGTACTCAATTCTCCTCACTCGTTGCAACGGAAAATGTTGATGGGTGGTAATGGAAGGATATATCAGCACCGCATATAGTTGTACATTCACTTAACGACACCGTTTCTGTTTTACGTCATATTGAGAAACAGTATACAATATTAATTCTTGTATAGAAAATAGTTATTTCATCTTCCAAATCCATAGATGGCGTGTTATAACATTTGATTATAGAATTCTAACCTGTGATTAATTTGTTTTAAAACATTCGGAAGACGTTTTTGGGATACAACAAAAAATGTGATATTATAATATTAACAGAATTAGTAAACATACTGAAAGAAGTAGGGTTATAAATATGACATATATACTCGTATTGTTATTTATTGTACTTTTTAGTATATTGTGAAGAATATGATTTTTATTTAATGTTGGATAGCACCCGTCCATATGTATGCTATTCAGTGAACCATTTTAGATGTTACTAATTCAATGTATCTGAATCTGCCGATACATTTAAATAGAGGTTTAAGGTATCTGAACAGTTCTAGAAATAACGGTTTATTTTTTCCTCAAAATTGCAATATGGATTTTTGGGGATTTGCTGATGCAGACTGGGTGAATTCAGATGATAAATCTACTTCAGGATTTGTGATAGGGTATTTGTGGGAGTAATGGTCACTGCGGTAGTGATGGTCAGTTTTGATACAAAAGTGTCGATAATCACCCTAGAATACTATCATACGTAAAAATTACGTATCTGCTCCAAAACTCCACTGCAGCAATCCCACCCTGTGGAATCCTCACTTCAGCCACTAGCAGTGCTCTCCTTGAAAAGTGATACGGGGCTCTGCACAAATTAGTACAGGTTGAAAAATTAATTCTGGTAGTCGGAAGTTTGTCAACGTCCGATGCGCCGTAGCAAAGACGTATGCGGATTGTAGGAACTCACTTCGCTGGCAGAATTCGTACGCTTCGTTTCGACAGTACAGTTCAGAGAGAAGTGTGATTACCGGGGTTGTCCAATACTAACTTGTTATGGCGACTCCAGAAAGTAGAGTTGTTCATAAAAAGTTGGGTGAGCAGTGACGTAAAATAATTATGGACGTTTTAAATTTCATGACCGAAGAGGCAATCGATGGCATGTCGACAATTTCATCAACAAAGGTAAGTTTCAATTATTGCAATGAAATTTTTAAACCAAAGTAGTTTTTTAACAAATTTTTTAAATCGATTTTCGCACATTAAATATTTATTTGTTAAGCGATTTAAAAAAGTGAGATTATGGTGAGACAAAGTATTTTATGCACTGATGTGTCAATTATATGCACCGTTATGTCATCATGACAAACAAATCGACTCCATTTTATATGTACAATAATACATATGAGTAAAACGTTTAGTACAGCATTTATATCGACTTATTTTATTGTCAGGTTATTGAACGAGTTTCTGCTGCTACGAAAAATAGACAAAGAACGCTTTCCCGTATTAAAAAGGAAGCTTCGGCAGGAAGTAATGCTGAGACTGATGAGCCTACTAAAAAACAAAGAACGTCCAGTATGGATCAATTCGACCAAACTGTACTTAGAAGGTGCATAATAAATTATCACATATCTGAGAAAAAAGTACCCACGTTAAGAAATATTCACCAATCCTTTGCAGATAGTTATAGCTTCGCAGGAAGTCGCGAATTTCTGCGGAAACAAATACATTCTTTGGGTTTCCGTTGGACCAACATGAAAAACAACAGAAGTTTGTTAATGGAACGTCACGAAATCAGACGTTTACGCCTACTATATTTAAGAAACATGGAAAAGTGCAGAGAACAGAACAAACCTATCATTCATATGTATAAAACATACATTTATTCATGTCACACGCACCTTAAAGGATAGAGCGACAATTGTTACGGAGGATTAAGAAAACCTGTTTTAAAAGGTAATGGGTAATGGTTTTGTACCTAATGCTTGTATTATGGGGAACTTCCAGTCAAAAACAGGAGATTATCATAATGAAATGGCGTACGAAAATTATGAGATGTAGTTACAAGAGAAACTTTTTCCAAAGCTACCAAATAACGCTGTTGTTGTAATTGATAACGCCCCATATCACAATATTCTAAATGAAAAATTACCTACGACTGCATGGATTCAATAATACTTAAAAAACTGGCTTTATGAAAGAAACATATGTTACAGTGAACAAGTGCTAGAAACGGATCTTTATAACGTTGCAAAAATGTACAAACCGCCATACAAAACTTATAAAATTGATTAATTGTTTATTAGACATGGATTGCAAATTTTAAGGCTACCCCCTTATCACCCGGACTTGAATCCGATCGAAAGTGTTTGAGCGGCACTTCAATTTTACAAAGGTTAATTAATTCTATGATGAATTTTAATTGGAAAGTTAGATGTGAGAATGTTAAAAAGTTTGAAGATGAATTTATGAATAATGAACCACTTTTAGAGACTGCTGTAGATGATATTATTATTAATTTGGCCGAAGAGGGAGATAGCGAGGATGATGAAGTTGATATACAAAGTCATTTTGAAGAATAATTTTTAGATGCACATCATTATTTTACTGTTGATGATCCCTGTACATCTAAACTATATTTTTCATTATAGTGTTTGTAGATGGTGTCACTGAATACATTAAACGCAATAAATGTAAATAGGTGTTATAAAATTGTAGATAATAGAGACGAATTCCACTAGAATAATATAATATTTGTAGCACATATGTACATAGTTCTAAATAAACAATAATTGACGGCACCCAAAACCACGATATTTTGTTTCGCCTGTCCTAAATCTGTAAATAGTGTGAAGGGATGTTCTAATTTCATTGTAAATATTTGCAGAAAACCTAAAAATTTACATATGAAAGTAGAAATATCTATCACAAAAAGCTTTAATATTTTATTTATATTGTTGGTATATTATATATTTGACCATCTCTAAAGGCGCTCTCCCAATTTGTTTTTCAAATTTTATGTATAAACCCGAATTTTTACATTGTTATCTACTACATAATATTAAGAATAACAATTTTAGAAATCTCAACAGGTAGGTATGTCATTAACTATTACTACGATCAGATAGGAGAAATTATTGGCCATTGTTAAATATTGTTCGCTTTATTTACAAAATCTATTTGAAGTGAAGGTGAAAGTTTATGTCTCTTGGAATCTATTTATTATTTATTATTTACATCACATAAAATAATAAGGGGTAGTTATATAATTCATCGTTCGGTTTTTGAAGCAATAAATAATTATGTCTGTTCAAATAAAAGCCCAATTTTTGTAGAAAAATCTAATGGTTTTTGTTTCCTTATTCATTCAATTAACAATGAGGAACACGATAATGTTATTTTGTTTTGTGCTTCCATTTGACGTTGTGAACTTCCGTGATTCCATTTTCAACCAATGTGTTGAAAGACTAGGACTTGTTTGAATGCAAGCTAATCCAACTGAAGAGTTAGACCTTTAAGGTAGACAGAAAGAGTGCCCACAACAGTTTGCACTAGCCTTGAAAAAAGCAAAGCAGCTCAGTGTTTCAGCCGAGAAATAATTAAAATATTAAGGGGTGCAACCCTGGATTTCCTACATAAGAGATTGACACTAACCTCTCCATTTGAATTGACTGACCTCAGTTAAATGCAAGAACCATAGGCTTTCTCGGATACATCAGAAAACCCATGCAACACTGTGCTGATACAATGTTTGCAAAAAACATGACGGGGTATAGAGAATTCATGTAAATATTCCAACTTATCATGAATTTTGATCAAAGAGATATAACGTGGAATCGAATGGGATCACCCCATCCTAATTTTTCAACCCAGTGTTACGGGTTCAAACTGATTGGAGTTAGTTAAAACTTACCAGAAGTTAACGAATAAATGTGGTTCAATCTTGACTCAAAACTAAATTTGAATTTCAGTTTCAATAACTTAGCCATCACATTGTTTGTTTACCAAATAATATAAGAAATTCTTCTTCTATTGTTCCCTCACTTTAAACGATCTAAACATGAAGGGCTATCCCTACCAAAGAGTCAAGCTGGCTAGTTGATGACCAGTAAGTAATTAAGGTTGGTATTTTGACTAACATATCTAATTGACCTACTTTCATTATGCTTTTATTTCCCTCCCACTTCTTCTGTCTTTTTTTGATGGCTGAATTTTACCTGTATGAGGTAAACCGAACTTTTCTCCGGATTTTGACGCCAAAAAGGAAAAGAGGAAAAGCTTTCCTAGACCATTTATTATATTTTCATGTATTGGAAAGCCCGCAAGGGGATATTTTATAAATTAGTCTACTAAAAAGCCACTCCACCTTCGGCTTTTTCTACTATATGATTATTAGTGACTGACAATAGTACTGCTGCTGTGACCATCTGCATGGTTTCCCAAAGATAGACGTCCTGATAACCACTTTCAAATATAGCCACACTACAGGCAGCAAGTGAGAGTATGGCTCATTATTTTTTGTATTGCATCATTTGCATAGCGAGAGACTGACTTCCACTCCACCAGAAGTAGAGAACTCCGCAGAACTACAAACTACCTACTTACCTTGTGAACTTATTAGTACTAATAGGGGAATTGCGTATAGTGTTAAACCGTAAACTGTTTCGGCTTTCATTAAACATCTTGTTTCATCCGCAATCTTATCTTACAATTAAAATTTAGGAACCGTTACACAGTACCTTTCATGGTAACTAAACCTGAATGATATTGATTTACCCAACCCTTTCTCCACTGCAACTAGCTGGTCATTAAACTAATGATATATATGAGGATAATCAGCAAAAATTTATTTGTTACCTATTGATCATGTAGGTAACAAAATTTGGCGCCCTTATCGCGTGTAATTCTACTTTATGAGCTATTATACAATTTTAGATTGTTTTGATAAGCATTTATACCCAGTAACGATAGTATTTTGGTACAGATAGTAGATATTAAAGTCAATTTTTGTATCCTTGTCTTGACCTTTTGAACAACTTGGAAGGAACGTACAACATAAAATTTCACAACAGGACAAATCAAAACGTCACACAACATAACAACACAAGAAAAACATATATTTCTTAGTTAGTTTTTCAGTAATGTGAAGTCTCTAGCAACTTATTTTCGGAAATGCAATAACATAACGACTGTCAATTTATTCTCCTATTCTAATAGTATGGGCGGTATACAATAAAATAAGGATAACCATTTAAGATAATTTTAAGTTTGATCTGAGTAAATTAAATAAGGTTTATATAAGTTTTTCCTTTTACTATTTGGTGGTTAAGGTAAAATTTTTAATTGCGTGAAACTATCCTAGATTAATTTATAGATTTTGGGTTTGTAGTTTTCTCTTCAGAATTTTTTTTGTGAAATTTATTTTGCAGGCTCCTTTATTGAACACGTGTAGGTTTTTTCCTATTATGGGAGGAGTGGGGATACTTGTAGTAATTCAAACAATTTTAGGTAGTTAATTTTGTTTGTAAAATAAAAATTTATTCATATATTTAACTTAGACAGATTTATTATTCAATACAGAGATTAATAGGCTCCTTAAAGATGAATTAATCTACGAGTTATATATTCGCAAACTACGTACAGAACTCAGACATAAATTGAGAGAAGCTCTGAAGCTGGAAAAAGAGAAGGGAGAATCGCTGATTAAGATGGACGGTGTTTGTTTACAAACTATTTTCGCGGTTATATTAATTCAAAACACACACCATAGCATGGAAGAAGGGGTTACGAACTACGCACAGACGCGACAAGCAACGTGCGCTGGTGAAATGGCTGACGAACTGAAACTTTAAAAAGTGTAAAAACCAAAAACGAGTGTTGAAGCAATGCAAAGAAAACAACTGTGTATACAGAAACATTAAACGCCTCCAGCCAACTCGGGTACCCGAAAGTGAAACTGCAGGAATAAATTCGGTGAGTACCCTCTTTCTTCATCGAGTAAATGGTGTGAAAATCGTTAGACGCTTATCAATGACAATTTTTCTATAACTAAATCAACGATTCTTCGCATTACAAATAATATATAGTCCACGGTCTGTTTTTTTATCGTCAGTTAGTACCGTGAATGAACAGATGGTCATTCGAGCCGGATTTGAGATAATTTATTTTAAAAATATTTAATTCATAACATATAAAGATATCGTCCGACAGCCATTAATAACCGGTACTTCCTTATCCATAGCAAGTTGTTCTTGCCAGGGAACGACATCAAACCCTTCAAAACAAACAATAAAAATTACCTTGTTTCTTTACCAATTTCATAAATAAATGTTAGTTTTGAAGTCTAATATTTCGGCAATCGTCTAGCGGTGTTTAATACTAATATTTATTATTTATCAATATCAAGAAATTGCTATTATACGTATTTCGACAAAATCGTCACAGTGTAATACTAATAATTAATTATCATATCATATCAAATCAAAATTGGTTCACGTATTGCGACAATATCGACACAGTAGCGTAACACCAATAGTCAAATCGACATTTTCATCAAAATAAAATCAAGTAAATTTAATTAAGTTACATTATATAATCAATCCAAATTTAATTGAGTTCAATTGAATAATAATAGACAATTTCATCAAATTCAATCGAATTAAATTAATTAGGTTTAATAAAATAAAATCGACAATTTCATCAAAATCATATCAGATTTAATTGGTTTAATTGGATAATAACACTAGATCAGAGTCGAATCAAAATCATGTCGCTTAAAGAAGCAATTCAAAACCGCAATCGATTTGTAAGCGCTATAACTGAGTGCTATACGTTGTCGCAAAGCGCTCAAGCGGACATAAATTCTAAAGAGGAGTTTAGAATAAGGTATTTGGATCTCGAGGGTAATTTTGAGAAATTTGGGGAATTTCACAATGACGTTATCATGGAGATTGGTGAGGACGACGATGTCCAATTTGCAGCTCAAGACAAAATCTTTTCCGAAACTAGGAAGTTTTATTATTCATGCAAAGGTGTGTATGCTAAACTTTTTCCTACCCCCACCAATACATTTTCTGGACCATATGTCCATACCAACCATCCTCCTTTGAAGGAATTAGGAATACCCATTTTCAAGGGAGATAAAAAGCTTTGGCCTACATTTTATGATCTTTTTAATAATCTAATTGGTCAAAATCAAAACATCAGTGACGGTCGTAAACTGCAATATTTATTTTCTTATCTTGAGGGCGAACCCTTTAGATTGCTTTTAGGAATCAGTCTTTCTGATCAAAATTATCAGATTGCCTTTGAAAAACTGGTAAAACGTTATCAAAACAAGCGAGATTCGCCAGCACTGCTTTTGGTGCGATTTTCAAGGTCACCTTGAGAACCGATACAGCCAAGGACTTGCGATATTTAATCGATACTTTTCAGAATCTTTGCAAGTTTTAAGGGCCCTTCAATTCGATGTAGAAAGTTGGGATTTTTTATTCTTTTGGATAAACTAGACATACCTACTCGTTCTAGTTTTGAAATGTCCAATGTTGCAACTGAAATTCCCACTTACCAATCGCTTTTTCAATTTTCAGAAAATAAATGTGAGGTCTTAGAATCCCTTCCACAATCACTAGCTGTTGAAAAACCGGCTCAACAAAATAATTTTCAAGGACAAAGGTCGTCTTATCAAAATAATCACACTGGGCAAAGGCCGTCCTACAAATCACAAAATTCACCTTTTTCAGCATTAACTGGACCCTCAAGGAGTACAGACACGCATTTTACATGTTATAAATGTAATCAAAGTCACGTGCTTTCTAAATGCCCCAATTTTCTAAATCTATCGCTGTCTGATAGGATGAATTTCGTACAACAGAAAAGGCTATGTATTGCTTGTTTCCATCCCTCGCATGAGGTGGATGCTCGTAATTCCCGATATTCATGTCGAACATGTAGTTCAAAGAGGCATCATAGTTCATTGCATATTTCAGAATCTAATCAAGCATCTAGTTCAAATCAAAACAATCAACAATCTGCTACCAACCTGCATACATCTTTGAACACTTCAGGACCTTCAGGCACCTTTCTTTTGTGCACCGCTGTTCTAGATGTCATGGACGGTTGTGGTAATTTTCGGCCTATATGGACCTTATTAGATTCCGGGTCACAGACAGGCTTTATCAGTGAAGATTGCAGTTGCCGTCTCCATTTGCCGAGACGATGCTATACCACCGAAATTTTCGGTTTAAATCAAATGTCTTCTTTCACCTCAAAGGGGCTTGCTCAATGTCATATCAAACCAAAGGGGAAAATGGCACCTTTGTTAAATTTCGAGGCAATTGTTGTTTCTCAAATTTGTTCAAATATGCCTGCTTTTACGTTAAATAACTCAACTTGGGATCATCTAGAAAATCTTGAACTTGCAGATCCTTCATATTTTAAGTCAAGACCGATCGATTTAATTGTCGGTTGCGAGTTATTTGCCCAAATTTTCAAGGAAGGGCGAATTCTCGGAAAAAGGGCCAACCTTTTGCGCTTGAGACAGTCTTTGGTTGGGTTCTAATGGGGAAATTAGTCGATAATTTTAACCTTTCAAACCCAAAGCAAACTAGTTGCTATTTAACTAGCCCTTCGGTCCCTTTAGAGATCATCGTTCCTAAATTTTGGGAGCTTGAAAATATTCCGTCAAAACAAATATTATCGCCAGACGAAAAACTAGCTGAATCTATTTTTTGCGAAAGCGTCATCAGGTTAATTCATGGTAGATTTGCCTTTCAAAAATAAAATCATGCCCGACCTAGGAAATACCTATTCCCAAGCACTTGCTTTTGGAAAAACGTGTTGTCAAAACCCCTGAGTTGTATATTTCTTATTCTAATTTTATGAAAGACTATATCGATTCAAATCACATGTCGTTTATTTTGCCTACTCAACAAAAATTAAATTTTTCATGTTACCTACCCCACCACTGCGTCTTAAAACCAGATAGTATAGGTACCAAATTACCAGTCGTTTGGGACTGCTCTGCAAAGGGCTCGAGAAACATCAGCCTAAACGACACGTTATTATCAGGGCCAAAACTTCAAAAGGATATTGGCTCGTTGCTTCTTGCTTTTCGTCTTAATCCAATCGCCTATGTCACAGACATAAAACAAATGTTTCGACAAGTTCTTATCAGTCCTCAACATCGCCCTTTTCAAATAATTTTGTGGCGATTTTCCCCACAAGATCCGATATCGGAATAGGAACTCTCAACTGTCACTTCTGGCATGACATGTTCACCTTATCTTGCAATGCGAACTTTAAACGAGCTTGCAGAGCAAGAAAAGGAACGCTTTCCTAGAGCTAGTAGCGTCCTAAAGACGTCAATTTTCGTCGACGATCTTTCAGTTTCTAGTCCTTCAACTCGGGTACCCGAAAGTGAACCTCAAGAAATAAATTCGGTGAGTACCCTCTTTCTTCATCAAGTAAATGGTGTGAAAATCGTTAGACGCTTATCAATGACAATTTTTCTATAACTAAATCAACGATTCTTCGCGGTACAAATAATATATAGTCCACGTTCTGTCTTTTTATCGTCAGTTAGTACCGTGAATGAACAGACGGGCCTCTAGATTATGTTATTGAAATGGATATATGCGAGAAGAAAATTCGGGAATTTGACGAAGCTTTGGAAAGTTTTGGAAACGAAAATGCTGAAAATGATTTCAAAAGAATTTCTACTAGGCTCCAACTTGTCTGCACGGTTATCAAGATTTGAAGGAGATGGAGAACTAGAAGAACATAAACGAACTGCGTTAATGCAACATTGTAATCAGTTGAAACAAAAACTATCAATAATTCACGAACAATCCTCTAACGAATCTGAAACTCTCCTGCCGCCAAACCAAGACGTTTCATTACCTTCTGCATCAGGAAATACAACATCGGAGAATGCAGCATCAGTAAACATTGCAGATAGGGTTCAACAGTCACCCTTATTGGATGAACCAATATGCTCTCGTCAGCCTCCAGGGAGTCGAAACTTAATTAAAGTTGGTGACTCCGTACATATGCCTGAGGAACATGTCACTGCTGCAGCTACCCATCAGTCTTACCCAATGTTCCATCCTGCTCCATGTAACAATTATATGACTGATCCTAGACACCATGTGAATTTTTTTCCCGCAGTTACCGAACATCGGCCTAATCCAACCAATGTTTATTCTAGAAGAGCTACGTTGAATAGTAGCAATGTACTTTGGGATAGTCCTTAATACATGACAAGTCATAAGGATGAATACTCTCCTTATCATCTGCAGCACAGTTTTAATACTTGGAGCGACGATTCCCTAAGGCCAGATATTGCTAGATGAAATGTGAAGTTCAATTGCCGCACGAGCGTCAATGAATTTTTAGAGAAAATCGAAGAGCTCAGTAGGTCTAGAGGTGTTTCTACACAACAATTGCTGCGTTGTGCTCCTGAACTTCTGACCCAAGATGCTTTGCTTTGGTACCGGACGATTATGAAGTAAGCCTAATGGATGAGATTCGAAGAAGGACTCCAGGTGGCCAAGAAAAGTCCTTACGTTTATTACGATCATGGAAAACCTTTTTCGCAAACTACATCAACCACCTAGTGAAAAGGATGGGTAGCACTAATACAGCGAAACCTCCTACCGAACATCCAGTTTCAACTTGCCCTACATAAAGTATCAACAATTGATCAGCTTATTCGATTAAGTCGGGCTGTAGAAGAGACTGAGGTGAGGATACAAATATTCCTTACCACACCTTCTTCAAATCGATCTCTCCTCAAGCCGAAATTGGCATACCAAAAAGGTCAGCCTTATGTCGCCGCTATCAAAAACACTTCTAATAGTCTAGAACGAGAATCTGGAACAATGACTACGTCTTAGGCATTAACTCCTGCACCAACTGAACTTCAATCTAACGCTTCACCTGCATCATCTTGTTGGAACTGTGTCATGACTGGTCACCGTTTTGAGAAGTGTGATCAGCCTCGCAAACGATTTTGTTTTAAATGTGGAGAGAACAACTGTTCGATTTATAATTGCTCTAACTGTCGAAAAAACTGGAATCGAAGTCAACAGTAGGCCAGCTGTCTGACGCATCGTTATTCATGGCCGATTCACAACGTCAAGTTTTACTAGATTATGTTATTGCTCATGCGAAAGGAGATAAGCGACCCTATCTTCAGGTGAAAATATATGGTTGTCAATTGCTTGGTTTCTTGGATTCCGAAGCTACATACACCATTTTCGGTGGATCTGGTTGGAACAGGTTAAAAGCTTCCTGCAAGATCCAAAACACTGAACAGAAATCTTGTGTTGTGACTTCAGGCCAGACTTGTGGTATTTTAGGTAAGGTATCTTTACTAATAAAGTAAAGATTATCGATGTTCTCATTGCTCCTGAATTCCTTACTACTCTTATTTTGGGGATTGACTTTTGGAAGGAAATGGAGATAATCCCAAATATGTTCTCGGGTAAGTGGCAGTTTAGAGTGAACCAACAATGCAATTAGCCTTAATTCATCCGACCATCTGGATTCGGAGCAGCAATCTCGACTGAACAAATTTATTAATAATACCTTTCAAAAGATGAATTCCAAATTAGGATGCAGTAACTACGTTGAGCATGTCATCCGAACCTCTTCGCCACCTCTAAAAAAACGGCATTATCCTTTGTTGCAGCCGATTTTGAAGCAAGTAAATGAAGAACTTACTAAGATGCTCGAAGATGGAGTGGTAGAGCCTTCTAACTCTCCTTGGACCTCTCCGATAATCCTCATTAAGAAGCCTGATGGACGTCATCGGTTCATCGTATATTATCGACAACTTAATAAGGTCGCTACTAAGGATGCTTACCCTCTCCCCTTCGTAAGTGCTACGTTAGACAAACTTGATGCTCACTATCTGACGACATTGGACAACAAAAGTGAATACTGGCAAATACCGTTTTCGGAAGAATCTAAGCCAATGACAGCTTTCGTTTTGCCTAATCGTGGTCTATATCAATTTCGGCGAATGCCGATGGGACTCCACAATCAATGCCCCAGCAACGTGGCAAAGATTCATAGACCAGGTCATAGGTGTAAATCTAGAAAAATATGTATTTGTCTACTTGGATGACATTAGCATCTGTACGGATACTTACGAGGAACATCTTGATATTTTACGGAAAGTTTTATCTCGAATCACCAAAGCGGGACTGACTCTCGATAGAGATAAGAGCCATTTCTGCAAGTCCGAACTAATATACCTTGGCTACAATATAGGCGCTGGTGGACTAATGGTAGATCCAACTAAGGTGGAAGCTATCCTGCAAATCCTTCGACCCAAGTCTGTTACCGAAGTTCGTCAACTTATCGGTGTTGCATCTTGGTATCGACGATTCGTACCTAACTACTCGTCCCTGAGCGCCCCGCTATGTACTCTGCTTCGAAAAAACCAGCCTTTTGTTTGGAGTGTTGAATGTGATCATTCTTTTAAAGCTCTTAAGGAATACTTAGTGTCCGCTCCATTGCTTTCCTGTCCAGATTTTGAACGACGGTTCATTTTGCAAACAGACGCTTCTGACTACGGGTTAAGTGCTGTTTTGTCGCAGATGGATGATGAAGGCAATGAGAGAGTCATTTATTATTTGAGCAGATCTCTTTCGAAATCAAGAAAACACAGCACTACCGAGAAGGAGTATCTGGCCGTGTTGTTTGCCATAGAGCGCTTGCGTCCTTATCTCGAAGCCGTTAAGTTCACTGTCATAACAGGTCATTTGGCTCTTAAATGGATTAATAACATTAAGGACCCCGTAGGAGGAATCTCTAAATGGGCAGTCCGATTACAACAATTGAGTTTGAAGTAGTCCATCTCAAAGGTAGTAACCATACTGTTCCTGACGCACTCTCAAGAGCGGTACCTCGTATTGAAAGTATTGATTTGGAGTCCAAAGATAAATGGTATCTCAAAATCTGCCAGAGAACACAAGATACACCAGCCAAGTATCCGCTGTTGCGGTTGGAAAATGGACAGCTATTTAAAAAAGTCGATGCTGTCTACCCCGAACTAGCTGAAGATAGCGATGGTTAGATAATGGCGGTACCAAAGGAGAAACGAACGGACATAATATCTTCACATCATGATCCCCCTACTTCAGGTTATCTTGGAGTATATAAAACACGAACTAAGATTGGTAGAAAGTATTACTGGCCTAAACAAAAGCAAGATCTCGCTAGCTACATTGCAAAATCTCCAATCTGCCTCCAAACTAAGCCTCTTCAAAAACCTTTAGTTGGACTAATGCTAAGTCAAGACCTAACTGCTGTAGGACCATTTCAATTAGTTAGCTTAGACATAATTGGACCTCTACCTCGCTCGGCATCTGGATATTCATTCGATTTTTCCGTACAGGATATATTTGATAAATATATACTTTTATTCCCATTAAGGCAAGATACTGGAAAAAGCATCTCCAAAATATTCGAAGATAACGTAATCCTTGTCTATGGTGCTCCTCAGAAGGCAATAATTGATAATGGTTGATCATTAATTAGCTCGGTATTTCAGGATATTCTTAGACAATACGACATTACCTCTTTTCACGTTGTAAACTACCATCCTCAGAGCAACCCAGTAGAACGTTCTTATAGAGTAATAGGGACGGCATTGACATATTTTGTGGCTGAAAACCATCAGAGCTATAATAAGTTTCTTCAGAATATTGCCTGCGCTATACGCACATCTTGTCATGAGGTAACCCAAACTTTGTTGTCTTTGGTCGCGAAATCCAGTTATCTGGAAAGGATATTCACCTGCTAGCCACATCACAAAAGCCTACTTTCGATCCTCTCACTCGTTCTGAAGCTTTATTGGGAGTTTTCCAGGACATTCGACGTCGTATCAAAATAGCGTATGAAAACAACAAGCAGATGTATAATTTACGTCGACAAGACGAGAAGATTAGTGTAGCAGAGAAAGTATGGAAACGCCGATGCGCTCTTTCTCATAAGGCAAGGTCCATAACAGCCAAATTTGTTCCAAAATTTGAAGGACCATTAATTATTTCAAAAATTTGTTTACCCTGGTCCTAAAGGACAAGAAGGAAAATTCCAAAGGTGTCTGACACGCCAAGGATAAAAAGACTCATCCGCCGGAAGATTCAAATTCTGACTCGGACTCTGATATAGATTAGATAAGATTGTAGATAAAATTATTTGGATTGTCAAGTTTTTTTTGGAAAAAACATTTTTTTCCAGGAATGAGGCGGGTTTTTACGGGTTCAAACTGATTGGAGTTAGTTAAAACTGAACGAATAAATGTGGGTTAATCTTGATTCAAAACTAAATTTGAATTTCAGTTTCAATAACTTAGCCATCACATTGTTTGTTTACCAAATAATATAAGAAATTCTTCTTCTATTGTTCCCTCACTTTAAACGATCTAAACATGAAGGGCTATCCCTACCAAAGAGTCAAGCTGGCTAGTTGATGACCAGTAAGAAATTAAGGTTGGTAGTTTGACTAACATATCTAATTGACCTACTTTCATTATGCTTTTATTTCCCTCCCACTTCTTTTGTCTTTTTTTGATGGCTGAATTTCACCTGTATGAGGTAAACCGAACTTTTCTCCGGATTTTGACGCCAAAAAGGAAAAGAGGAAAAGCTTTCCTAGACCATTTATTATATTTTCATGTATTGGAAAGCCCGCAAGGGGATATTTTATAAATTAGTCTACTAAAAAGCAACTCCACCTTCGGCTTTTTCTACTATATGATTATTAGTGACTGACAATAGTACTGCTGCTGTGACCATCTGCATGGTTTCCCAAAGATAGACGTCCTGATAACCACTTTCAAATATAGCCACACTACAGGCAGCAAGTGAGAGTATGGCTCATTATTTTTTGTATTGCATCATTTGCATAGCGAGAGACTGACTTCCACTCCACCAGAAGTAGAGAACTCCGCAGAACTACAAACTACCTACTTACCTTGTGAACTTATTAGTACTAATAGGGGAATTGCGTATAGTGTTAAACCGTAAACTGTTTCGGTTTTCATTAAACATCTTGTTTCATCCGCAATCTTATCTTACAATTAAAATTTAGGAACCGTTACAAAGTACCTTTCATGGTAACTAAACCTGAATGATATTGATTTACCCAACCCTTTCTCCACTGCAACTAGCTGGTCATTAAACTAGTGATATATATGAGTATAATCAGCAAACATTTATTCGTTACCTATTGATCATGTAGGTGACACCAGTTTGCTCCAGAATTTTTAATACTATTGTCAAAGGACTTAGGATTCCTTAGAAATAATATATTTTGGCCGAATAAGCTAGAATTTTCCTTATTAGAATGTCCTTATTGTCACAACATAAATCAACACTGTAGCACAGCTCATCAGTTTTACAACTCCAAGCAATACCGAGAGTCTTGGAAATGCTTGAATCTCCCAGATTCACATGAATGGTTATTGATAATGAATTTGGAATTGAATGCTCTTAGATTCTTTATTCATTAAATTTCCACTTGCGAAGATCAAAGCAACCTTTTTTGAACACCATAGAAATGCCCTTGCAGATTTGTATAGCTTGATAAATAATTTCAGTAGCTGTAGGTCGACATGGAAATCAAATCTGATCATGCTTAATATCTCAGGCAAGGTGTTGTTATGTTCATCAGCAAGTTCAAAAAGACATTATATGACAGTGGAACAGGAAAAAGATTGGCTATACGTCACAGTGTTTAATTGGAAAGATATTAAATTCTCTGCAGCAGACCAACGCCATCGAATTTCTTGCAAAGGTCTGTCTTCTGGTATAGCCTAGACCTGGTGGTACATTTTTGCGATGTCTGCTGAAATAACGTAGCTATGCAGCCTGAATACTGGAATAATCCGTAAAAGATTGTCCTGCAAAGTTTGCCCTATCAACAGAATATTATTAAATCAATGACCGAAATTTAGTAGTAGAGCTATCTTCCTTCAAGACTTTGTGGTGAGGCATGGAGTATTCCACTGCTGTATTGGAAGATTTTTACGCCCATTTGCTCATGTGACCTAAAGCTGGGTTCGTCCATAAATTGAGTATAAAGATCTGATAGAACCTTATTTCTCTTCAATTTATTTTCGAAGAGAAAAAACGCTTAGAGGCTATATACCTTGATTCTCCTAATGTATTCAAATGTGATTTTAATGGTAGTGTAAGAATGAATCTACCGTCATCATAGCGATGAGGGTTTTCATTGAAATGTTTTTCGCTATCTTCCTCGTCAGAAGAAAGAAGATTTTGTTGTGAGAGTTCCTCAGGTTCCCAGAAATTACTTACAGAATTTTGCAAGTCAGTATTTGTCACTTAATTACAACTGATAAAATTAACATTGGACTATTAAAAGGTTCACTAACAACCCCTCTAAATTGGGCTTCTACAAGGTTAGGCTGGTTTTTACCAAGCACTATTATGCCAGGATATAAAATACGCTAAAAAATCTGCTCCTATCAAGAAATTTTGATTAGATTTGAAAAATGTTGGATCGGCCAAAGAAATGCCTTCAGGTATGTTTCAATTAATAACGTTAATGTTAATGTGGGGTGAGTACCCTGTGATTTCTGGTAAGACATTACAAGGAGTCAAGGCTGATTTTGGTTTAAGTGTGCATTTTGATTTAATACAAAAAAGTGTTACCTATGCCAATTAAAGAGATATTAACTCAACTTTCAGGCAACTTCAATGTTGATAAGAATTCGTGGGTTATAAAAGAATAATATGAGCCACAGTCCAGCAAGGTCCTTGCAAAGTGTTCATGAGCAATCCTGTCCAAAACTACTAGGCGAGATGTGCTTATAACGACTTGTGAAACAGCTAAACTAGTGTTAGAGCTCAATGCGACAGTATATTCCAATTCACGATTATTATCCGAAAAGAGATTCTGATCATTTTGATTCAGTTGGTAATTATTATAGTAGGTATTGTCTTCATGTAATAAAGTATTGTTCAACTTTTTGCATTTTCGTCATGCAAGCACATTGCTTAATATTATTGAAATGACATAGACGGAAACAATTAAAAAATAATTTGGATCTTTTGACAAGGTCAAGTCTATCAGTAACAGGCACAGAAATTCATTTTGACAGTTGCAAACAGTGTGAGATTCTTGGCAATACCTACAAACAACTTTATTCCTAATGTTATTAGTTGCAATGAAACCCTTTACCGCTTGTTCAGAATATCTGTTACGTTGCTCATTGTTTTCCAGCTCAACTGTTTCTAATTAATCAGTTCTGGAACGAGGAAACTGCTTCAAATTCTCTCAAGTAGATAATTGTGCAAGTTCGGAAGAATATTTCTCTCATTTTCTTAGGCTTTACATATCTAATTTGGAAGTTAATAAATAAATTATAAGAGTGTCCCATTTGTCACTGGGCTGCTATAAAACCTCTAAAGCCGTCAGATTTTTTTAAATGCTTTCTAGTATTTTCCTTGGTGTAAATGGAGATTCTTTTTGAATTTGCTCCAATGAAAACAATGCTTTTACATGATTATGCACTAATAACTTATCTGAAAACTCCATAGATTTACGATTTATGCAGCCACCCCTCAAATGAGGCTCACATTTTTAAATATAGGAATATTGGTTTTATCTGCATCATCATAGATCAGCGAACAACATGTTACCCTAAATTGAAGCCAAGTTTCATAACTTCCGGTAAATGTGGGTAACTGGAAGTTTAATCCCTTTAATGTGCCCGGAATGCCCAGAACTATTATTGGTATTTCTACTGCTATTAAAATGATAGAAACTGCTATCAACTTCTTTTGTTTCAATGTCTACAAGAAGAGATATAGCTGAAGCGCCGATGTATTTGAATGTATACTCGAAGGCAAATCGCTACTCGAAAGGCTGCTGAAAAACACATCGACTAACAGTTCAATTTCAATTTGAACGTTTTTCAATTCATCTCAAGCAATATCTACATCAGACAATTTGTCAGTTAATTGTATTCTCTCAACTTCTGATAATTTTTTACCTTCTAAAGATGCAACGAATGTTTTAATACTCGTGAGAGAGGCTTTAATTGCTCCCCTTCTCCTCTAATTCGTTTTTAGTTGTTCTTCCGTTATTTAATTCAGAATAATGTAAATAATTTAAAGTCTACAATATGTGTTAAAATAACTTTTAAAAAGATGATGAATATGGAAATATATCATGTATTCTGTCGAACGGAGAGGCGTAAATGAAATAAATGATAAAATGGAACCCTCTCACCTGGTTGTCTTCATGCTATGAAATGTCCAATATTCACTTAGAATGTTATAGTTTTCCTTTTCTCGTAAATATGACTCGCTTGTACAATACGTGAGGGCCTTGAATATTTTATCTTTCGAAGGACCATTAAAGTATGGAATACAAATTTTCAAAAATATGTTTAATTTAGAATAAACAGTATATTTCTAGATTTCTTTAGATTACAAAAAACCAGGGTAGAATGTATAAATGTCGAACAAAATACCAATTATCAATTAATTTATTTTTTTGACAGTGGGAATTAAGACGAAGAAGCTGTTGTTACAACCCAAATTAACCTAAAACAAATGCAATTCCAAATAACTGGATCTCACATTTAATTTCAACGAAACAATTCAATAAATAAAGATTATAGGTCAATTTTTTTACCCATTGAGAGGTTTCAGACCATGCTAATTACGAATCCATTTATATCTTGTAATGCCTTACTTCACCTCACACAGGTTTTTACCAACTGGCGCGTCACTTTGGACATCCTCGATGCATAGTTTTTGAAAGAAATGCTAGGGCTCCAGATTATTTTACGTGGTTTACTCCACGGTCCCTTGACCCTCAAGAGTTCCAGGTAGCCTCAGATGGAGGTTTCGGAAAATTCCAGAGGTCTCAATGAATGTAACGCGTCGACAAAACTATAACCCTTAGACGGCGATGCTACGGGATATGAAGAAAACACTGATTGTATTTATTTGTTTGAAATATATATACAGAATAACACTTAACCATTTCTGAATATTTTCAAGCGGTACCGAATCAGTTAAATATACACAGTATGCAAATGTTTTGAAGCCTTATTTTATTATGCTCTATGCGGAATTTACCGGTATTAAGGAATGTGAGCAATGGCACAATAAACCAGGTCTAACTAAGCAAATGCAATTGTTAATATCAGCGTAAGCAGTATAAGCAGTTTGTGATTATACGCTGAGCAGCAGTAAAACAATAAAATACCTATCACAGAAGTACACGGCATATAACTATATTCGCGGTAGGAATACGGTCAATCGGGATGGTTGTGAAAATTCCACCAGACCAGTTTATAAAAAAAACTAATGGACATAAACTAGATTATCAATCAACCCGTGGCAACAGCCTCATATTTGGTTGAAAATTTTATTATTGTAAGACAAAATAAACTTTTATAACAAACAAAAAAAATGAGTGTACTTAAGAAAAGTTACTCCCGGCCGACGGTTGGGCAGCTGGTAGCAAAAGCCTCTGCTCTGCCCAGCATTTTAAATTTGGAATTATCGTTTAAAATTATTCTAAAATTTGGTCGGAAGATAGGATAGCGGTTATCCAAATACGGTATCCGCCAAAATAAACAGTACCGGAACAGAGAGTGCTGTGGAGTTGTTTATGTAATATGGATTAGTCATATTTGACTTAATTGTCATTAGTTGATATATTAATAGTACGCTGCACTTTAATTTGATTTAAAAATGGTTCTAACAACGGAAGAAAAATTTTTTTGGTAGAGCATTATTTTCGTTCATACGGAAAAGGTCGTAATGATAGTCCAAGCTTAGAACAGGTGTCAATAAAATATCAACAAAAATTTAATAAAGCAGCTCCTAGTAAAAGTGTGATATTAGCTGTTGTTCAAAAATTTCGTCGCACTGGTAGTGTATTGTGTCAACGTAAAGGTTCTTCAGGTCGTCGAAAAACAGTATGCACTAACGAAAATGAATGACGTGATTTAAACCAAG
The DNA here is from genome assembly GCA_963921935.1 of Galeruca laticollis. Lineage (NCBI taxonomy): Eukaryota > Metazoa > Arthropoda > Insecta > Coleoptera > Chrysomelidae > Galeruca > Galeruca laticollis. The sequence continues at coordinate 43,113,437 of OY998176.1, forward strand.
TTGTGCAATCACCTCAAAGAAGTCTTGTAAGAACTGCATGTAAACTCAACATTAGTGAAACGTCTTTACGTCGCATGTTCAAATCAATTGGTGGTTATCCATACCGTATTCAAGTTGGACAACGACTAAATGCTGCGGACAAACGTGCAAGAGAAATTTACTGTGGTCGCATGTTGAGTTTAATTTACGAAGATCCAGAATTTTTGAGAAACATATGGTTTTCAGACGAGAGTCACGTTCATCTTAGCGGCTATACTAATCGACAAACAACCAGATTCCTTGGATTAAAACGTCCTGATGTCATTGTAGAGAAACCACTCCACAGTCTTCGAGTTACCGTTTGGTGCGCGGTATCTGGTCATGGAATGATTGGTCCTTTCTTCTTTGAAGATGATAATCAGAATCCACTCACTGTCAACCAAGAGCGTTATAGAGAGAAAATTATTATACCTTTTGTGAGAGATCTAAATAACTTTTGCCGTGCACGAAATCTACAGTTTCGCACACAATGGTTCCAACAAGATGGTGCAACGAGCCATACAGCTGTGCGCACCTTAGACTTACTCCGTCAGCATTTCGATAATAGAATAATTTCTCGGGGAACAGACTTCGAATATCCTTCTCATTCACCTGATCTGACGCCACTTGACGCATACATTTGGGGCATAATGAAGGACAAAATATTTCACTCGGAAAATCCGCCGGCGAATATTGCCGAACTACGGGAAAGAATACAAAATATTTTTCGGCAGTTACATCAACCACTTTTTATAAATATGTTTATTGACTTACAAAATCGATATGAAGCTTGTTTGCGTCGAAATGGTGAACATTTTGAACACTTACATTACAGAAATTAAAAATTAATTTTTATTTTCGGTACAGTTTATTTTGGCGGATACTGTACAAGCAAAAAGAAACAACTGTGTCTTAGAGTAGATAAACAAAAAAATTGGAACGAAACTATTACCGGCTGAAAGTGGAACAGCTGGTGGCAACAGCCTCTGATCCGCCCCACAATCATTTTGAAAATGTTCAAATTGTCGGTCAAATAAAACTATATATAATTTAGAACTAAGATAAATCGAAGGAAATTCGGAGAAAATGATGCCCGTTTCTAAAGTGGAACAGCTGGTGGCAATAGCCTCTGCTCCGCCCCACAATCGGTTTCAAATTTTTCAAATATCGGCAAGCTAAAACTGTATAGCAAGGAAATTAATTCCGAAAAAAAATAGATCACAGTCGCAATAGACAGCGTTTCTACCAGCTGAAAATGGGACAGCTGGTGGCAAAAGCCTCAGCTCTGCCCCACAATCAGTTTTCTATTTCCAATTATCGATTAAAATTAAAAATGAATTTGGGTGATTTGATACATGAGAATAGGTATATTGATCTAAATCTGAAAATTGTAATCAAAATGCTATTTAAATGTATTGAAGATCCAGTCACGAATTCCAAAAGAATTATATAAAGAACACAATAATAAAAACTGTGAATAAATCTTCTTATAGCTTCAAAAAAAACCGGTTTATCAAAATACGGTATTATATTTCTAAATAGTCAAACTACTAAATCGTTTACTGAAATTAACCTAACTTTTAAAACTCAACGTAATATTTTATTCGGTTTTCTAAAATACTTTTTCACTTACTCAGAAAATAAAGGATGGTCGGCACTAACCATTCACTTGACTTTAAAATTATCAATTTAACAACTTTGTTACACGCGGTAGCAAATTGCAAAAATTTCTAAACGGCTGAGAGAGTCAAAACAGGAAATATTTCTAATATACTGGACTGCTTTGGTTTTAATTAAAATAGTTTTAATACCGGGCGTCCTCGATAATTTGAATTTTGAAAAGCGGAATTCAATATTTATTTTCAATTTTTTAGATGATATTTCAAGGCTTTTGAATTACTAATAAAATAAATACTCAAATGAATGATATGGGACTGAAACGTTACCAGAAATTAAAGTTGGAAAGTGAGTAACGAGTTATATACACGTATTAAAATTGACATATCCTGGGAGACAGAATAAAATCAATCCAAAACGCTTCAAAAAAATAACTCGTTACAATTTAATCTATAGTACTCGACGTTCGTCCACATAAAGCGAACGGACGGACACCAGAAGTCTTCGATTTTGTCGTCGACTTTGTCGAATTGCATTTAGAAGTCGTATAAAGTTTGAAGTACCGTCTATCTGAGACGGATTTCTGAATTATAACGAATTACCGGTTTCTCGGCATTTTATGCTAATCATTATATGAAAGTTAATTCGTTTGGCATCGTAAAACTTCAGCAAACAGCGAACACACAAACTCGCTCTGCATATACGTGTAATATTATTTGTCGAACGGATCTCAGAAACAACAGTTATCATTAAAATAATATTTAATTAATGAGGAGGATCGACATGTAACCTCATACGTTACATCAAAACTAGTGTAGCCCAAAGTATTTGTATCCAATTATAACTTTAATGTCGCTACCTATCGCGTCAATGACAACTTAACGCCTATATATGCTTCGCTAATTCGATTGTTGAAATAGTTTTGAATATTAATGAGAGATATGTAGTTTGAAAAGGGAGATGTTAGAATAAGGCTGAATTTATACAAAGAAAACCACAAATATTTTCAGGAAAAATATTGGTTTGTTCCTTCATGTGCGAACAGATTAGAAAATATAAAGGATTGAGATCAGAGGACATCGGTGGCCAAACAAATTCAATGAATAATGCTGATGCTTCGTCGTGCTAGTAACACATGTTTCGTGTTAAAGAAAACATTTATTGTATTTGTCTCTTGGGGACAAGAGAAAATGGCAGCTCTTTTCGTCGGTAAAATTATATTCCTAACATAAACGTCTAAAATATTAATTAATATTATGAAACAGCAGACCAAGTAATCCCCTTAGCACTGTAACGCTTGATATTATTGAAACTAACAGTGTGGCGTACACCGGTTCATCCAATTAAAACTTTACCTGAAGTTATCATTCAATTTTACATAATTTTAGATATATGTGACCAACTTGACTATTTTAATAAAGCAATCACCAGTTTCCGACACGTATCCAATTATCTTTGCATATGAAAATGTTTGAAAATCTAGGTTTGTGCGATCTACATCATTATAGTCAATTTTTTGAATATTTAATATGAAATTATTAAAGTCGAACTATAAATTTTCTAGAGTTCATTTCTATTTAAACGATTTAGAGAAAGTTGATATACGTACAGGTTGGAAAATTAAATTTGCCAGTTGACGATACGCGAGAAATCCATTCAACTTGACAACGTTGTAAATGCAGTTACCGGGAAGAGCAGGCGACGTACACTCCGCCTTGCAAAGTTTTAGAGGTAGTGAGACTGCTAATACGTACGAGGGTAACACAATATTTTGAATTTGAAAAGAAAAATAATAAAATGTGGCACGTGTATTTATAATGCTCTATAAAATCGAGATCACAAAACAAAATAACATTAATGTGTTCTTTATTATCAATTAAATGAATGAGGAAATGAAAACCATTAGATTTATCTAAGAAACTTGGGTTTTTTTGTACAGACATAATTATTTATTGCTTCAAAAACCATACGGGGAATTCTATAATTACCCTTTATTATTTTATGTGATATAAATAATAAATAATAAATAGATTCCAAGAGACATAAACTTTCACCTTTCCTTCAAATTATTGTCTTTTTAGTGGTTCCTTCATAATATTCGTCATTGAGGTTTATTTGTATATAAATTGGAAGTCAGGTAGATTTTGTAGATAAAGCGTACAATATGATAAGTGTTGGAGAAGTCAATAATCTAACCTCATTTGAATATTGTTTTTGGCACCTGCCAAATAATGAATGAAAAACTTTCAGTACTTTTTATCGAAAATAAGTAGTCTAAAAATGATGACATTTATTGAATATACTCAAAAATATGTGTTATTGAACAATTGTTAAGAGAAGAGTGGTACTGTGTGGTTGTAATGCCAGTTCACCCCCCGATAAAGTTATTAAAAGTATTAATGAAAATTCAGTGATAAATGAGGTTGTAAAAGGAGCAATATATTGATAAATAACTGACAAAGAGGGAAACTTTGACCAGCGCACCAGAAAAAATTGGAGAATGGTTTATTCGATGTTTGAAAAATTGTTATAGAGGTGTTAACAATTTCAAAAGATAAGTGAATTTATAATTTTGTTACTTGTCTCAACACCAACAGATAGGACTTCTTTGTATTTCCTCATTTCAATTTCTTTGTATAATTCTGGTGAATGTTAAATAATTTATTTGTTGTAGTTTTTAATTAAGGATGAATGACAGGCCTGTGGATAAATGTGTTTTAGCATAAACCTATTGTGAAGTAGTAGTTATTGTGTATGTAATTGCAAGGTAATTTAGGAAGTTTTCAGTGAAGTATATTTGCTACTAAAATCAGTTGGGTTTAATTTTAGAAACCAAGCATACTTTTAACCGGGACCAATGAGTTATAGTCAACTAACTTTCGACAATTGAAAGGTCGACCCTACTTTATTGTTGGAATTAAAGAGTGATTGCAACATTAAAATTGGTCCTTCTACGACGGATACTTGGTTTTGAAATTTTGTACGCTCTCACCATATTTTTTGCATTTTTGTAGATATTTGATTTGTTCATGGCCAAAAGTTAGTCATAGATTGCTCTAGTGTTTCTCACCATTTTTTGCATTTGTTATTGTAAATTTTATATGACTCGTACTTTGAAGAATTTGTATTTTTTACTCGCTACAGGTACATTTCGTCTTGAAAGTGTAAATCCGTGTGGCAGTTTATTGTTTGGAAACAATGAATAACAATGAAGTTAAAGGGAACAGGACAATAGCTAAAGCTGCTATTACGCGAATAGAAAACTGGGTTAATGTTAACATTGATACCACAGACAATGTGTTTAGTTTAAAAGTTCGAGAAGAACAGTTAAGAAGTGCATTTGAAAAATATTGTCGGGCACAAGATTTGTCAGATATATATTTAACTGTAGAGGAAAACATAGAAAATGGAGATTCAATTGAAGATAGATATTATGATGTTTTGTCTAAAATTCAGCAAAAGATTAAAGACTTAGAGGATATAAAAACTCCCACCCCACCAGGTTCATCATCACTTTTCTCTCCTGTCGCAATCCCCCCATTAGTAAAGCTACCGGAAATTAGAATTCAACAGTTTCCAGGTACTGGAATAGAATGGGTTCCATTTTTTCAAATTTTTCAGCTCTAATAATTGAAAATAAATATCTAACGGATATTCAAAGTTTCATTCATTTGAAGACTTATTTGGCAGGTGAACCTTTGAAATTGATTGAGGATTTGCAAGTTACTAATGACAACTTGCACACCGCAATTAAACTTTTGCAAAATAGATATGAGAACAAAACTCTTGTGATAAATAGTCTTTTGGCTGGAATTTTAGACATAAAACCTATACAGAAAGGTACATCTTTTACGCTACGTGAATTTTACACCGAAATAAGTGAAAACTATGAGGCATTGAAAAATTGTAAATTAACAGATACTCAGCTTTTGGATTTGATTTTAGTTTACTCATAAGAACGCAAGTTAGATTTTAATAGTAAGAAACGTTTTGAGTTTGATATCGATTCAAATGAATTGCCAACACTTAGTGAATTCTTAACACTTTTAGATGGAAGATCAAAGTGTTTCGAAAATTTGAAATCAGTAGATAATAATGAAGGTTTTTCAAAAAGGCAAACAAAAACAACACTTTTCAGTAGTGTCAATAATAATTTCAAAATATGAGTTACATCGAGAAACAAAATTTTGTAAAGTCCAAAGGATTTTGCTTTAATTGTTTTGGAACTACTCACTCTGTTATAAATTGTCAAAGTAGAGGTTGCAATGTTTGTGGTAGGAGACACCACACCCTCCTTCACTATGCCCCTACCACTCAAAATAAAAATAGATCCTCTTCACATCAAAACTCTCAAGGTGCAGATTATCGTTTAAAAAATGATGCTCACTCGTCTCAAACATATTCTCACACTTCTCAAAAAAATGCTCAACCCTCACAGTCAATTTCTCACCAACCCTCCACTAGTTTGTTGTCACATATGACAAACATCCCACCAAGAAATAATTCTCACAACCCATCTTCCTTTAGGGAATTTCAAAGTAACCCAGAGAGTTTGAATGCTCTCAATTCACCAGTGATTGCTGAAGATCAGCAAAACTCTTCCAATATGACTCACTCTCTCTCAGCTATAAGTACGAAAGATTCCTCTGTGCTTTTAGGTACTGCTCAAGTTTATGTATATAATTCGCAAGGTCAACGTGTTAAAGCTAGAGCAATTCTTGACCCCGAGTCACAAAATTATTTCATTAGTAAAAGTTTTGTAGAAAAGTTGAATTACACCCCATACAATAAAAAGTTGAACGAGTCAGGCATTGCATTAAGTGCCACCCTCCCTCACCAAACAGTTGATATTGTATTTCACTCCACTATTAATCGCTCCAAGTTTAAGGCTTCTTGTTCAATTCTGGAGACAATTACATGTAAGCTCCCTTAAGCCCCAGTGGACAGATAAAAAAAAATTACCTCCCAACACTCAGCTTGCGGACCCGGCCTATTTTGAGCCTGCAAAGGTCCTTTTTCTCATCGGAGCTGACTGTTATTATGATTTAATGGATGATGGTTTTTTAAGATTACGAAAAAACTTGCCCGTGTTACAAAACACCCTTCTCGGATGGGTGATAGCTGGCAGCGCTCCACTTTTACGCGCTCAAAAATATTCTAATTCTCGTGTTTTCACCTACTCATCAGGTCCCTTATCTCCCACCTCTAGTGTAGCAATGCTCACACAAGTAAGTAAGCGATGGTTCTTATCAAGTAAATTTGCCTCTGAAACCCCCTTGTGAAAACCTCAAATTAGGTCAATCTCTTTACACTGCGACAAATAGATTCTTGAACTGAAATTTCAAAAGGATCGCACTTACTTTTTAAAGTATAAACAATTTATTGATGAATATGTTGGTCTTGATCATGGTCAGTATGTCCCACTTCCTGAAACTAATCAAAATTCAGAACCCAAATATTTTTTGCCACACCATGCTATCATTCGTGAGGACAGTAGTACAACAAAACTTAGGGTTGTGTTGGGCGCATCCTTTAAGACTAATACAGGCCTCTCTCTCAACGACATAATGCTTAAAGGATATCAAGTTCAGCCTAACGTTTTCGACATTTTGTTACGCTTTCGTTCGTTTAAATATGTGCTCTCACCTCTGACATCGAGAAGATTTACAGACAGATAAAGATAAACCCCACCCAAACATTTTTGACAAATATACTTTGGAGAGATAACCCCTCACTCCCCTTACAATTTATCGAGTTAGTGACTGTTTCCTATAGAACAAATTCAGCTCCATACCTCGCTACTCGTGCATTGCAAGAAGTTGCTCTGAAACGTAAAGTTTAATTCCCTTTAACTTCCAATATTCTTTTAACCCAAACCTATGTTGATGATTTGTTAGGTGGCTGCGATGACTTAAATGTCTTAGAAAAATTGTACTCTGAACTGACCACTCTCCTTAAGTCATCCGGTTTCACACTCCATAAGTGGTGCTCAAACTGTTCTCAATTTCTCTCCTGCATTACTAATGAAACCCCAAGTGAATATTGTTTGAATCTAGATAATTCACCCAACAAAGTTTTAGGACTAAAGTGGAACCCTACTTCTGATGTCTTAGATATTTTAATTCCGCAAGAAGCACCTCAAGGTACACTCACCAAAAGAAAAATGCTCGCTATGATTTCACAGTGTTGGGACCCCCTTGGCCTTCTCTCACCTGTAATTGTTATTGGGAAACTTCCTATTAAGAAGTTATGGCTATTAAAATTAGATTGGGATGCAAAAGTCACAGACACCTCTCTCCTCCAAGAATGGAAAATTTATTTTATAATTTACCCTATCTCTCTCAATTGAAAATCCCTAGATATTTGTTTTTGAACAAACCCATTATTAATGTAGAATTTCATGCTTATGCTGATTCTAGTTCTCTTGCCATGGAATCTTGTATTAATGCTCGCAACCTTTATTCAGATGGATCCGTTTCTCGTCACTTGATTGCCTCAAAATCCAGGGCAGCCCCTCTAAAAATTTTGTCGATTCCCCGTTTGGAATTATCAGCTATGCTCCTATTAGCAAAATAAATAAGAGCTCTTTTTAGAATTTTTGAAAACAGATTTACTGTTACAAATGTTCATCTATATTCAGACTCAGAAGTTGCACTCCATTGGATTCACTCCCACCCGTTGCGTTGGTCAACATTTGTTGCTAATAGGGTTTCTCAGATTCAAGAGTTAATTTCAGATTGTATTTGGCATCATGTTGGGACTAAAGATAATTCCGAAGACCTCCCTTCTCGTGGAATAAATCCACGAGAAATTATTGATAACTCACTTTGGTGGGAAGATCCTACCTGTTTAAAGAACCCATTTGTCCATCTCCCAGTTTTTAAACCCAGAAGTCAACCACCAGAATTACCTGAGGAAAAGAAGGCGATACTTTTATCTTTAGTGGAAGCCTCAAATCATTAGTTTGGGGACGAATTATTTAAAAAGTATTCTAGATTTTCTAAACTACAAAGAGTGGTAGCATATTGTCAAAGATTTATTTCTAATAAATTTCAATTAAAACCGGCCTCAGAAAAATTGATTGGTCCTCTGACAGTTGATGAAATGACTCATTCCCTTCATTGCATTGTCAAGTCACTTCAAAATAAGCACTTCTCACGAGAGATTAATGAAATAAAGAAAAATGGTTGCTTACAAAATAAAAATTTAATTTCACTCACACCAAAATATGATGTAGGAGATGGTTTTCTTCGTGTAGGAGGCAGATTAGAAAATGCTGATGTCCCTCAAAATCAAAAGCACCCTATTTTGTTGCCTTCCCACAATACTGTAGTCTCTCTTATGCTCGAAGATGAACATGTACGTCTGGAACATGCAGGTGCCCAAACAGTATTCTCCAACTTTAGATTGCAATTTTGGCCTTTGAATGGCTAAAAAGAAATCAAAAAAGTTATTAGAAATTGTCACACCTGTTTTAGATTTAGAGCACAGCCCCACGAACAGTTAATGTCCCACATTCCTCGTGATAGGATAACTGTCTCTAGACCCTTTGAGAAAGTGGCAGTCGATTATGGAGGCCCTTTCCATTAAAAAGCATCTCATTTACGTAAAGCCCCTGTAATAGAAGCATATATTTGTATTTTCGTGTGTATGGTCACCAAAGCTGTACATATAGAGTTGGTGACTGCCCTCTCCTCAGAAGCTTTTATAATGACTCTGAAAAGATTTATTTCTCGTAAAGGAAACCCCTTCCTCATTTTTAGTGATAATGGTACCAATTTTTGGGGGGCCAGAAATCAGTCAGAACTACTTCACGAGTTTTTTATGCACTCTCACCTCCCTATCCCCATTAAAGAATATTGTGTGAAAAATGCAATTTTATTCAAGTTCATTCCACCTCTTTCACCGCACTGGGGAGGTCTTCATGAAGCTGCCATCCGCAGTTATGAATTTCACATTGTTAGAATTATTGGTCAAACTTCTCTCAAATTCGAAGTTTTCTACACCATTTTGAAGCAAATAGAAGCAATCATGAACTCAAGGCCTATTTGTAGTCTTTCAAATGACCCCAATGATTTACAGTGCCTAACCCCAGGTCACTTTCTAATATGCAGAAGTCTCACTGCTCACCCTGAAAAGGATGTTACAGAAATCCCTGAAAAGAGACTTTCCCTGTGGAAACGAATTTCCCAATTGCAGCAGTCTTTTTGGAAACGATGGTCTGTCGATTACCTCAATCAACTGCAAAATAGACCCAAATGGACTAAATTCACCAAAAATCTATAAGTAGATGAACTTGTCTTATTAAAGGAAGACAATTCCCCTCCTCTAAAGTGGGCCCTCACTCGCATTGTGAAAATTTTCAGCTGAAAACTTCTGGGATATATATCAGACCCATAACGGAGGTATGCCCTCTTCCCCATGAACAAGAGTAATTGTTCTCTCAATTTATTGCGTTGTTTTGAATTTATCCCAGATCCATCCCCTTCTACGATAATAAATTTTTTGTAAAGTGGTCACAGTTGAGCTGTATCTCTTTTTGCTCATTTTCACTGTTATTGTTTGTTTTGAAAGATGGGGATCTTTCCACGCGGGGAGTATGTTGGAGAAGTCAATAATCTAACCTCATTTGAATATTGTTTCTGGCCCCTGCCAAATAATGAATGAAAAACTTTCAGTATTTTTTTTCATGCCGCATATCACCTTTTTAAAGCACGCGTCAGCGTATTTAAATCGAACTTTCCAACACGCGCGTTTTTTAAAGTCCCCATGGTAACAACAACAACTTGAGAAACGTAAGTATCAATGACAACTTTTTTTATTAGTTTTTAAATTGTATATTATCATTGGGAACTAATGTCTTATTTGGTTTTTTCTGCAAAATATATTTATATATTCATATATACATTGTTTCCCTTTAAATATAAATAAATAAACTTTTTGATTATTGATCTGACAGGTAACGTCAACTAAAAATAAATACTATTTGACGTTCACGAAACTTGGCTGGGCATCGAGCACGGACTTCCATTTCTTTGTAGTAATAATATAATGATAATATTTTATGATTCCAAAGTGCACCAATAAAAAAAATAGTGTGAAGTATTCGTGGATAACTGGTCTGTCAAACACTTGTCAAAATCGCGCGTATTTGAAAGACCTCTTTATCCACTTATACTTTAATATACTATTTTATCAGAAATAAGTAGTCTAGAAATGATGACATTTATTGTCACTTTTTGAAAATACTCAAAAAATATATGTTATTGAACAATTTTTGAGAAAAGAGTGGTATTGTGTGGTATTGTAATGCCAGTTCACCCCCCGATAAAGTTATTGAAAGTATTTATGAAAATTCAGTGATAAATGAGGTTGTAAAAAAGCAATATATTGATAAATAACTGACAAAAAGGGAACCTTTGACCAGCGCATCAGAAAAAATTGGAGAATGGTTTATTTGATGTTCGAAAAATTGTTACAGAGGTGCTAACAATTTCAAAACATAAGTGAATTTATAATTTTGTTACTTGTCTCAACACCAACAGATAGGACTATATAGAATATAAATAAATTAATAAAGCTTTTTTGTGGTAGGTATTTCAACTTTCATTTGTAAATTTTTGGGTTTTTTGCAAATATTTACTATGCAATTAGAACATCCCTTCACACTTTTTGCAGAGTTAGGACTAACAAAACAAAAAAATATAGGTTCTGGGTGCCGTCAATTGTTGTTAATTTAGAACTATGTACATATGTGCTACAAATATTATATTAGTCTAGTGGAATTCGTCTCTACAATCTACAATTTTATAACACCTATTTACATTTGTTGCGTTTAATGAATGCAGTTATAACACCTACAAACAAACACAATAATGAAAAATATGTTTTAGATGTACAGGGATCATCAACAGTGGAATAATTATGTGCATCTACAAATGATTCTTTAAAATCAATTTCTATATCAATTTCATCATCCTCGCTATCTCCGTCTTCGGCCAAATTAATAATAATATCATCTAAACAGTATCTAAAAGTGGTTCATTGTTCATAAATTCATCTTCAATCTATTTAACAAGGTCACATCTAACTTTCCAATCATTTTCAGAAAATGTCTAAAAAACATCAATACAGAATTCTTTAACCTTTAACATTTCGTTTAGCCACATATCCTTTAAGTACCGCCCAAACACTTTCGATCGGGTGATAAGGGGGTAGCCTTAAAACTTGCATTCCATGTCGAATAAACAATTCATCAATTTTATAAGTTTTATATTGCCGTTTGTACATTTTTGCAATGTTATAAAGATCCGGTTTGAACATTCGTTCACTGTAATATATGTTTCTTTTAGAATGCCACTGTTTCAATTGTTGTTTAGTCCAAGGAGTCGTAGGCTATTTTCCATTTAGAACATTGCGTTATCAGTTACCACAACAGAGTTTTTTGGTAGGTTTGGAATAAGTTTATCTTTTACCAACTTCTCATAATTTTTGGACGCCATTTCATTATGATAATCTCCTGTTTTTTACTGGGAGTTCCACATAATATCAGCATTAGATGTAAAACCATTTTCACTTCCTGCATGTAGAATGATGAGCCTATTACCTTTTGAAACGGGTTTCCTTTATCCTTCATTACTCTTGTCGCTCCATATTTTAAGGTGAGTGTGACATGATTGAATGAATGTTTCATCCATATAAATGAACGGTTCCTTTTGTTCTCTGCACTTTGTGTGTCTGATTTCATGACGTTCCAATAACAAACTTCTGTTGTTTTTTATGTTGGTCCAACGTAAACCCAAAAAATGTATTTGTTTCCGCAGAGATTCGAGACTTCCTGCGAGGCCATAACTGTATGCAAACGTTTGGTGTACATTTCTTAACGTGGGTACTTTTTTCTCGGATATGTGATAATTTATTATGCACCTTCTGAGCACAGTTTTGTCCAATTGATCCATACGGATACTGGACGTTCTTTGTTTTTTGAAGGCACATCAGTGTCAGCATTACTTCCTGCCAGAGCTTTTTTTTAATACAGGAAAGCGTTCTTTGGCTAACATTCGTAGCAGCAGAAACTCGTTCAATAGCCTGACAATAAAATGAGTCGATATAAAATTTGTTTACAGTGACCGTTCTTTGGAATAAAAATTGTTGTCGTAGTTTCCGGCCATTTAAAAGAAGTGTTAAATTCAAAAATACTATATTACGTTTCAGTTCATTAGTTGTTTTAAACGATATTCAGATTTTAGTTCAAACATATTTTAATGATACCAAACCGCAATTGTAACTGAAATCGGAAGATGGTTCAAAACAAATAATAAAACCGAATCGTAATGGAGATAGGTATGAAATAAGTATGATAATTATAACTATAAACTAAAAACCTATTACATTTAAATAGGTATCTTACACAAAATAAACATGTGCCCTTTTCTTTGACGCATAAAATACTTTGTCTTGCCCTAATGTCATTTTTTCAAATCGTTTGACAAATAAATATTAAATGTACGAAAATCGATTTAAAAATTTACTATCGCGTGTAAATTTGTTAAATAATTACTTTGGTTTAAAATTTTTATTGCAATAATTAAAACTTACCTTTGTTAATGGAATTGTCGACTTGCCATTATTTGCCTCTTCGGTCATGACATTTAAAACGTTCATAATTATTTCACGACACTGCTCACTCAACTTTTTATTAACAACTTTAGTATCTGGAGTCGCCATAGCAAGTTAGTATTGCACAACCCCGGTAATCACAATTTTCTCTGAACTGTACTGTCAAAACGAAGCTTACGAATTCTGCCAATGAAGTGAGATCTTGCAATCCGCATACGTCTTTACTACGGCGCATCGGAAGTTGCCAAACTGCCAAAATTAATTTGCCAACCTTTACTTTGATTCCCAAGATTTTACATATCTGATGAATTTCAAGTACACGTAGCGTTGGACCTTACAGCGAGCTTTTATTCGTATAGGAATGGAGAGAAAGATATGTAACCTTATTTTGCACGAGTTTGATACGAAATCTAATCTATTTTACAAATAATACGTGTAATAGTACCACTGAATATTGGTAACACATTTGTTTCATTGTCTTCTGTTAACATTTTACTTATACTTATTTATTGATAACTCACTCAAAAATTAAAAATATGTATGTTAGCGGCATCAACTAGGTACTAAAGTAGCTTCATGTATAGACATTGTTTTTATCTCCTCGGCGACGCTAAGGAATAGCTTTGTTATTTAGAACCCAACACCGTTTTACCTAAATCTTCTGTTGTAGGTAAGAATCAAACCCCGAACCTCTCGATCCAGAATCCAAGCTCTAAACCCGATTGCTGAATCGCTTAAACGCCATTTCATTTGACAAGACTAACCTGTTATAAGCCACAATTCCTTCAGACACTCTTCGCGGTTTTTCTGGAAGTCCACGGGTGCATCATGATCTTCTCCACCTTCGATCGATTTAAACAAAACAGCACCGAAAAGTGCATAACCTGTCATTACTAGGAATAAACTAATTCTACCGCACAAAACTGCCACGATGCAACGTCGCGTGGCCGACATCGAACTGTTGCTGTCATCCATCTGAAAAAGGAGAAAAACCATAGATAAATTGATAAGTTTGGAGAAAAATTGATTTAATACATAAGATTAGCTGGTATACTTAGATCAAACAAAGCATATGGTTCAAAAAGTTCCCGCCAGGATAGCAGAGACGAACTTATTTATTCCGTCTCTATTCTTATTGCTAAGAATAGGTATTCACTATTTTCTTTTGTAGGGACAAATAATGCACTTGCGTCTAAAATTTTGAAGTTTTTTTTTTAAATTTAAAATGTTAACCTTACTTCGATTATGTGGCGTAGATCATATAAATGGTATAAGTGCGTTAACAACAATTTTGTTCAAAACCAATTTTTGTATTACATTTTGTGTAGATAACGGAGCCATACCAGTTGATAAACAAGTTTCCTGATTTAAAAATTTATTTTATGAAAAATTTAATGAGTAGAATATAGTCCCTCTACTATAAGTAAGTGCCAAACGGAACTTTTACCAAAACGGGAGTACCAGTATCATTATTGTGGTATATGACTAACAAACTAAATAATTCCACTATATTAATGTTGTAAATGAAACTTACTGTTTCCAGCTAATTCTACAATATATTGAGAATATGTTGAGAATTCTAAAAAATTGACACGTGTTTCGATATTTAGTATCGTCGTAAAAATGACAGAAGTTACATTTTATTTGCTGCCTACCTGATGTTTAGTAGTTATTTTTGGCTAGACCAAGGAGTAACCTCGTGATTGACTTAATATATGTTATTAGAAAAAAAAAGATATGATATTACAAAACTTAAAGCTGATATATTATTAGCCCTATGGGGATATCCTGGATATAATTTTTCCCAATTAAGATCAGTATAACTGTGCAATGATATAGAAAACCAGGAAAACTATATCGGCTGATCTGTACAATTATCACTTAAGAATAAAGTTTAAAAGTAGAGAACTCCCTAGATTTATGTGTTCATTGACGACTTCATATTGTGGGTTTCTTAAGTGTCTTCTAATTTCCAATTCTTCAAGGAAATCCAGTTCTTGTTTCTTATCACAAATATGTAGTACTTCTAGTTCTGTGTTAGGTGTCAATGAATGATTGGTGTCAAGTAGATATTTTGCGTAGTAGCGTTGATCTGGTTGTTTCAATCTGTATTCTCGTAAGTGTTCACTGTATCGGATTTCAAAATTTCTAAGGGACTGACCCAAATAGACAGCATTACATTGTGGACATTTAAGTTTATATATACCTGATTTCTTCAATGGTGATATTTTTGTTTTCACATTTAACAATTTTGTACTCACGTTACTTTCTGTTTTAAGAAATTTTGTATTCGTTGCTAAATATATTATCTTTGAAATATTATTACAAATATTTCCTGCATATGTGATGGTTTTATAAGTTTTTATTTCTTCAGTTTGTTTAGGAAATATTTGTTGTAATGCCACTTTTTCCTCTTTTTTATTAATTAGTTTATTTATCATATGTTATAGATAACCGTTGGATGTTGCTATTTGTTTAATTGAATTAGTCTCTCTACCGAAATTACATTGGATGATAGGAACTGAGAATGCTCTATGTATCATTGAATTATATGCCGCTACCCAATTGACCATTTTACAGAGCAACTACGTTCCAGATACATCACAGGTGTTACTTGTTCTATCACACAGATATCACGAGGAAAGCGCGTAAACATAACAGGGATATCTCTGTGATGCTCCTATGTCCTACCCAAAAGGGAGCCAAACTCTTTTCTCAGGCGCCAAATAATGTCCCTTATCTGTCGCAGTTATGTCTAAGAGATGATTTACTTATGTGTCAACTACATCTCAGAAATGTTTCAGTTTTGTGTCAACTACCTTTCAGAGATGTTTCAGTTTTGTGTCAACTGCGTCTCTAGAGGGCAAAACTTTTACGGTCACGCTACACTAAAAAACATATTAACAATAAAACTGCTTCTTAAACTTCAAATCACTGTATTTATTAAACTATTTTTATAGAAAAATATAATAATAAAAAAATTATTATTCCTTTGTTCGTGGTTTTCCTCCTATTGCTCTCGCTGCTTCCCTTGACGGACCCAATCTGCGGAATTTTTTTCGAATTCCTTCTCCGAATATGTGAGACCATTGTTTAGCGCATCTGAAAGAATATATTCATCAATAATTCAGTATGATTGAGGTTTTTTTTACAAGAAAAACCCTCATAATATTCAAATTTTTCGTATGAATTTAGAAACACCCTCTATGTACAGACATGTCATAGCAGTCTATTGCCTGCAATTGGGAGATAGTGAATGTGATAAGTACAGCAATTTTATTAATAGTAATTTTCGTCCGAAAGCTACATAAGTACTATATGTACTTAAAAGCTACAAAAGTGATTTTAAAAGTGTGAATTTTTTGACAAAACTAAAAGGTGGTCTCTATTTTTTTCTGTTAGGGTTAGGCTCTTAAAATATAGGACCTAAAGTGGAGGAATAAATAATAACTTACAGTAATCAAAATTGTTGAGATAGTGCAGTCAAACTTACACTTTTTACAACAAGCCCATGCATTAATCATAACGACTATTGTAAAGCAGCAATATATGCTCAACCAACTAAAATTGAGATATTCTGAACAAGTCTTAAATATAATCATAAACATTTTGTAATTAATTAAATTAATATCTAACAAATTCAATGAAACAATTATAACATTACAGTTTGAATTATTTATATATATTTTTCATGGCTACTCACTACTTTACTTACTTACAGGTCCCTATCTAGCTGTCTTTCTTCGTCACGTTTTTTAGCTGACAATAATCCACGCAGAGTCTCGTAGTTCTATCCTTTTTCTTGACGAGCACTACTGGAGACATCCATGGACTAGTAGATGGTTCGATTACTTTTTCTTCTGTCATTTCTCGAATTATTCATTCAGCTTCCTTTCTCATCGTTCGTGGATGTCTTCGAGCTGATTCCTAAAATTGTCTTAGCATTACCAGTATCGATTTTATGTTTGACGTCTGATGTTCTACCAGTATTTCCTCCTTTTGGTACGAGTAGGTCTCGATACTGCAAGGGAAATTCTCTCATTCTCATTTTTCCAGCGGGATTCAAGGATTGACCAGCTACTGATTACATCTGTTCAAATCTGGCATTAGAATTGTCAGTGGTCGTTGTTTGATGAACTAAAGAAGTCACTGGTACGCAGGATCCAATCCTGGTTTCCTTCTTGATGGTTACTGGGTAATCATTCACTTTTGTTTAAGAGAAGAATGTATTTCTTGATCGATATGTTATAATTCGATAGAGAGAAACTCTTCACCCTTCGTCATAACCGAACGCACTCCTGTTTACTGCACTTCTGCTGACTCTGATTGTTCTATGATTAGAACTAACAGGCCTATAGCCAAATACTTCAAGCTAGGCATGCAAAAGTGATATTTGTCAATATTAATTTTTAAATTTGCTTCTTTTAAACGAGAATAAACAATACGAAGGATCTTTAAATATTTTTCTAGAGTAGGAGTGACTATGATCACATCATCCAAGTACATTACCACATAAGAATCTAACTCAGTTTTTGCAACATTTGAGCGACATTACAGAGGCCAAATGGCATAACAATAAACTCATTTAAACCTCCCCCTGGGACTACGGATGCTGTCTTCTCACACGACTCCAGGGACAAAGGAAATTGCCAAAAAGCGACCTTCAAATCAATACTACCGAGGAACTTTTCGCCTGCAAGTCTACTTAAAATGTGATCAACGCGAGGTAGAGGAAAATCTAGCCTCACTATTTGACTTTTCCGTAATAACAGTATTAGATGATGGCCTAACAATACCCAAAGCTAACATTTTGTCTAACTCCTTCTCAAGAACTTCAAATTTATATGATAACGTTACGTGATATCTCTGCTTAATTGGTTCGTTGTCTCCTGTATCAGTAACATGCATAACTTTGTTAGTTCTACCGAGCTTTTCCGGAGAGAAGCAACGAAGAAGGTCTTTAACCTTACCCAAATCGGCCAACTGATCTCCGGAAAGCTCTGTACTACAACAAATTTTATTGACTACTTCGAATTTTAGCCCCAAATCTAATCCAGCTGAAATACACAAATCTTTATCTCCTACATAGTACGAATTTGTATCAAAGCGAACAGAAATATTGAATGCTTTACAAACATCTGTCCCTAAAATTGAGGTATGTGCTAAAGACGGTACTCTCAAAACCTTAACTAGTTTTTTATAATTCGCGTATGAAAGAGACTTCATTATAACATTGTTTACAGTGTCACAATGGAGCTCTTTGAACACTGGTATAGTAATTTTTAGTGTATAGTTGGTTATTGAATTTAGTTATATTTTTATTTGACATTTGACTTTAACCTTGACACAAATTATAAATAAAATGATCTAGCGTTGTTCTAGCTAGCAAATTATTATATTAAAGGTAAATTAGATTGATTTATATATTAAAAATATTATTGAATAAAGTACGCTAACGTTTATATATCAATGATTGGTCAATTGTTTATTTTTATATTGTATGGGATCAATATATAGGTATACAAAACGTTCGATTTTTGGGATAAATTACCAGATATCTATGTGAAGATGTATTACAGAAATAATCCTGTTCATGATATAATATGAATAGATCGCAAGAGCATATACGAAGAAGCTCTTTTTTAAACATAATCATCCATTTTTTGCTTAAATGAAAGTTTGTTTACAGTTTACACAATTATTCGGTTATAATATGTCAAAAGTCAGAAGTGCTGAATAAAACCATCTTTGATCTGACCAATTAGGAATCTACAGAATTGCCAACTTGAATTCAAACCACTCCTCCTAGTTTAAAAACAGGGATTATATAAAATTCTATTTTATTTAAATAATTAAATGAATGCGAATTATAAAAAATATTGTGTAAAACTTGTGCCACAATGACTTTCTGTACTACTCGTGATTTGCACAACTCACCGCTTCGCGGTTCAATGTGCAAACTTCACTCGTACTACAATACGAGTCATTGTGACACTTGATTTACAAATAACTATTTCAACTCCACATAAATTTAGGGGCAAATTTACAAACCCATCCACAGCTTTCACTGTCCCATCTGCTGTCCTCACAGACACTCCATTACACTCTGTTTATACCAATATCGAACAAAGACATCAGAAACAATCCCGTTCTACCTATCACAGACATACTTACTCCGGAATCTAAGAGCGCGACAACCGACTTGCCAAAATATGTACTGATACATACGGACGAATATCTTTCTCTCTTTTCACAAATACCTCGTTAGTCTGCTCTGCCTCTTCGGGTTTTCTAACAATAGGATCTGGACGACCGAATCTACAAAAACGCCTTACAACTACCAACCAATCGTTCCAATCCTTCTGCGATGTTAACCGGATCTCTGTAATAAATTTTTCCATGGGCTACAGACGACTACAGACGACCGGAAAGTGTGCTCCACCTACTAGTTTTTTTAACACCTTGGACAGTTTGGGCGAATCATATCTTTCATACCGCAACCAAAACATATCGGCTTAGGATAACTCATCCGGCGACATTCCTTTTTGGTATATCCAAATTCTGAACACTTCCAACACTTCACTCCATTATTGGTCACTCTGATCTGAAAAGGCACTCTCGAATTGCGAGACAAACTATCAGATGCGTCCACCTGAAAAATATCTCGAACCTGCACCTAAGGAAGTTTCGTCAACGACGTGAGCAAAAACTAGTTCTAAAGTGCAAACAGACCGTTTGGGGGGAGGTTTGAAGCCTCGTTGAACCTTTTCGGATTCCTCCAGACGCGCAACGGTTGTAACCCCTCGAAGAGTGATGTGGGTTTGAAATACTGGTAACACCCTCTCCATAAGCATCCGTAATTTTTTATCCTCATTGGGTATTTCCGTTAGGCAGTTAAAGAGATTTTCCCTGGTAGATATATAGATGACAACTGGCTCCTCTTCGTGTTGGGTTCTTTTCTCAACCTGCTTCCAAAGTTCGTCCTCATACTGTCCAGGTAAGAAATCTTTCCTAGACCACGTTATCAATGTATCCCCTGAATCAAATCGTCCATGCCTTAACGATTCGAGTGCAGCACCCTCAAATAAATCTGAAGCCGCTTTGAACAATCCCTTTTTACTGCATTTTCTGGCGACCCTTAGTTCTTCAACTCTAGAAAAAAAGGGTTTAGAGATACACTACCGAGTTTCCCATCAAACCTGACTGAGCACTGGTATACTGGTACTGATTTATCATCGTTTGACCAAGACAGTGGTTCTCTATTGCTAGCTGCAGCTGCCCCCACACCTTTATCTACTACTTCGGTCAAATCATCTTCCAAGGCCGTTACAACAATTATATTATCTCCCCGAAAACTCGATGCAGCCTCATGGGCTGTCGCTGCCATCCGGTGTAACCTACCTTACACATGACATATTCTGGAACGAATACGTGAACCTAAATCAACATTGGGACCATCGAAGTCATTTACTGATTCAGTTATAGATTTAATACTCACTTCCAGCTCAGTCTTCTCGAAATTAAAATCAAAATTTGGTGTATCATACTCAGCACCTGGCCTCGTCTGATCCTTTCGTAATTCTCTCCGAAGAAATTTTCTTCTCGATTCAATATCAACCCTTTTAGTAGTTATTCTTGTGATCCCTAACTCGTAATTAAGTTCTGTGGTTTTCAAATGGTTGGGATCCATCTGGGAACGATTCGACATTTCCACCGCTAAACAGACCCAATTACAAATAAAACAACGGAAAAATTACCCACAATTAAAACTAAATAATGGAAAGGACAACATTTAGATAATATACTGCTTTATAATACCGATCAACAGTGTACTTATGCTTATCTTTGGGAAATTCAAAAAAATTATTTGTTATCGCATCTTTCTTAGTCGGTGGGACAACCTGTATGCATTTATAAATCAAGAATGATTTCAAAATATTTTTTTGGAACTTAAAACAAATAAATAAAAGCTGTAAGCCATTGATAATTACTTTTCTACCTGATACATTTAACTAACTTATCTGCTAAAAGACATCGATGAACAAAAAATCACGATAAACTCACTAGACAAGGAATAGTTTTGCATATATTATTTAAGGAGTATAAGTAGGTAATTATTTGATCTAAGTCTCTTTTATTTTTAAGTAAAAACTATTCCACGTTGAGGGCGCCATTCTTATCACACTCTTTTCTAAGTCCAACTACGGAGTGCTAGCTCAGCGGAGGGATTGAGTTCGAAACACTAGTCTGAATTTTCCCAAGAAAAACAAACAAATAACGAATTTAAAAATGATTTATATTAGTAGTAAGCAAGGGGCGCCATGACGATAAATTGCTAGAGGAATCAGACAATATAATAGGTCAAATGAGGATACCTAACTAACATGTAAGCAGAAATTACCATTTATGACTGAATTACCTGGAATAAGGCCCTTCGAATTCTGCGGTGATTCTGGTTACCTATATGTAGGAATCATTTACCGTAGATTAGAGTTTATGAATGACCTTGCCAGTTTTAGCAAATTCTGTATACCGGCTGTCACAGTGAACTGTTACATATCATGTTTCGTTGTATAAATCCCATCTTATTCTGTTTCTTAGGAGGCACCTGAATCTTGAACATGAAAAGGCACTACCAACCGCAAGGAATGCAGTTTCAACATATATTATAAAAGAGCTGATTATCAAACTGATAAAGAAATATCTGATGATGAGGATGAAAATAATTATACTGTAGAAATGTACTCCGCCAACATCAAGGAAATTGAAAAATCACCCGCCGTTCCTAATAAGTAAGTAAATTAACTAGGTTCTTATTGTAAAAATTGTGGACTTCTTATCAAATTTTTCAATCTTGAAAATCATCCCTTGTTAAATATAAATACTCCAATTCAAATTTTCTTCTGTTTATTTCCGAAAGTAAAATTTCTTTAGTATAAACATTACTTCAGTTTAATTATTTCATTAGTTATCTGCACATAATATTGTGGCTGCTATTAATAGTAGTTATTCTGTTGTTATGACAGCACAATTTCAGTGAACTGAATTTTCAGAAGCTTCTCACAAAAGAAAACCCGAAGAAGATTGAAGAAGCAATTATGAAAGGCCTTCGAAGAGCCGATGAAAGGAAGTGAAACTAATGTTTTTTCTGAAGTCCAATGATTAGTTTTTGTGTTATTTGTTTAATGTTTTAAGCCAGTTTTCAGCTTCATTAGAATGTTTTTTATTTATTTATTTATAATTTCTAGGTTTGCTATTATTGTTTATAAAATATACACTATAAACTGCCTACATTGTTTAGATAAAAACTCGTGGCTAAAACAATTTCAAAAATTTTAATGCTATCTCTTTGATCCATAGCAACAATATACAGGTTTGTCCATATTTGACTAAACTTGACATTGGTGATTTTTTTATTATATTATATTATATTATATTATATTATATTATATTATATTATATTATATTATATTATATTATATTATATTATATTATATTATATTATATTATATTATATTATATTATATTATATTATATTATATTATATTATATTATATTATATTATATTATATTATATTATATTATATTATATTATATTATATTATATTATATTATATTATCATCATCATCATCATCATATGCAGCTTATTCAACCATTTTGTTATGGTGTAGCCTCCCTTTACATATTTATATATTCCACTTCCATGTGGGCCCATTGTTGTCTATTGCTAGCTATGCGGCCCCAAGTTGATCCTGCTATTTTCTTTATGTCGTAGTCCCATCTTAAGTTGGGGCGTCTTCTTGGTCTTTTCACGCCTCGGGGATACCATTGCGTTATCTTTGTGGTCCATCTATCGTCTGCCCTTCTAGCGAGATGCCCCACCCATTGCCACTTTAGGGATCTGATTCTATTTATGACATCTATCACTTGGGTCTTTTGTCTGATCCAATCAAGCCTTTTTCTATCTCTCCTTGTTATTCCAAGCATGCATCGTTTCATAGACCTCTGCGTTACCTGGAGTTTTCTAATGATATCAGTTTTCAGGGTCCAGGTTTCACAGCCGTATGTTAATACTGGTAGTACGCACTTATCAAACGCTTTCTTTTTCAAACGGAGTGACATTCTAGACTTGAAGATGATAGAGTTCAGTCCAAATGTTCTCCATGCTAATTTGATTCTTCTGTTTATTTCTGGAAGTAGAGAGCCTGATATGTGTATTAGTTGACCCAGGTATATGTATTCCTCTACTATTTCCAGGGCAGTGTCATTAATTGTTATTTCTTGTGCGTTTATCAGTTCGTTATACATTATCTTGGTCTTACTCAGATTTATTTTAAGGCCTACTTCGTTGCTTGCTGCATTCAATTCATTTATTTGTTGTTGCATTTCGCCAGGGTTACTCGCTATCAGGATGATGTCATCAGCGAATCTTAGATGGTTCAAGTATTCTCCATCTATATTCAGACCTGTGTTGTTCCAGCCCAGTTTTCTGAAGATGCTTTCTAGTGTTGCTGTAAATAACTTTGGTGATATTGCGTCTCCTTGTCTAACTCCTCTGCTGGTGGGGAATTCTGGTGTGCCCTCATATATCCTAACTCTCGCTTTGGCCTCCCTATATATATTTGCTAGGGTCTCAATATATGGCTTGTGGACCCCTTGTTCTGTTAGGGCATTTATTAATGCTCTGGGATATATAGAGTCGAATGCTTTCTCAAAGTCGATGAAGGCTAGTGCTAGTGGTTGGTTGTATTCTTTGGTTCGACTGATAACCTCTTTGAGGGTATGGATGTGATCTATTATATTATATTATATTATATTATATTATATTATCTTATATTGTATTATATTATATTATAATAAATTATATTATATTATATTATATGCAACGATTTATTTTTCCTTTCTTTGGTAACAAATCTTAAATTATCCTGAATTGTAATAAATATTGTCATTTAATTATTATCATTTATTTATTTTTTCCTATATTTACTAGATTAGAACTGATATTTTCATAAAAGAATCAATTCTCTTGGGACATTCCGTATGACCTATCTGACCTTTATTCTTATTTGCTAATAATAAAATTTGGTACATCCAATGTCACCTTGGGCCAAGGTACCTAATTAATAGAATTGATCTACTAAAACTAGAAGCTCGCTTGTAGCTACCTCGAAGCATAGTACTAGGCAGTTCCTATCAAATATTTCGCGTGAGGGCAGAAGACACCCATTCATGACGCATTCTCAATGGTAGTCTGGGAGTAGATGGTGTGTAACACCCGTTGTGGTTTTAAATTTTTGATTTTGAAGAATCACTCATTCGTGAGATTTATTTTGAAACCACTTTGATAAGTGTCTGACCATCGTAGTTCTCGATAAATTGTATATTTTTGGTGTGTCAGACTTATAAACGTGTTTTAAGGGATTTTGGATATCAACTTTTATCAACCACCATTTTGGATCAGAACTGTTCATAATAGGTATGTACTAGTTGCCTTATTTTTTTTCCTGCTACCAAAACTATTTTTCTTTGGCTATAAATTTAATTGCTAACTCTATAAAACATCTTCGGCTCATTTTTCTATTTTTCTATCACAAATAGATTCTCTAAAGGAGCGATCGGTCTTTGAAGTATAGTAGTCTGTCAGTTACATCCAACCTGGTAATTGGAGTCACTTTAGTTTGTTCTACACAAGTAACCCCGTGCATAAGGGTATATGATTGTTTATTATTCACATCATTCGTTTCAACAGCAAATACATGCTTTGTTGTTATCAGTTTTTGTCTATCCTTTTTTATATTTTACCTACGACCACCCCTGTAAGTGGTCAAGAACACACAATCGGCAATCAATGTAAGAAGTCTATTACGCACGGTAAAACAAAACGCACGGCTGTAAAGTAAATCGCAGGGCTTCCATAGCAACTGTCAATAGACGTAGCCATTTTATTCAAAATGTATGACTTAGATATTTGACGTTGACTTTTATTCTATATATAAATAGTAGATAACATTTATTAGATATGAGATTGCATTTAATACTTAAAGAGTTATTTGGAATTATATGATAATTGGTTTCGTTTCATACAATCCGCATGTTTTAGCTGTCTACATACATTTCAAATAAAAATAAATACTACTTAGGACGGACTTTTACGAAACTTGGCTGGGCATCGCGGGTGAACTTCTAAGATGCTTGGCTGGGCATCGACGAGCGACTTTTATAAAACTTGGGTGAGCATCGAGGATGTACGTTTTTACTTGTACTTTAAATAACTGAATAAGATTATAAACACAAGTACAAGTGGATCGTAGGTGAAGTATAGTACGTAACTCGTGTTGTAACGCATTTTACGCACTCACGGAATTACGCACTCGCCGCTACGCGGCTTCGTGCGCAACTTTTCCGTTCGTGCGTAAAATGCTTCTTACAACACACGTTACGTAATATACTATTATTGAGATAAAAATAGGGGAAAAAGGTCAATCCATGCGTTTAATTAGAGTGTAATTCAATTTTAAGTGAAATTTATTTTCATTTGTACTTAGATTTGAACACTGGGAGAAATTAGCAAAGTTTTATATTAATTTTGATATAATTTTAACCTTTTAGTTATTGATAAGTAATTAGTAAATAATTATTTTAGATTTAGGTTTTAATTAATGGCGTCGCATGAAGTTCTAGCTTATTAACAAACTGAGAATAATCATTTTTGTTGTTGTCTTTTGAATACCTGACAAAATAAAATATTTTCTTTAGGGTTCATGTAAGGGGCTGATACTGTTGGCATACTTACTCTTTGGATTGATGGTCCAAAGATTGTTGAAGTTTTCATCATTTACTTTTATTAATAAACATAGTACGGTCAAATCTTTATTGGACTGAACTAAACCATTAAAAAACTTGTTATTTTTAAGAAATAAATATAAGGGCGTTTAATTATTTCTGCGTTTTGGGGTGAATACTGTTTTATTGTTGAGCGTTAATTAATGCTAGGCATTTCTTTTTATTTCAATTAAATATTACTTCACATACTGGTGATTACATAGATTTTGCTCATGCGTCAATGTTTCTAGCTAATTCCACAATATAATGAAAAATGTTGAAAATTCCCAAAAAAAATTTAATTGTTTCGATAACTGTATATCATCGTCAGAATGACAGAAGTTACTTTTCATTTGATGCCATTAGGGTATAAGTAAATGGCATACTAACTCAAAATTGACATATGTAGATAGAAAAGATAATATTTCATATTACAGTTTAAAAATGCAAATAAGGGAACATTAAAAATAATTTAAAGTTCATTCAGAATTTCTATTAGGAAGGCAAACTGTATTGTTAAATATGTTATTTGTATCAATATTTTGGTCAAATTTCAATATACACTTATTCTGATATGATCTTCTACAAGTATGGCATAGAACATCCTTGATAAATGGAGTCACTTTTTCAGTACAAGTAAAACAGAGTTTACCGGTAGCTGGTAGATTAATTGGAAATTCAAGATGTGTGACTGATTCTTCTTCTTCCTCCTCATCTGAAAATATACCTGTCTAACAGCTTTATGTTTGTCTGTTCATGGATTCTTCTACTGGGTCCCGGCTCATTAGTTAAAATGTCTAGTTTATGATTTTCATTTAAAATAGTTGTATCATTATTTAGTTATTCTTTTTTCTTAATTTCACTTGTATAAATTGAATCAGTATTTCTTTTGTTCTTCTTAACTTCCTCTCTCTCTCTCTCTATCTCTCTCTTCCCCTCTTTTTCTTATTAGTTTCCGCTAGTTTCCTTAATCTTTATGTTTTCCGAGCGATCTTGTTTTAATTCCAATTTTTCTGACTGAATTTTTTTCAAATGTGTACTCGCTGAAACAAAAGGTAAATTGCCCCTTTCTTTCTGGAGTCTTAGGCCAGAGTAAAAAATTACGTATACTGGAGTTTTCTGTATTTTCCTTTTCATTACCACTTGCTTCTATAATCTGATAAATATGTTCACTCCAAAATTGGTGTCCCAAGTTATCATTTATATCGGAATGGTTTACATCATATAGAATCTCAAAAGATTTGGTTGCTTCTAGATTCCTTTCTGGCTCATGATTTCCTATACAAAAGTCTGCTAATATTTCATTTTCATCTCCCAACTCTTTCAAGTTTTGTATTGGCCCTAATGGTATTAAGCTATTCTCAGGTTTTTCATTTATGTTATTCTCAAATTGGATGGATACTTCTTATATTTCTCTATCGTTTACTAATTCTTTTGAGTTTTCATTTCTGCAGAATTCTTTGAATATTTTAGAGAGTAATATAAATTTATCGTTGCTGTTCCTACCAAACTGTTGTAATTGGTCAAAAAGTGCAATTCTTTCTTCGTGGGACAATTCTGTAGAAGTAATTATAGAGTCATTCTCCACAACCATCTCATTGTTGATTTTTTCATTGCTATCAACACCAACCACGGGTTTCTTCACCTCCAGACACTTACTGTAATCAATGGCAGAAGCGTCCTAAGTGTATAATCCGCTGGCCAAAAATCCATTTTTTATGGTTTCACATTTTGCATATTCCTCTATGACGCTCTTTCAAACGGGTGCAAATATTTCTTTAGTTAGGACTGATTGATGGTTTCTCCTTCTAAACTCTTAATTTTGAAGTTTGATGTGTCGAATATGTCCTACTCCCCAAGTGCTTGGGACTGAATTTTCTGTTGAAGAATGTAGTCTCTTATAAGGATGAATGAGGATAGGATTAGTGGTTTCACCGGCATCCGAGAACGTAAACGTGACAGTTATAGTGATTTTTGCTTGACCGGAGTCTACTTCGTAAAACTTTTTGCTTCTCGTAGTGCAACCACATTAAAATCCTTGGGTATAACGAAAAACATGTTTCATCACCATTAAATAACCTCTGATGTTGCAAGATATGATCCAAATTTTTGCTTTTTATGTATTCTTCTACTGAGGAAAACCACTTGCGGTTGTCCATTTTCGAAATTGTGAAACTAGCTGCCGTAACTGCCTCTGGTGTCCGTGAGTAAGATTTGGATGACGTTTAAGAAATGCCCTGTACCAACCGTCCCCAGGTAGGTTGCCCTTAAATGGATTATTACGTGGATTGACATCCAAGAATTCTTTGACGGATGATTGAATGTCGAATTTTCTAACTGGAAATCCCTTTTTTTGGCTTGTCACTATCCATTCCGCTGACTGCTTCTTCTTCTTCCTTTAAAACAGTGTCTGGACCCAAAGTAGTTTTGCTTGCCAACTTATTACTTTATCTGAATTGAACTGTTTGCCGTAGCACATTAAATAATTGAGCGGCTTTCCTCTGTGACATTCCACCATCAATATAGCTTCTAGTGCCGACTGCAAGTTCTCCTCCGTATACGTTTTTTCATATTTAGATCCTTCTAGTACCTTGGCCATCTGTGATAAAACACCTTAAAGTTTATATAGAGGCCGACTGCATCACTCAAAATTTCAAATTCACACCGTTTTGATTCGATACAGCCATTAATGGTTCATATTTATCAATTATAATAATACGTCCCATATGTTATGCCCCTTTCCCGCCTAGATCCCTCAAATTGATTATTTTATGTTTGGCCAATCAATGTTTGAAACAATATTTTAAATAAACTTTGATTTGACAGTTGTAGTCCACATGATCAATGACTAGTTTCTTACAGAAATTGTGTACAGTGATTGGCATAGGACATTAAATAGAAATAAAATGTAAAAAAGTATTTTCTACCTTAGAGGTACGAACCTTAAACATATTAAAAAAAATTAATCGAAATTAACATATCTTGTAATTAATTCTCGACTATAGGAGAGGAGGTATAAATGTAACTTGTTAGGATTTCACTAAAGTTCCGTTTTAGATCGACATAACCTCACAACAACTTCTATAACTTTTAAAGGTTGTGTAATGTTCAAAATCAGAATTAAGCGTAGTTGCCACCACTGCCTAGATAATACCATATACATAGAATATTTTTGCAACAATTAAAAATTCTCGAAATACAACTATGCCAATAGCTGTCGTTGACCAATCACTGTATAGCTTCCCTACATATGAATATTTTGGAGTAAATGACTATAAATAATAATGTTATGAAGGTAATTTAATCATGGAATTGAACTGCAAATTTCTTTATTTAATAGAATTAGTTAATTTCAATATTCAATATTTAAGACCGGTATACAACATTCCAATAAACACACATATGTACGTTAAATATATCAATACTTGTATAAACAATATTCTCAAAACAATAATATATGGCAATGAATGAAGTAACTCACAACTACAACTGGAGATATTTTTGGATTTGCCGATCGCAAAGTGCCATACCCCATGAGATAATAGATACTCCAAATCTTTATAATTTACCCAAGCCAGTTCATTAAATTAGTCAGGTAAATTTATTATTACTCCAAATTATTCAAAATTCAGTCTCAGTTTCAGGTATACAAAAAATCCAAAAAGCAGCTACTGCTTTTAATTGAAACTGAAAATAAATCTTTCACTAAACTCTAATACTATAAAAAAAGTTATGTAGCTCATTTTACAGCAAAGTTATTCTGGTGGAGTAAACGATGATGCTTCTAAAACTTGTTCTTTAGTACCTAATTCAATTACTGTATTCCGAGGAGAGAATATCAGGAAAATCTACTAATCACTTCCCATATACGCCACCTGAATATTCTTATCAGTTGCAAGATTCATTTTCACTTTTAAAGCACGTCGAGATATCGAGATACATTAGTTGAAATTGCGTTAATAAAAAATCAGATCTATGAACCATGTAATGGATAATTCATTTAAATATATCTGACAAAGAGTGAGAGCTGACTAGAGTAGCCACAACATTTTTCGTAAATTTTGAAGAACCCAAAGGTGATCGTCAGTATTTAAAGTCTGTTTCTTTTATTAATGGCAGCTCGATTTCGTAGTATAATAACCATAAAACATGAGCGTTACATTTCTCACCAAATGTAAGAGGAAAATCTTATTATACTTATTATGAACTTTGATAATTGAACACGGATTCACTTAAGAGCATGTTATCAGAATATGGTTAAATAACTACAAAAAGTATAATACCAGATCCCCTCACCTTATTATGTAGGAATATAGGTAACTATTGGAGCACAATATATTACAAGTAAATAGTCTGGTCGAAGTAAAATATTTTCTTCTACTACCATCTTTTCAGACGTCTTAGAGTTTGTAAATATTATATTGTATAAGAAGTGTTGAAAATGAAAAATTTCACACTAGTTTACAGAATTTAGCCATGAGCCGAAATCGAATGTGAAATCATATTTTCAACACATGTTGTCTACGATATTTTCCCGAGGACAACAAAAAAAGAAGAGTTAGTATTAGTTATGTTAATTAAAGTTTATGGTAAGGTTACTACCATTTTATAACTAAACTGGTGCTTCAAGACCGTTATTGACTATTTTATGTTCTTTAGTTGATACAAAGTTTTGAATTTTATGCATATCAGAGTCACAATTACAGAAAACTAAGAGGAAACTGTATGAAATACGACGCATTTCATACAGTTTTCTCTTAGTGAAAATTTAAAATTGCAACGAAAAATTGATGATTGGCCGACAGCTGTGTGTAATTATTTTGCACACGAGTCGATGATTATGGATACCTACCAGACATTTTGAGTTTGACTTTAGAACTATGAGCAAGTGAAAGAACGAATTGGAGAGAATTTTAAAATTCTTTGTAATTGTGAGTCTGATATGCATAAAATTCAAAACTTTGTATCATCTAAAGTCCATAAAATGGTCAACAACGGTCTTAAAACACCAGTTTATTTTTAAAATTGTAGTAACCTTACTTTAGATGTCATTTTATACTAAAATTAAAAACTGCGTCTTCAGAGTTGTAGTGGTGCAGTAGTATAATGTTATAACACCGGTGGTGAAGGTCTAGGGTTGAAGAAGATGTCTCCCCTTTTCTTTCTAATGGAGTGCGTAATGAGTCATTACACAATATAACAATAATTTTTATTTTCAATTTACATTCATTCTCGGTATTTCCGGCGCATACAGAAGAGAAGAATTGACAAAACTAAGATATGATGATATCGAGGACAAGAAAACAATACTGAAAATTAAAGTGGATCGGGGGTAATTTTTACTATCTTAAATCCAACCATTCCAAAAATATATTACTAAGCTGATATTAGAGAATATATTGCTTTGAATCGTCCTAAGGTGAACACCTTCAGATTCATTTTAAAATATGCAATCAATAAATCCACAAAACAACCAGTTGGCATAAATACATTTCGCAATATGCCATCTATTATAGCGCATTACCTTAATTTACCAAATCCAACAATATATAAGCGACTTTGTTTTAGTAAGTCATCAGCAACCATGTTGGAGAATTCTGGAGTTAAAGAACATAGGGGCTGGAAGTCGGCTACCGTCGCAGAGGGCTACGTAGATTCTACATTACAAAAAAGATATAATGTTTCTTATTCAACCCAGATATGCCCAATGACCTATATGTAGTACGCCTCAAACTCGTCAAAGCTCGGCCATGATCGACGCGAAATATCGAAGTATTTTCAGGTAGTATAACCTCAACTGTCGTTGATGATAGCCCGTGGTTATATTTCCAGTGAAAAATCTTGCTTTTTACCAATCGGCACTTTGTGATTTTTTGAAGATGGCTGAATTTGTAAGTTTGTAAGGTATGTCATATTTTGAGTATTTATAAACAATATGATGATATTCTATGGATAGTTTTAGTTAGTTAACAATATAAGCTAATGCTTTTTTTTAAGATAAGTGTGTTGAGTTGACTTAGTTTTTTGTTTTTCAGTAAGTGAGAACGGTTGTCCTATAATTAGTACAATAGGCACATATCATACTATGAATATTACAATTTGTTACAAAGAAATTTGAGGTTACCCAATTGAAAAACTGTTATAATCGTTCAAATTAATTCTTTTAAAGCTTCTCTTGTGAAACAAAAAAGTGCTTATTTATACGTCATTTCAAAAAGTTATTAAATTATTTTATTTTTAGGGGTTTCTCCTTACACTAAGCTCTGGCAATGATCGAGGATAATGAAATGAATGCAGATACAATAACTCTACTTCCTCCTGGCAATGCTACCGAAAATTTGACCAACGAAGATTCAGTTGAGGAGGATAACGTCGACATAAACAATTTACCAGCCGCACAAATGAAGTCGAAGTTACTGCAAATTACGCTCCAGCTGATCAGGAAAGGTAGTCAGAAGATGAAGTCCCTTTAGCTGCTAGGATAAGCAAAGGAAGAAAAACCAACTATTAAAAACGTAAAAAGGAAAAAAGTTTACCATTATATGTAAGAGGAATTGGTCTCTAATCACGATGAACCCGATGTCATTGACAGAGCTGAGTATTCTCCCACTGAATTGTTTTGTTTTTTTTTTATCAAGAACTCTTTGAAAAATTGCAGAAGAAACCAATAGATATGCATCACAAAAAATATAACCCAACGTGTCGATTTTTGCGAAATAACATCTATTATAGGAGTTCTTCTTCTGAGTGGAGTTGTTCCACTTCCAAGAAGAAGAATGTTTTGGGATCGTACCAAAGACTGCCATAATGAATTAGTGTCAGAAGCAATATGCAGAAACAAAATTTGAATTTATCATGTCGAACAATCATTTAAATGATAGTAATAAGTTGGATAAATCTGATAAATTTGCAAAAGTGAGACCAATTTTTACATATCTAAATACAAAGTTTATGGATAATGCTTACCCACTGGAAGATCATAGTATAGATGAGGCCATGGTTTTATACATACGCCGACATGGTTGTAAACAATATATACATGCTATGGATAAAAATTATGGGTTGGCACCACCAGGCAAGGTTATGTAGATTGGTTTGAGTCTTACCACGGAGCTTCCACAAATAATAGTCAAACTTATAAAGATCTTGGTGTTGGAACGGCTGTTGTTCTGGAATACGCTGATGTTCTTAGATCAAGGTTTCATTTATTTTTTGACAATTTCTTTTCCTCTGTTGCTCTGTTCAGAAATCTAAATGAAAAAAATATGTTCAGGACTGGAACCATGCGTGAAAATCGTATTCCTGGTAGTACTCTGCAAGATTCTAATATCATGAAAAAGTCTGAACGTGGATCCTATGACTATATAAAAATTAATGATAGCAATATTATATTTATAAAATAGAATGATAACAATATTGTTACTCTTGGCTCAAATAGCAGTGGTGTAAATCCATTACATTCTGCTAGGAGATACTCTCAAAAGGAGAAAACATTTATTCAAATGGGACAACCACATGATGTGAAGTTGTATAACAGGAGTATGGGAGGAGTCGACCGATCAGATCAAAATATAAGTCTGTATCGCACATCTATACGAGGAAAGAAATTGTATTCTCCCCTTATAGCTCATTGCCTGGACATGGCAGTTCTTAATGCCTGGCAAATTCATAAACATAATGGGGGAACAATGGACAAGTTATCGTTTAGATGAACTATTGCTAATGTATTATTAGTACAGAACAAAAAAAAGTTTGTATATCAGAAAGGGCACGCGTCAAAAATACAAAATTCAGAATCAAGATATGATAGGTTAGACAATTTAGTGATACCCCAAGATAAACAGACAAGGTGTGCAGGATGTCATCAAAAAACAACAACTAGATGTCCAAATTGTGACATTGGGTTACATGTTTTTTAACTCACCACTCTAAGTAAATAGTTTTTGGAACTCATAGCATCTTATAAGCCCATTGTCCTATATGAAGAATGGCTTCAAACGCATATTTTTTTAAAAGAGGAAAAATGTGTTCCATATTTGCTATTTCAATCTAAGTAATCATCTCAGCATTAAAAAATATTCGTTGACATTTTTTTGGGCATAAGAGGGTTAATATTAATGGATGACAATGTAAATGCACATCACACACGTTATTGGCTATTCTTCGTCTTGTGAAGTAATTAACATTAGCTATGATAATAACTTAAACAACTCGCATGATAATGTTAACATGGTAGTATTATATCAGTTTCAGAAACCACAGTAAACTCTGCGTGAAGGTTAAAATTTTAATGCACAAATTGCACTTTTTACATAATTATTGTCAATTATCAATTTCTCAACGTTAATTTGTGTTAGTATTGTTATCAAATATTTCAAGTGTAAATCCATGTTAATCTAGTTAATTTGTAATTTAGAGTTTCGACAATTACTATGTGGAATCTACACAAATTCCTTTTTTAAATCAAATGAAAAATCAGTTAATTCGTATTAATATTGTTATTAAAGTATAAAAGTTAAACTTACTTCAACCACTAACGCCTAAAGAAATATACGTTACGCACTAGTGCTTAAAGAAGATGAATACCAATTTTGTTTTAATAAAATTACCGCAGTAGAAAAGTTATTGTATGCAATTCGGCTGCAAAGTCTCTTTTATGACACATTCGTCAAAAATGGTTTACTTCACACAGTGTTTTTCTGAGAAATGTAATTTGATATTCGTAGGTAGATTATTTGATTCTATATGGTGCATATTTCCTGCAATGCATAATTATGAGTTTAACGGTAATTGTAGAGTTACCGGTCTCACATATTGGTGGGTCTTCTGCTGATAGTAAATATTCATGAGTTAACTTTGTGTGTCCAATTCTTAGTCTTGTGAGGACTATCTTATCTTTTCTTGGTAGGTTATGTATTTTCCTTTTGTTAAACTCTCTTTGATTTCGTAGAGGTTATTGTCTCCTTCTGGAAGGTCCCACTCTAACTGAATTAGGTTCCTAGTTAGTTTAACTGAATTATTGTTCAGATCTTTTAGGTTTAGTATATTTATCACGTTTGTGTTATGCATTTGTTCTTTCGCCAGGAAGCCTGCACTATAATTGCCTTTAATACCTATGTTACTAGGAATCCAAAGGAGTATGATTTCCTAATTTTTAATTTTTGCATTCTCTAACATATTTCATTTACTTGGCAAAAGAGGAGCCTGGATTGTATGCTTTAATAGAGTCAAGAGAGCTCATGGAGTCTGTTGCTAGGAGCCATTTGCGATAATTAGTAATTGATGTTGTCTCGGGACTGAATCAAAAGCTTTCTCGAGATCTATAAAACATAAGTATATTTCTTTATAGTGTGTTAAGAATTTTTCTGTTAGATTTTTAATGGTAGAGACATGATCGTGAGTACTTTACCCTGGTCTAAATCCGATCTCTGTTTCGTGTAGGTGTCCTTCTGCTTTGTCCCTTCATTTTGTTTCCAATATTCTTTCATATTTTGATTGCACTACAGGTAAGCGTTATACCTCTGTAATTACCACAATTAGTTTTATCACCATTTTTGTTTATGGGTATAGTTACTTGTGTTGCCCATTCCTCTGGTACTTTCTTAGTTTTCCATGCTGTATCTATAATTTGGTGTAATATTTCTAGTCCTTCATCACCCATGCACTTGTACATTTCTGTATTGATGCTAAGTTGACTAAATTGATTTATTTGAATCACATCATTTATTTACACCAACCACTGAAATATGTTCAAAATGGCACCTTCATTATTAAATAGCAATCTTCGTCCATTACGATTTATTGAACACTCTTATCAAATAATTCAAACACTTATATAGACAAACGAACAATGCACACATTCATGCATTATAATAATTATTTAATACATTAGAAGAATTGTAGTATTATTATTTAATTATTAACTAACTGGAATTTTTCTCAAACTTCCATAGCAGACTCAAAATTATATAATATAATGTGCGTTGTCTGAATTGATTAAATTAGCATTACTTATTATTAATATTTAATTACAAATGTAGATAAATTGTTATGTCTTGATAAATATCTCAATACAATAACCTCTCGGAAATTAACGGTTTCAAACTTTTATATCGACTTGTATAAAAAACGCACGCCGGGCGTTTTTTATTACCATTACAAAATGCGTATGTTATTCGTTGATAGTGAAGCTTTTGACAGTACAGTATATGACATCTACAATTCAAGGCGTAGATAAATAGAAGTTTCATACCATTACATAGACTCCGATAAATCTGATGTAAACAGGTTTACTGGATCACTAGCGATGCACCTTGTCCATCTACACTCAGTTATCCATTGACATATTAAAATGTTCTTAGGGGCGGTAGCATGCTGCTAACTATTTTTTCTTTCCTTAATATGACTTTAGTAATGCAAAATACCGTCACACACTGAATGGAATACCGTTTAACAGAATATCCCGCTTATTCGAATAAAAATCCCAGATCAATCTCATATAACTCTTAACAAAAATCTCCGGTTATAGCAATACCGCTTAAAAGAATCATTCATTAACAATGAAATTGACTGTCTCGACCCTTACTTCGTGGAATATACTCATATTAGTGTTTTTAAATGAAACTCAAGGTCTCTAGTTAATTCCACAATATAATACAAGTTATTGAAAATTCTAAAAAATTGACAATTGTTTCGATAAATCTTGAGTTTCATTTAAAAACATTCATTAACAATTTTTTTTCGATTATATTAGTTAAAGATCCAAAATATACTAGCTACCTGCTCATGTCCCTTTTTTGTATGTATAGTGGCTACATGATCTTGACCTTTTTCTACTTTGACTTCGATATGTGATAAGACACACAGAGAAATTTGTTTGAAAATCCTTTTATAGGAATATACTATGAGGGTTCACATTATGTTCAAACGTTTCCCTGAATGTGCATACGTATCGTACGGTTAAAGTTGAAATCACAAGATCAAGCATTAAAAGAAAATTTGGCACACTTAAAGAAAAAGTGCATGTGATTGAGTACATAAGCAAAGTTGAGTGCAGTTAATCAGGAGCAGTTCTAAAGTTTGGAATCTCTCAGGCCCAACTAAGTAAATTGCTGATAAGAAAAAACATTGAATTGTCATATTGGCAAAATAATTCCAAATCAACACAAAAGAGGAAACGTAGCGGCAAAGAAAAAGAAGTCGAGAGCGAGTCAATTGATTGGTTCAATAAAAATGACCTCGAAGTGTTCCCATTAATTGTCCAATTCTACAAGAAAAGACAGGGCAAATTGCTGAACGTAGTGAATGTATCAAATAGGCGGGGTGGCTGATGCCTGACAATTAGGCCACTTCTGGCCCCTTTCATCATTCCTCAGTTTCTCCCCACTTTACTTCACTCGTACAGTCTACTTTAAAAACACCTCCACCTACGTATAAACGCCGTGACGTTCTTAAGAGAAAGCGAAGTTCTTCTTCTTCAATTCTCTCCACATGCAGTTTGGGCAGGCGATTGTTTGTTTCACCTGAATGAGGCCGTTGCAGTTTCTCCAGTATTTGTCAAGTCTTTCCTGGGTCTATTCTTCGAGCAAGGTTGAAGTTCGATCTTAACCCAACTCTATTATTGGTTCTGGTGCACATCAGGACCCACAGTAGAGCAACTTCTCGTTCTGAATCCAGGCTATCCAGAGCGTCTGCGCATTCCTAAACCAGTACCGTACTAGTTCTGGGGCTGCAGATTGCTTTAATAGGGGCTTGACTATCCGAAGAAATGCTAACAGGACTTCTAGATGCGCTCCGTACTGTTATTTGCTCTGCGGCTTTCAGGATGGCAAATATTTCCGATTGGGAGATTGTGGAGTATTAAAAACATAGCTCTTTTGCACTCCTATGTCCTCTATCAGGACACCTGCTCCCGACTTTCCTTTCATGCGGGATCCGTCTGTAAAGCACGTAATACTCCCGGGTGGAAATCCAACTTCTTCATCGTTCCACTACTCTATTGGCGCGATGGTGACTTTGAACGAGTTGTCTGTCCTCACTTCGTTTTCTTTTGGAACAGTTTTGAGAGCTAGAGATCCGTTTCTGTTCTTTTGGCTATTATTGTGTGGCCTTCGCCACCCCCTTCCCAGTCCCGTTGTCCCGCAATCTTACAAAGGTCTCCATCGAACTCATAATAATCCATATGGGCAGACGCGGTACAGGACATCGAGCGCTGCTGTGGTCCTAAAAGCTCCTGTAACTCCTGAGATCGCTACTCTCTGGATATCCGCCAACTTGTGGGACACCCATTGCTTCTCAACAGCCGGTCACCAGACCACGGAACCATATTGTATTCTCGGTCTCATGACCGCAGTGTAAAACCAGTGGAAGATCATGAAATTTACTTCTTAGCTCTTTCCTCCGGCCTGTCACAGCTCCCACAGTGTGATTATTGACTTACCATAAACTCTTTCAATATGTGGTTTCCAGTTTACCTTCATGTCAAGCACTACTACCAGGTATTTGGCCTTCTCCCTAAATTTTAGGGGCATGCCAAGTAACTTTGGTGGCTTGGTGTCTTCAATTGCTCTTCTTCTTGTAAACAAGACCATCTTGGTTTTATTTGCAATAACCGAGAGTGCTACTTCATTGCACCATCTTTCGATGATACTCCAAGCTTAACGAAGTGGTATAGTAGGTTTCGCATCCACAAATGATTGAATTTTTAGATGGAAAGGTTGCTCTCAAATTTCATTCAAGAAGGTACACGGTGAATCAAAAGATTCCGGTGTAGTTGGAGCAGACCATTGGGTAACTGATATATTCTGCCTAATTTGATGAAAGAATATGAACTCAGTTGTATATATAATTGCGACAAAACTGCTGTTTATTATCGAACAAGTCCTGATGCGACCTTTTGCCTTCTAGGCGATATAGCCATTGATGGAAATACTAGCAAAGACTAGGAACTTATTCTTTGTTGTGCAGATGCTAACGGAAGTCATAAACTACCCATACTAGTCTGAGGAAGATCTGAGAAGCCCAGGTGTTTAAAAAATGTAAAAACTCAACCAGTAATATACACAACCAATAAAAACACTTGGATGTCTGCAAAATTATTTGATGAATGACTCACTAATTTCGAGAAAGAAGTGGCAAATATTCATATAAAGGCCTTGTTATTTGCTGACAGTTGATTACCGCATTAAGCAGAAGTTATGTTGAATAATGTGTCTAATAAAACTATGAAAACTGTTTATTAAGTGTAAATTTACTTCAACAAATGAATTGTTGAATTTAGAAAATGAATTTCCAACTACCCGAGAAGAATTAAAAGATGAAGTGTTTCATAGGCTCTCCGAGTTTGATAATGAGCTTTTAGTTTTTGTGGACATAGACAATCAAAATGTTCAAAGTGGTAATGTGAATAATGAGAAAGGCAGTGGCGAGAGCGAAAAGTACATTGAAAATGATGTGTTGAATCCTGTTGATATTCCAAATTGTCAATTAGTGAAAACAGTTTGTGATGTGATAAGAAGGTTTCTTCAGTTTGAGTCTAATACTGATTTCACTACTTACTATAAATTGGAACAGGAAATAATGAACATTTTATATAAAGAGAGAAAAAACAGTCCAAGATATCTGATTTTTATGTGAAATTGTTAATTGTTCTAGTTCACATACTTATTTTTTATTTGTGTTAAATATATGCATCTAACAATACTATTTGTATCCAAAATACATATTACAAATGCAAATAAGTATAGTCTCTTTACAAACTAACAAAATAAAACAAAAAAAATGTATTTTAGTAGCCCGGCTATTGGAATATATTTTATTGGACAAAATTGCTATTCTCTTAAACAGGTTCGACTATATTTAATCTAACCTTCTACATATTCAAAAAATTAAAATTTCAATTAATTCCGTATTTATATGATGGAATTTCAATAATTGAATAGATGAGACTTTTACTTGATGAAGATCCATACTGAACTATGAAATAAAACAATTTAATTTGTTAAAAACTTTATTTAATTGGACTAATGCTCAGTTTAAACTGGTTGACGCGTTTTACTTACAATGAATCGCCTCAACCAGTTTAAATTGAGCATAAGTTCAAATAAATCAAGTTTTAAACAAATTAAATTGATTTATTTCATTGTTGAAATTTCAATTTTCTGATATCCATGGAGATCAATGGATGGCTATCGTGGTTGTCTCTAAAATAATTATTTTCGGTAGATGGTTGATAGCCGGCCGGTTAGAGTAGCGAACTCACCTTTCGGTTAATCGTAAACACCACGATTCCACGATGTCTGTCTATCTTCCGACAATTCGGAACCCACCTGATGGTATGTCATGTCAGTCACAGTGTTGAAAGTTTTTTGAAAATGACTTGGCAATAACTGTAACGTACAATGTAGAGTTCTATATGAGATAAGTTTTCAAATACACAATTTCATCAATTCTTAAATGTACAAATGAGCTGTGATATTAGTACCTAACACAAACGGAAATACGCTTCTCATATTTTGTGATAACGATAACTGTAATATATTCAATACAAGAGATCCCACCCATTTTCCTTGCTGTATTTATACCCCAAGTACAATATATTCCACCATAGGGCGTAATGTAAACAATATTTCCAAAATAAAATCCTTACTCGACTTCAATTCCAATCACGATCTCATCCTTATAGAATTAAAAATTACGTATAACTTACACACACCCCTCAAAAAAGTTGGAAAAATGGTGACTATAGCACTACAAGCTTGGTTAAATTCAGAAGAAATATCAATGAAAATTTAATAACTGCTGATAAAATAGAAAATACAACATAATTGAGAATATACAAAATATCATCATAACTGCCAGACACAACACAACCAACCTTAAACCTAAATCCCATGTCAACAATTACTTACCCGATCATATAACCAAAGTTATACATGTGAAAAATAAAATTCGTATACAATGGCAAACTATCAGAAACAACAATGACAGGCTAGTGCTTAAGCATTATCAAAACCTAATAAATACGTTAGTACACGAATATAACACTATTCGTGGATGACTTTCTTAGAGAAATTTAATCGCTAGGTACCTAAAAAAGAAGAATAAAGAAATGACCAAAATTGTTGTTAATGGACACGCCATCATTGATAAAAATGCAATAGCCCAAAACTTTGTAGATTATTTCTAAAATAATTTCACAAATAACATACAATATTATTTTATCTACTACCAATATGTAATATCAAACATTACGATACTGATATGAGTTTCGTAATGAGATACTCTACCGCACTAGTGCGGTAAAGTAAAATTTATTGGAATGAACGTGTCAAAGTTGACAGTTTGCAGAATGAGTGACAACCGAGACACATAAATCAACGAACCCATTTTTTATGAATATAGACGTAACACTAATAATAATATTATGAATTCAACAAAATTTTAGGCATCAATTCATGAATAAAAAATTAAACCTCATTTTTTATAATAATTAAACATAACACCTGTACAATTAGTGATATTTATTCCAGATGACGTGGAGGCCATTGAAGAATTGTAGTTTTCAATTTCAATTGAATTTTTTGTAGAAACGATTTCTCCTCCCGTTATTATAGTAGCTATATATTTTTTTTCTAAGGATGTTTCTACATATCCTTCAGAGACACTACCATGTCTCTTCAAAATGTGCATATCAACACCAGCATCAGCAAGTAGGCATGCTGATGATCTTCTAAAACCGTGACCTGTATATTGTAATGGATTTGGTAGCTCCAGAAACGTGGGTATTTCTTTTGGAATGCGCCCAAAAGTGACCTTCACTTTTCCGCTTCAAAAAAGGCAATAGCTGTGAATATTTAATTATGTCCACATTTTTCTTCACAGATATCATTGTTCTCAGCATACTATAAAGTGTCCATAATGATGATGCCTTTTTTTCAGCTTTACCATCAAAATAAGCTAATAAATTTTCTCCGATATAACACGGACTTTTTTTAAACTGCACCAGTCTTCGAATCGCTTATATTCTTTTTCGTATCCATTGCGGGATTTAGCGGGTACTAGGGTTTGTATTGCGTTATTTGCAGCAACTTCTATATCAGAATCCACACTTTCATAGTCGGAACTCATGTCGATACAATTATACCAAACTAAAGTGAACGCGTCAAAATTGACAGTTCGCAAGATAAATCAACAATGAGCGCAACGCTTGCTTGTTACATGATTCTAATATCATTAATTTCAGGAATATTGACTAATGTTGAGTAAATAATTAACATTATTGGTAGAAGGTAAAATAATGTACTATATTCGTATCGTAAATTCATATTACGATATGCAATGGGTTATCAAACTCGTCCTAACGGCCTCGTTCGACAAATTTTCCATCTTGTTTCGTAATTTGAACCTTTAAGACACTTATATCGTGAATATCTATTATGCAACGATCATGTAATGATAGCAATTACTACACTAGCATATTGAAGGATAAGAAACGAGCCGCAGGCGAGTTTCGTATATAACATCCGAGTGTATTAATGGTTATTACTGTTGGAGACAATATCCATCATATTCGCTAACTTTCAAAGTTCGCGCGAATGAATCTTGTCCCCACCACATAAATTATGCTCTCGTTCAAGAACCAGTTCGAGAACCATGTAAAGCACAGTTCAAGTTTAACTCGCATGTGGAACGCACTCAAAAGTTTCGTGCTTTCCACAACTGTACCAAAAAGTTGTACAATAAAGATTAAAACTATATATACAGTCCATTAATTGAAAATAACAATCGAAGTAGACCAGACAATCACATGAAAGTTGCATACATTATTTTTGCTCTCCCCTTAAAAAGTATTATTCAATTAATAAGTATCTATTAGAAATGAAGGCAAGCTCTAGAAATAAATTTAAAACCTTTGAACATAATAATAATTTATTGTACCATGTTAAAAATTTATTTGGGGGGTGGATCTTAAAAAATGGTAGGGATCGAACCCTTACCCTAAAACCATGTAACATTCATAACCTACCGTTTACACCGCTGAGCAACGGCTTTTCGCGAATTTAATGATTAAAATTGCATTTATGATTTGAAATGATTTAACTTCTTCAAATTCTTTCATTTGATTTAATAAAGTACATACTTTTGAAAAAATGACTAGATTTTCAGATACTTCGTCCAAAAACCTCCTAAGTTCATCTGGTAAAAATATTTTCGATTTTATACCAATAAATCAGTAGGATCTACGTTTTATTGCAGCATGCAAGTTGGTATATTTTGA
This sequence comes from Galeruca laticollis, assembly GCA_963921935.1. Classification (NCBI taxonomy): domain Eukaryota; kingdom Metazoa; phylum Arthropoda; class Insecta; order Coleoptera; family Chrysomelidae; genus Galeruca; species Galeruca laticollis. The sequence goes on from OY998176.1 coordinate 43,156,795, forward strand.
TATGTCAACATTATTCTTTATGTTTAAATTATTTGGCAATTGAACCATGATGATTTTTCCATTTTATTTTGTAATTCTTCAAGATAAACTGTTAATTAATTTTATAGATAGGAACTTTTGTGAATATATATTGACGGTTGTCAAATTAAGTCTCACTTTACTAGAAAGTAACTTGATTCTATTGGGTTAAAAATGTATATCGTATAAAAATCTGTATGATAATGATCTTCAATATAATACAGATTTTATTCTTTCAATCATTGTTTTATAAAACAGGAGTAGAAAAAAATCACAACTACACAATAACATTACTCAATTTGTTCGAAACTACCTACACAAATCACACGCCAAACACTAAAATCTGTCCACAGGCAACGAAATATATAACATCACCGACATTCCCAATACAAATGTCTACGGCATGTAAATCAAGTAATTTTTTTGTTCACACAAAATGTCAATTTTCGAATGACCGAAAAAATAGGACAAAGCTCTCTCTGAAAAAATCCTTACGGGGTTCTAATTGCCACCAAAAATTTCGAAATATGGGTATTTTAAATTTTTCCAGTTTCTTTGTTTTTGACCCCAAATAGACAAAGTATACCCTAAATGTTTTTTGTAGCTCTATTCAAAACCTTTCCAACCATATATAATATTTGAGATACTTGGAGTACCCTTGTGCAGTTATAGCCAGAATAGCCACCCTTTAATTTTTTTCGTTTTTTGAAGTTTTTCCAATGTATACGGTTTTCAACCAAAGATAGAGAAAGAACATGAAATATAATTGTTGTAGCTCTAGTCAAGATCTTTGCAATGCCATAGATAGAATATTCCGGATTTCTGGTGTACATTACAGGTGTAACGTCAATCTGAGTGAACATTTTTGGGGTTTTTTGATTTTTAATGCATTTTTTAAGCTATTTTAAATGAAAATGGTCGGAATTGATTTTTATCATGCGTTTAATCGATTTTCGATTGATTTCAGAGGCCCATGGTGGCTGCCATCAAAAATTTAACTTTTTAAAACGTACCAAAATTGTTCTATGGTTTTATGAAGAAAACGTGTGAAAAACTAATTTTTTATGAAAAAATTTAAATTCAATTTAATTTCATTCGTTTCATGAACAAGACGTGAAAAAAATCGATTTTCTATGAAAATATCGAAATTCCACTTAATTTCATTCGTTTCAGGAACAAGATGTGAGGAAAATCTATTTTTTGTGAAAATATCGAAGTTCCTCTTAATTTTGTTCGTTTCATGTGAAAAATCCATTTTTATATTAATATCAAAATGTCGCTTAATTTCATTCGTTTCTTGAACAATATGTGAGAAAAATCGAATCATTGTGAAAATATAAAAATTCCATTTTTCGTGGACAAAATGTGAGAAAAAATTGATTTTGTGAAAATATCGAGATTTCCCCTAGTTTTGTCCGTTGCATGAACAAAATGTGAGAAAAATGGTTTTTGTATTGCAAGAAGAAATAAAACGAAAAGGCTAAAGCTTAGGAATAAAAAATGAAACTGTATAGGCAGTACCCGGACACCTTCAACAGAATATACAAAAGTAAATGGAAATTCGTTATATACGCAAAAACCGAAAACCAACTGGGAGGAAGAAAATGAGTGAATTTTCTTATTCAAATTGAATAAATATGGTGACCGATATTGTAAAAAAATCTCCGATTATTGACTATTTTTTTTCGTACAAAATGTTCAACTGGCCGAAAAAATAGGAACGTGTTCCCCGATCGCGGAAAAATTCTCTCATTTGACAAATTAGACAAATGCAAGAATTATTCGGCTAATTTTCTATTTTTCGAGTTACTGTATATCATTTGACAAATCATTGAATTGTTATCAAATAATGTATTAATCTTCTATTTCAATTATTCGTTGCTATCTCTAGATGTATATAGTAATACCGTTATGCCGCGCGTATTTCACGCTCTTTTTATTTGAATATATCAGCAATAAATAAAAATATCGCGAAACCAAGATGAACATTTTGAAGTATGAAAAGTTCACTTTCGGAATAGTTTTTGTAAATTGAAATCGGACCATACCTGCCGCATTCAGGCCTGCTAGTAAATTGCATAGTAGAAAATTCAACTGGCTACAGATCGAAAACTATGTATCAGACTGTGAGTGTCTGCTTTTTGCACACATAAAGTTTATATTATAAACTCATACTGGCCGGAGGATCCATGCTACAACTCAAAAATAATCGAGATATGAATTTTTGGAAAAACTGCACTTTGGCCGGTTTCCGGATTTTCTCCTAAACTAACTGTCCGATGGAGCTGTTCGACGTCACATTCCTTCGACTTTTTATTCTCCACCATTTTTATATTGACGCCATGACGATTTTTTGCATGGAATGTTTAATAACGAAGTTATGAATAATAAAGTCTTGTGTGTGAGAAACATGTGACTATATCATATGAAACTATTCTTCAAACAATGGCGCAGCTGGTTTTCTTCTAACAGTTTTTACATGAAAAAATCTCTGTATCTTGGCCTATATAATAAAAAAAACTTTCTAGAGACCGCACTGATTAATGCATATAGCCGAAAGCGCTCTGCAAATATGATTTTACAATAAATTCTGCACAATTATACAAAAGAGTTTTCTTGACAGGAATCTTGTAGTTCGCATTTCCAAAGATTATTAATTATGTCTAGCACAGCTGACGAACGCGTAGAATTTGGTAATATGATTCCTCCTAGGAAAAGAGATACAGAATCTCATTTTGATATAATTTTGAATGTGTATAAACGTGAGACACAAAACCTTTGATGTCTATCAAACAGATTGTAAAAAGAGGAAGCTAAAAGTGGATCTTGCGATCACAGCATTCACAGAATACTAAAAGAATAAAAGACAAAACATTTTCAGAACAGAAAACATATCAAGATCGCAAACATATTGTCTGTTTCACTGAAAACTGAAACAAATTGAATTAATTTGGACTGAGCTGAAGAGCTATGTTACTGAAAACAATAAGGCATTCGAATTTGCCAACATTAATAATATTCTTGATGACGCAATTAGTGACATAACCTCCGATAACAATAAAAAGTGTATCTAACACGTGCAGGAAAAAGTGGGATAATTTAAAAATATAATGGAAGCTTTATTTTTTTTACTTAAAACTTTACTTTTTTTAAAACTAATTCAATTACAATAGTTACACGTTATTAATATTTATTGAAGGTAACAATATGAAGTCTATATTCATTTTAATTGAAAAAATGTATATAGTGAAACTATGCGGTGTCCTTTAGTGCAATTCAGTACTATGACGTAGTCCAGGGGTCTTCAAACTTTGAAGGTATGTTGCAAGGGCCATAAAAGTTTTCATTTTTCTGCACACCTAAGCAAACATTGGCTTTTATTGCATTTCAATTACTGTTCTAGGTACTATCTTTTTCAGCTATCCACTAACAGGTGGCATATTTGGGAATTTCCGCATTGGCTCGAGAACGTTCTGGTTCTGGCTAGTTTTTACGATCAATTCTAGATGTCATTAATTGCATAGGTATAAAAAGTCTAGCGGCGCCATTTCTAGTCAGTTTGCGCGGGAAAGGCGAAGGAAGCGAAGTTGCCTATTGTGAAATAAAGTAATAAGAGTAATTTGAATAGACTTGTTATTATGTGTGATTTATTGGTATGGAAAGGAAGCGAAAAATAGACAGTCAATGCAGAACGTTCCAAGATAAGGGGAACTTTCAGTGTTTTGTGATTGAGTGCAGTAATAAGGCGCTATGTTTAATTTTTAATGAAACAAATAGCTGTTCTCAAAGAAATCCATTCAAAATTACGATTTTTCACAATTTAAATATTTTCACACATTTTAGTTATCTAGACCACTCACATAATTCCCATTTCTAACAATTCTCATTGAATAATTCTCATTTTCTAAAATTCTTTTCAATTTGTTTAACACTTTGGACGCACCCTATACATTCCAACCGCCCCCTTACCACCCACGTTGGTGTTGCAGGTTTTTCTGCGGTTTTCTTGCAACTCTGTAAATTCATTCACTAGCCAAATGAACCGACGAACGTCGACAGGGAACAACTGCAGCCGCAGCTGTACCCGCCTTTGCTTGATGATTTTGATTATTATTCAACGCCGACAAATTTTAAGTATCCCAAACCCCCGCAGGCACGTTTCCACAACATATTTTCAAACCAACTTTATCATAACACCCAAATCTATTCACTTTTCCAAAATGTCTCCTTTACACCTTTTGTCAAAACTTTAAAAATTCTAATAAAATTACAAATCTTCAACATCCCTCTCTCAAAACACAGGAGACATCTCAAGTTCAGTAATCATCCATCTCACATAAAATAATTTCGGACACCTAGCCAGCTCAACTGCATATCTTACCGGCAGCGATACATGGTTCGTCTTTCACCAGAATGTTCCAATCCCAGACACTTTTCGTCGAACCATCCCATACCCTTTTTGAGCTTCGCTACTTCCAAACATTAATTCCCGTCATAAATCAATAAAGCCATTCCTCCGAATACTTTCTAGTGAAGAGCCTGCTCCAAAACCTCATTTCTATACACCTTATTAAACTTTTCCGAAAAACTTCTAGACACTTTTTTAACACAACTAATTTCTATACCCAACTCAGTATACGAACGCTCACATAAATCTCCCAACACACCACCAACCTAGGCCTGAAGAGGAAACCATCCTACACCAGGGCACCCACTCAATTATAATGACAGATTAAACGACTTACCTGTAAGGAAGAAGTTCAATCTTCATTATACGATTAACCACGTTCGTATACACCACCATGTAGTGACGCCTCTGGCGCTCGAATGTGTCACTGTTAACAAAGCAAAACAACAACTTTTTGCTAACCCTTTGCCCGAACCCCATAAGGATCCTCAATACGTTTGAAGTAAAAATCTGATAAGTTCAAGGGTTTAATCGGATAGTATGGGAGGGGTGGGGTGGTCTATACGAACGTGGTTAATCGTATAACGAAGATTAAACTTCCTTACAGGTAAGTCGTGTAATCTGTCATTATACTCCTTAACCACGTTCTAGTAGACCACCATGTAGACTTTCAAAGCCTGCTTTATCAGATTTTTAAGCATTACTAAAGGTTCTAAGATCCAAAGATATATCGTTCTTAATCTTCATATTTAATTTTCATAAACAGTAAGTTGTGCTCTAAATTAGTTTTATCTATGATAATACCTGCCACAAAAGAAATATATATATATACACATATACATGTATAACATAACAACATTGATATAAGATCTAAACAAAAAACACAGACTACACATCATTGTGTAAACACTATAACTAAATAATTTACTTACGCAAACCAACTTTTTCTGCAAAATCTTCCCTAACCACTAAGATCCTGTCATTAAAAAATGGAATTATAAGAACAGGTTGTTGTCTCCTTGGTGAAGACGTTTTAATTAGTTCGGAAATAAAGATCTTGTAATCGGTGCCACAGAACCTAATATCACTTAATCTGATTTTCGATAAAGTCTGAACCTTGTGTGAAGTAACTAGGGATACCAGCATAGCCAACTTGTAAGGTAATAATTCGAAGGTGATGTCCTCCAAGGGGTATAAAGTAGCTAGAAAATCAAGAACTACTTGCGGATCCCAAGTTACTGCATACCTAGGAAATACTGGTTTTTCTCTAAAAATACCCTGCCAAAATCGTTGGAAAATACCTTCACCTTCGCCAAAATCTATAACAAGTTTAAGGGCTGATTTATGACAGTTTAAGGTATTATATAGAGCACCATTTTTATTTTCTTGATTCAGAAAGGAAAGGATATTATTGTTAGTAGGATTAAACCAATCTATATTATATTGCGAGCAAAAATTCCACCACTTTCTGTATGTATAATCGTATTGCCTTAATAAATTAACGCTAAGGGAATATATAAGTGTAGGTATTACTTCTTCGGTTACCCCTTTTCTTTTGTAAGCTTCTCCGATAATCTTCCTGCAACCAGGGTAATGTTGAACCATATTGGGTGGTTTTTCCTAAATGTAGAAAGTAAAAGATCAAGTCTTGGTTCAAAATAAATTGGATTTCCTATCAAACAATCCGCAAATAAGGGATACCAAGGCTGATTTGACCACAAAGGAAAGGTACAACGATAATACCTTCCGCTCTGTCAATCATTACTTTTCTAATTGTTTTAAGTATAACAGAAAAAGGTGGAAGGGCGTAAAAGTTGAGATCGCCCCAAGATATTGAAAACGCATCAACTGCTACCGATTTTGCGTCCGATTTCCAGGAAACAAAGTATGGAGCAAACAAATCTATTGACGGTAATCCTGAACGTTCTATAATAATTCTAAAGGCATTATTACATGACGATTATTCAGTCTCTATTTCTGAGAATCTCGACATATAATCCGCTTCAATCTCAGCGGATTTAATATAAGAGGCGAATATAACAATGTGCCTAATTTCGAACCAATTCCATATGGCTCTCGACAACCTAGCTAACGTTTATTATTCGTACTGCCCATTCTATTTATATAAGCTATTGCCGTAGTATTATCTACCCTAAATAAAATGTATAAACCTGATTTATCTTTGACAAAGGAATTTAAGGCATAAAATATTGCTAAGTGCTCTAAGCAGTTTATATGATATTTCACCTAATCCTTATTCCAGAAGCCACATATCTCTTGATTAAGACAAACCGCGCCCCAACCTATTTTAGATGCATTCGAAAAAAAAAATGATAAGAATAATTGGGCTGAAGTAAAGATATTCTTTATCCACCAGTCCAAATCGTCTAAACAATCTCTTGATAATTCTATTCTAGAGTCATAGTTCCCATTAGACTTTTCCAATGATTTGCATTTCAAATACTCTAGAATTTTTAAATGTACCCATCCATAAGTAAAGGCCGGACAAATGGAGATTAAATATCCGATAAGTTTAGCAAAGGAACGAAGCTTCAATTTGATGCTCGATATAATGTCCGCGATAAATTGTGCGGCCCTATCCATTTTGTCAATAGGCAAACTAATGGTCATAATTCTACTATTCCAAAGGAATACCAAAAATCTAATTTTTTGAACTGGAGATATACATGATTTGTCAAAATTCACAATAAATCCTAATTTTGATAGTAATTCAATTGTAATATGAGTATTCTCCTGACATGATTTCTTTGATTTACTTGACACTAAAAGGTCGTCCAAATAGCTAACACTTAATAACCCTTTTTATCTGAGAGAGATTAGAACAGGTTTAAACAGCTTGCAGAAACCAAAGGGGGCAGAAGATAAAATAAACTGTAGAACATTGAATTCGACTAAATTGCCTTGAAATGAGAATCTTAAATATTTCCTATATGATCTATGTACTGGTACAAGATAGTATGCGTCTTTTAAATCTGATGTGCACATATAACAATCTTCAAAAATAATATCTAGAAGTTTTAAAATTTTCTAATTTAAAATGCGCTGTTTGAACATAATTATTCAGCATTTTCAAATGTAATACAAAACGATAACCTCCCGTAGACTTTTCTACTAGAAAATAAGAAGACAGGAATTCACCTTTATGGTGGCACTTTGATTTGGCACCAATCTCAAAAAGTTTCTCAATACATTCTTGCAGACTGACTTTTCCTTAAGGTTCTACCGTTGGGGAGGTCTAGATTTAAAAGGAATTTTATAACCCTTAACCCAGGATAAAATTGTAAGGTCGTTGGTTATGGAAGCCCACTGATCATGAAAAGGGCGAATTCTTCCTGCATATTTAATTTGATTATCTACCTTTAGCGTCTCTGACGAGACAGTTCCTGGCGGTACGACCTTGGGCGTGTCTTCCGTCCTGGTTCTTCTTTCTGTGGTGTCTGAATGCATTTGTGGTTTTTATCTTGGTTCTTGGAACCTGACGCTGGGAGTTCAAAAAATATGAGGGAGTGCGAAAGGTCCGCTTACTTGAAACAACGGGTTTTTTAGCTTTAATATCCAAGGCAGTTTTTTCCACAGTTTGAGCTGCTTTGCATTTCTCGGAAAAATCCGAACCAAACAACATCGTATCCCTTTTAACCTCTTCAGCCAGTTTTTGGGTAGATTGACTCATATAGGGATACACCTGGCGCTTCCGATGATTAGATAGCAAATAGTGCACTTCGCAGAACATCTTAGCTGAGGCGGCAGCTTTAGGGGTCAATGAAGCTTTTTCATCTGCCGGGATGGTTTCAGATGTCATAATTGCAGATATAACTTCTCACAATCTATATAATCCACGTCCCAGCTTATCCTGAAGGGTGGCAAACAAAGAATATTTTTTCTTCTCAGTAGCGTATATCAGTCTTTCAGCTTCTAAGTTCATAACGGGACTCGCTAACAGGGGACAATTTTCTGGAAAAAGAACTTTGGCAAACGTTTCCCTCGTTTCCTTGTTCATACCATCAGTTAAAAAACTTTGCCATCATCCAAAGGTGGACCAAAATTGGATAACATCCTGGGATCAATACCCAACACAGTCTCATTAGAGAAGTCAGGAAAGGTCGCTGATTTGGGAGATTCATGAACTTCAACTCTAGTCTTCACGGGCCCCCCTTCTTGTTTTTCTTCAGAAGAAGAATCTAAAGCTGATCTATCAAATCTTGGTCTTTGCCTTGGGGGTGTGTCTGATAACATATTCTCAGAGTCATCACTCGCTTCTATCTAGAGAGGGTCGTGAATTAGCATTTTATGAAAAAAGAAGTTAATTACTCAAATTTTTGACAGGATAGTTGCATAAACAACTACTTTAACTTAATGTCAACAGGAGATAATATACATAAATATATTAACATATCCTTCAACTCTTTAGTGGAGTCTTGCATAACAAAATTTCTCTCTGACAATGCATTTTTGTAAAAATAATATCAATGCATGGAATTATTGCATAAACAATAATTCAGTATATTTACAAGATAATATCGATGCATGAAGTTATTGTATAAACAATAATTTTGTCTGACACTGTATATTTACAAAATTAATATCGATTTATGTAATTATTGCATGAACAATCATTTTGTCTGACACTGTAAATATACAAAAATGATATCGATGTATGGAATTATTGCATAAACAATAATTTTGTATATTTACAAGATAATATCGATGCATGAAGTTCTTGTATAAACAATAATTTTGTCTGACACTGTATATACACAAAAATTATATCGATGTATGGAATTATTGCATGAACAATAATTCTGAGAATGAATGATTGTAAAAAAAAGAACGTAAAAACCAAATCATTTGATATCGACATTTACTAATATCAATTTTGCCTAAATAAAATGAAAAATATAGCATTATTTACTGGAATCGCTTAAATTTATCCCGAAGGGAAACTATTGTATCTTGAAGTCGTTTCATCTTTTTTGAAACCGATTTTGATTGATTTTTGTACTGTCTTCTTGCCATTTTTAACTAGGTGACACTATCTACTCCAAAGTTATGGCATTTAGGTATAGGGAACATCAGATGAACGATGAAAGGATTTCGAAAAGCAAAAAATAAAGAGGGTGACCCATTTGAAATAACAAAGTTCATGTTTTTTCCGGAAAAGGAAAGATCTGACAATAATGTAAATACCACCATAATTCCGGCCGTATCACAAGGCCCTTGCACACAAAAATTTATAAAAATCATACAAGCCGTTTCCGAGTTAATTGAGGCGCTCCATACATGAAACTCACTCTGTATATTTAAATAGGCAGTAACAGATTAGAAGTATGCAGATTATGGTACTTGAGCTAATAGCAATTCGAGAAAAGGTTACAGACATCTTGAGTTCATCAAGCGGAGTGGCATTAGTTTCTTGAAGCTGCAGTTTGTCTAAATTGATTTTCTTTAGCAGAATTTCTTGGATATTCAAAATTGGAAGTGATACTTGTTGGATTCCTTCAAGAGCTATAGGATGTCCTTCGATGATGTCTTTCTCGTTCTAATATGTGTATTTTCTAGTAGCTATAGAGCATCTTGGTGGGACTGTTAATAAGTAGCTTCCTTCTAAGACTAGAACTCCTGCTTACTCACAATCTGTTTGTATTTTATGTGAGTCTGGAAATATTACAATGTAATGGCTTTCATTAGTATCTTCTATTATTGGTTCGCAAACGTTAACATCGATTTGTTGGCAATTATCCGATGATGCTGTGACTGAGAGGAGAGATGTGGTCTTTTGTTTCTCTAGGTACTTGTAGCTACAGTGACTATATACGAGACAGTGGCGACAATGCAACTAAACCCCGCCCCTTCCACCATATTGAGGCAAATTTGAATATCAAATACATATAATTTAAATGGAAATCTATGTTGATACTAACAATTTGGAACATAAATACATAAAAATCTACATCATATCTCTTTTATTTTGATAGGAATGGGTATCTTTAGATTAAACAAACAATTTTTATTTTTTTACCTAATTATACTTAGTATAATAACGAAAAATAACGATACAAAAAAATAATGAATATAAATTGCTTGTAAAGTATGATGGAGGACAAATCATGGAAAAAATTATATTGCTATAGGTACAACTGTTATTATCTTGAAATATAACCATATATTCAGTTAGTTATCAAACAGAATCTATAAATAACAAATTCAACAACAGCAATATAACATATATTACTCGATCGGTTTCCCAAATTACATTTGCATCGCTAGGATTATAAACTATAGAAATTGATATAAATATAATTTCTTATGTGTAATTTGTTTTTTATTGATTTTATTTGATAATCATGGAAAGCTTTTTTTATTTCATAACAGGTTGCCTACTAATGACTTCCTACTATATGTTTTTGAGGTGGATTTAAAATTTTTTAAAACTAATTTTCAACCTGAAAACAGTGAATCTTCTAATTATTTTGCTTTTAAGTTGGTGACAATTTTGTGAATTGAAATGTATTTTCGACATTTCCTTTATAAAAAATTATTTTATGTCTATATTCTGGGGTGAAACAATATCTAAATAATTTATGAAAACACATTCGATTTCTAAAAAATAATGAAAAAACCTCTTCAGTAACAAAAAAAGCGATTTTTCTTTAAACCTTTTGATTAAGGAGAGTTTTGTTTTTGTAACTGATGCACCTACACAGGCAATACAAGTTTTTGAAGTTTTCACAATACTTTTCAAAATACATCCTGAAATATTATATAACGAATTTGGTTCGCTGAAATTTGAATTGTATGAGGGAGTCTTTAATTCACTTGGAAGCTTTACTTCATCATAAACTGTATTCAAGGCCTTAAGAGAGTATTTTGTTACGATAATTCTGACTCAGTTCTAACATTTATTGTGTTGAGATTAGAACACCCGTTTGTGAAGGTTTCCAAATTTTTTTGTAGCCAACCGATATATCTGAAAATAAACTTATAAATCCCTCCAAAAATGATAGGAAGGATGTCTTGAAGTCGTTAAATGAAACAATTTTTCTACTTGGTCAATAAACCATGCTGTTAAATATTCTGGTTTATTGAAATGTTCAGCCAAAAATTTAAGAACGCTACAAACTGAGTTACTAACAACATTAGTTGAAGTTGACACTTTCATTCGAGAAAAATGTGTCGGAAGGAGACCTTCTTTGGAGAGTTTTGGTGCAAATTTGAAAAATGATCTTCCTGATGATTTAATATGTCTGAGATATGACTGGACATGACCATGTTAAAGGGTAGTCCATACTTTAGAACTATATTATTTGGTGACTGGATGATTTTATTTGTCACTAATATAGATTTAATATTTTTGAATATGTGAGGAACATCTGTACAGGCATATACATTTTTATCATTATTTAATGGGTGCAAAATCTTGCAATGTATAGGACTGTATTTTCCAGCTTTAATATCATGGTATTTCTAATATCAAATTTTCTAAATTTAAAAATAGCTTCCATTGTTTTTTTCCTTTGTCTGACCTGTACTGCACCTACCTACTTTATTTCAAATACCTTTTTTATATGTACATTTAATAGGATTAAAATATCTATAGATAAAATAGAAAGTGGGAATTTCGGGAAAATAATTTTTAATATTGTCTCAGAATTTTAGTTTGTAACAAACATTTACTCCGAATGTAATCTTGTGTTCAAAATTAAGTGAGGTAATCACGGCTATTAACGACCCCCTAAAGTAATTTTTTCATTTGATTAGGATTATTGAACATTTAACGTCAGCCTACTGTTGCAAGATCGGAATATCACAATACTTATTCAATTTCTATAATACGATTTATGAAAATATTTTGAAAATATGAAGAATTTTGGGAAAATATCTTGTTTTCAGTAACAGGTTATAAAATTCTATCACCGACCTCTATAAGTGTGAATATTTGTAATACCGACTTTTACGCTACTATCACCGACTCTTGCATTCTGAATGCATAATCCAATACTATTTAGTGAAAAAAGGTAATTCAAAGAGTGCTAAATTTTTATACATCATAACAGTTGAGGAAACCGATGAAAACAGGAACTATTTTGTTTATTTTTACGGAGTAAGTAAGTGTACACTCTTAGAATGGAAGAAGAAGATGTGATATTACAAATATTGAAGCTTAGATATTATTAGCCCCATGGTGATATCCTGGATATCATTTTTCCAATTAAGATCAGTTTAACTATGCAATGATATAGAAAACCAGGAAAACTATATCTGCTGATCTTTACAATTATCATTTAAGAAGACAGTTTATTAGTGGAGAACTTCCTAAATTTAACTGTTCATTGACAACTTCATATTGTGGGTTTCTTAAATGTCTTCTAATTTCCAGTTCTTCAAGGAAATCCAGTTCTAGTTTCTTTTCACAAATATGCAGCACTTCTAGTTCTGCGTTAGGTGTCAATGAATGATTGGTGTCAAGTAGATGTTTTGCGTAGTGGGATTTATCTGGTTGTATTAATCTGTAGGCTCGTAAGTGCTCACTGTATCGTATTTCAAAATTCCTAAGGGCCCGACCCAAATAGACAGCATTACATTCTGGACATTTGAGTTTATATATACCTGACTTCTTTAATAGTGTTATTTCTGTTTTTACATTCAACAATTTTGTACTAACGTTACTTTCTGCTTTAAAAGAAATTGTTGTATTTGTTGCTGAAGAAATTATCTTTCAAATATTATTAGAAATATTTCCTGCATATGTGATGGTTTTATAAGTTTTCATTTCAATAGCTTGTTTAGGATATATTAGTTGTAATGCCACTTTTTCTTCTTTTTTACTAATTAGCTTATTTATCATATCTAAGGGATAACCGTTAGATGTTGCTATTTGTCTAATTGTATTAATCTCTCTATCAAAATTACATTTGTTCATAGGAACTGAAAAAGCTCTATGTATCATTGAATTATATGCTGCTAGTCTGTGTGACATAGGGTGGTTAGAATTGAATGGAATTGTCACATCAGTCTGTGTTGGTTTTCGGTAAATTGAATAATCAAGTACATTATTATCTCTTTGAATTTTTAAATCAAGAGAATTGATTGAGCTTTTTCCTTCAATTTCTAATGTAAATTCAATTTCCGGGTGTAAATTATTGATGTGGTTGAAAAATACAACCAATTGTCGTTCACTACCCATAAAACAAGCTAATATGCCATCTACATATCTATACCAAAATAAAATATTTTTCGAAATATTACTTTCAAAGATTTTTCTTTCTAAATTGTCCATAAAAATGTTTGCTAAAATAGGTGATATAGGGCTTTCCATTGGTAAACCTTCATTTTGAATATATATATATATATATATATATATGTTATATGTTATTGTTAAAAGTGAAATAATTCTGATTAATGCATACATCAAATAAATTAAGTAAGCAATTTTCTTACAAGTATCAGACATTCTTTAGGAGGAATTTTAGTAAACATATTAGTTACATCGAACGAAATGAGTTTATAGTTATCTTGCAAGTGGATTGCTTTCAACTTTTTGATTAGTTCTATTTTTTAAATGCAATAAAAAAGAAGATAGAGGATAATAAGCTAACAGTTACAAAATCTGATAAGGGGAAGACAACTGTCATTTTGACGACTGAAAATTTTAATTCCAAAGTATATAACTTTATAGAATCCAGCGATGTAAAAGTTCTTAAAGCAGACCCAACAAAAAAGTTTCCTAATAATGTAAGGGATATTGTTAATAATTCAAATTATCTTTTAAATGATTACGAAAAGAGGTCTATCATACATTGTCCACAATTATATGGAACAGTTAAATTACATAAAATAACGAAACCAATTAGACCTGTAGTCTCTTATGTTAATGCTCCCAATAATATATTGGCAAAGAAGCTCAACAATATAGTCAATACTTACGGATATGAATCTCAGTACTCAATTAGAAATTCAATAGAACTAATCAAAAAGTTGAAAGCAATCCACTTGCAAGATAACTATAAACTCATTTTATTCGATGTAACTAATATGTTTACTAAAATTCCTCCTAAAGAATGTCTAATACTTGTAAGAAAATTACTAGAAGATAAAAATAATAATCCAGGAATAGTAGTGAACGACAATTAGATGTATTTTACAACCACATCAATAATTTACACCCGGAAATTAAATTTAAATTAGAAATTGAAGAAAATAGCTCAATCAGTTATCTTGATTTGAAAATTCAAAGAGTTAATAATGTACTTGATTATTCAATTTACCGAAAACCAACACAGACTGACGTGACAATTCCATTCAATTCTAACCACCATATGTCAACCCTATGTCAACGTTAGTACAAAATTGTTAAATGTAAAAACAAAAATACCACTATTAAAGATGTCAAGTATATATAAACTAAAATGTCCAGAATGTAATGCTGTCTATTTGGGTCAGACCCTTAGGAATTTTGAAATACGATACTGTGAGCACTTACGAGCATACAGATTGAAACAACCTGATAAATCACACTACGCAAAACATCTACTTGACACCAATCATTCATTGACACCTAACACAGAACTAGAAGTGCTGCATATTTGTGAAAAGAAACAAGAACTGGATTACCTTGAAGAACTGGAAATTAGAAGACATTTAAGAAACCCACAATATGAAGTTGTCAATGAACAGTTAAATCTAGGGAGTTCTCCACTAATAAACTGTCTTCTTAAGTGATAATTGTAAAGATCAGCAGATATAGTTTTCCTGGTTTTCTATATCATTGCACAGTTATACTGATCGTAATTGGAAAAATGATATCCAGGATATCACCATAGGGCTAATAATATCTAAGCTTCAATATTTTTTGTAATATCACATATTCTTCTTTTTTTTATAAACATATATTAAGCCAATCACAAGTTAGGTTACTTCTTGGTCTAGCCAAAAATAACTACTAAACATCAGGTAGGCATAAAATGAAATGTAACTTCTGTCATTCTGACGATGATATTGATTTATCGAAACAATTGTCAATTTTTTAGAATTTTCAATAAATTTTATTATATTGTGGAATTAACTAGAGACCGTGAGTTTCATTTAAAAACACTAATAAAATTTGATAGTAAAATTGGAACAATTTCGAATTGTTATGCCTGGTATATTATCTATTTTTGATGATAAGTTATCGTTATTGTTTGTCAACGAAGATGTTATTGCTTGTTTTTCATTAGTAATAATATTATATGAAGTCGAAGCCCCAGGTATAATAGATTTTTCAATTTTGTTGGCAATATCAATTTTGTTTGATATCGTGTCGTCAATATATCCTTCCGCCACTGTATTTGAGCGCCATCCACCATGTCGCTTCAATGTTAATAAGTCTCCGCCTGAATTTGCGGAAAAGTACCATAACGTGTACTTTTCTCACACTCTACATTATTACTTTTCTAACTAATTAAGAAAAGGCTTGCTTTGAGAATAAAAATTTGTGTAGAAAAGCGTGTTTTGCATTGTAGTTGTAGAAAAACTGGTTTCTATTACCGATCATTGTGTTCCTTAAAACAAGTTTATATTTTTACACTAAAAACCAATTGAAAATAATTCTAGAACTGATAAATGTTTGAAATATCTATAGGAAGTACTAAAACCTAGCACAATTTTAATATATCACTATTTTGTTTAGCCCTTAGCTGTCTACAATTTTCTAAACAATGTTAGCTTTCAGTCTTTTTATGCACTTTAATATTTCCAAAACAGCCCTATTACTTCAACTTTAGGTGGGTCGGAATTTGAAATATATATTCGACTACCTCTAGTCAGTTAGTGTGCAATTATTTG
This sequence comes from Galeruca laticollis, assembly GCA_963921935.1. NCBI lineage: Eukaryota > Metazoa > Arthropoda > Insecta > Coleoptera > Chrysomelidae > Galeruca > Galeruca laticollis. Next base: position 43,173,062 of record OY998176.1, read on the forward strand.
ACCCATAACCGACCTACCGATCGGTAATAAAACACATTTTCGATGCAATGATCTCTATTAGCAACCCCCGCGTTTCTCACAGTAAGTTTGCATTTTGATAATAAAAACCAATTGAAAACAGTTTTAAAGCTGATAAAAATTTGAAATATGTATGAAAACAAACACATCTAGCACAATTTTAACAAAAAATCACTAATTTCATTAGCATACGATTTCATAACGAATATTACATTTCCAAGCTCTATTTTGCACTTTTAAACTTTTAAAATAAATAGTTAAACTACGATTTACATGGGTCGGAATTTGACATATACATTCGAGTACCTCTAGTCAGCCAGTTTTTAGTGATTTTGTTACGTATTTTGAACCTCTATTAGAAAACTAAACTGTTTTCGAAGTAGATCTTAAAATCTATTACCGACTCACAGATCGGTAATGAAGCACCGACCTCTGAATTTCTCACAGTAAGTTTGAATTTTTATAACAAAAACTAACAGAAAACTTCCAGACATAATGAACATTCCAAATATGCGTGGAAAATTACTACAAAAATAAAAATATGCCTATAGAACCTTAACTTCAAAGTTCAAGTACTTATCGATCACAGTACGCTATTGCGCTATCAAGCGTCTTCTACAGAGAACGACATAACAATGGGCGAAAATCTGTTTAATTGTTGGAAACAGTATTGTCACATGTAAATATTAAGCAGATACATTTCCTAATATAGAATTTATTTTACAGCAAGGTATCATATAGAAAGTATTGACAAATGTAAGGCGAAATCGTAGGTTGTTGAAAGGTCGATGATAGATATCAATTTTTAGAGGGTCGTTATTAGCCCATTTTACCTTTGCGGCGTTCTCAGGCAAAAAATGTATGTATCTCCAGATGCGAAGCGCATTGTGAAAAATATGTTTGAATAATTGAAACATCGTGGTCATGGTAAAATCGATGCAGCAAAAGAAACATGTTAGTTGACCAAAACCTCAATATCCACAGTAAAACATTACAAATAAGCCAATACATAAACAAACGAAAAAACTAAGTGACGCTGATATAACCAAATTGTGTTGAACAAATGCAAAAGGAACGTTATATGTCCAATACCAAAAATAAATGATACCAACACTAGATTGTATTAAAAGCGATTAATTGGAGACGAGACGAGAATTGTTTGTAGCCGAACAAGTTTGTGGAGAGCTATTTCTCAAATGGGATTTTAAATATTGTACCATCAATAAGAAGCAAGCGATAATGGTGTCGTATCGTTTACGAATGTGTTGTCATGATTACTATTAAGATATTCAAAAATATTAATGTGAAATTCGTTCGATTATCTACCTCGACGGGACAAGGGATGACACCCATGATACTCCAACGGACTTATCTAGAAAATGCAAAACAAAAGCTCCATCAAACAAAGGACAAAGAATAACAATAACACATGTTGGATCAGAAACAGGTTGAGTTCCAACAATTTTTTGTTGTCAGCAAAGAATATTTAATATTCAAGCTTATATTATCACCAACAGCAGCGTTTTTCGAATATTTGTTTAACCCTAGAATACTAACCCACGTAAAATTTACGTATTAATATTATTTAAATGGTTGGTAAATTCCAAGAATACGAGCCAGCCTTTTGGCGCGCCTGCTGTGCTTTCCCCTACTCCTTCCTCACGATGGGAATGTAACGATCATAGACAAATAATATAAGAGACGGTTTGATGCATAGGCGGCAAGTGGCACAACGTTTCTGCGCCGCCACCCGCGCATGGAGTCCTTACAGTCGCGCGAACTACAAGACTGTTTTACATAAACAAAATAGAATAAAACAATTTAAAATATTATAAATGACAATGAATTTCAACATATTGCCTTTATTGTGAATAAATATTATAAAATATCCTAGTATATTAACTTTTAAGTCATTAAAAAGGAAAATATACAAAATCAATCTTAAATTGGTTTGTGTGAATACGGCTTAAGATTATCAAAGTGAAGTGTCAAAACTAAAAATATGGTTATATTGGTTATGGTTACAAATTCTAAGGATGAGTAAAATTAGTATAGTTTTGTTCAATTTATTTAGGTTTCCCGTTCTAATAAAGTAAATAAAAGTAAGTGAACTTTTGAAATGTCATTACCAGGTATAATTCGTCATAGCTGTATTGTAAAAAATTGTTAAAAGTAAATATTTTTGGCCACTTCGCAATGAGTTTAAGAACAAAAGATTTTTCAAATTTTCATCTGATATTAATCAACGAGAACAGTGGTACAAAATTTTAGAACTTATACATCTAATTATCAAAGGTATAAAGATCATTTTGATGATGATCCACTTACAAGTACGTGTCGCAAAATACTTAAATTTGCTTTACCTTTTCAATCCTTACATCATACACCACCACATGGTAATAATATCCAAGGTTTTTAAAGTATAGTATTTTTTGTAAAAAGAAACCTTATAATTTGTGACATTGATAGTCGAGAACTACAACACAAATTGTAAAGCAGACGATGTAATTTACTAGATAACTTAAAGTCTTTAAAATTTTCATAATTAACCAAAACCATTCACTTCTAAAACTATTAATGAATTGGAAAAAAATTGAATTCCCGTTTTTAAATACATAACATAATTCAAATGTTGACACTCAACACTAAGCTGTTTCTAGTTTCGTACAACTTTTAATTGCGAAGAATGTAAGGCCAATTTTCAGAGAGATATTTTAGTTGTTCACCACCGTGGTTTCACTTCATTCAAAGAAAATGATGATAAAATACGTCTGATTTGTGTACAGAGAAGTTGTTAAATTTCTTTCAATACTGCATGACTTTGTTCTCATATTTCACCACTTTACGTTCATGTAGAAAATATTACTGAAAAAAATAACACTTTGCAAAAGGTCATATAAATTTTGATTTATTCATCTGTCTAGAACATAAATCATATGTACGAGTATTTTCTCAACTCATAAAAGTTTGTGTTCCCTTATTAATTGAAAAATATAATGATGGTAAGAGAACTAACAAACAAAAATATTTTTTTGTAACTTAAAACGTACTAATTTTAATTTACTTTTTGTTTCAGACCTGTTCCTGTCTTCATAGATTTGGAGAATCTAGTTTTAACTTCTTTTTATTAAAATGTTTGTTGGTTTTGTTGTCAATAATTTTAAAATAACAATGTGCAATTAGATGTGATATTGGATTAATTTTCTTAAATATAATGTAATGTAATTTCAGTAGAAATATGTAATTGTGATTAATAATTTTGTTATATTATGTGCAGGTTAATAAAAAATTTAAATGTTTGCTGTTTTCTTATTTATCTAGATTATTTCTCTCAAACTTGTTTATTATAATTATTTCATTACAAGAAATGAAATATAATTTTTTGAAATGAAATAATTATATAATAAACAATTTCAAGACAAACTATATAATTTAGCTACCAATAATCCAAACTACCAAATGTAAATATCTCGCCTTTAAGAATTAGTTCTGCCACCCGCAAGGGATGCACTCAGATCGACGCGATGCCAGCTGTTCATACGGGAACGAACACTCTCTTATTACTTTCTCTATGCTAGTGATAATCAGCCATCAGTCCGCATTTGGCTCTTTTATCGGCGTGATTAGACTCTTGTACGTAAAATTTACGTGTGCTTAGTAATAACGTGTGTAAATAGATACGATTATTTGACGTGGCGTTAGTAATAAGCAGACAGGAAAATGTCGAAAAACAGTAAATATAATCGAAGCCGGCCTCTCACAGAGAAGGAATTACAGGATATTGTGAAGGGAAGTGATTTTAGTGATTTGAGTGACAACGAAGAAGACAAAGTAAAGCAATATCAACTCGACAGTGACGACAGTGCTGCCGATAGTGACTATATACCTGATGAGCTTGACGAAAACCTGTATCAAGTGGAACTAGAAAATGCATGGAAATCTGAACAAAAAAGAGTTTTCAGTGACTCAGGCGAACAATCTCACAATAAAAAACGTAAGTTCTCACAGCCATCAACATCTCGAGAGACTTTATCTACAGAACAAGCTAGGGAAGAGGTTCCTGTAAGTTCAGGTAATCTAACATATTTAGGCAAAAATGGACATGTGTGGAAAAGCCCGCCGGTAAATAACGCTGGCGGTAAAACTCCAGCTAAAAATATATTCGACCAGGACCAACGGACCGCGCTAAAAATGTTGTAGAACAAACTGATGTTTTTAGCTTGTTTTTTCGCGTAGAAATTTTAACAGAAATACTAGTACGCACCAATGAGAAAATTGCGAAATTGCGAGAGAAGTACAAGGTCAAGAATGCAACAGATTCCAATACAACACTGACTGAATTGAGAGCACTGCTGGGCTTATTGTTTCTCTCTGCCGCCCTTAAGAATAATCATTTATCAGCCAAGCTTTTGTTTGACGCAACGTATTCGAGTGAAAGATACAAAGCAGCTATGAGTAGAGAAAGATTTAATTTTCTGATAAATGCATTACGATTTGACGATGCAACAACAAGAGAGGAACGCAGGGAATAAAACAATTTCGTCCCAATTTCCAACATTTGGGATATATAAATCCAGTCCTTATGTTACCTTGTGGGGTTTAGAGGCAAGTGCCCTCTTCGTATATATATGCCCAATAAGCCCAATAAATAAGGCATTAAAATTGTGATGCTCTGTGATGTTGCTACTAAGTACGTTATAAATGCAAGTCCTGATCTCGGGAAATCTACAAACACGGAAGGAGCACCATTAGCCAGTTATTTTATTACAAGTCTGACAACTCCGCTACATAGTAGTAACCGCAATGTAACAATGGATAACTTGTTTACCAGCATTCACTTATAATTGAAACTAGTGAGTAATCTATATAATCTAACAACAGTTGGTACACTTCGTAAAAATAAGACAGAAATACCTTTGCAGTTATAAGATAATAAATCACGAAAATGTGGAACCTCACTCTTTGCATTTGATGACAAAATGTCTCTAGTGTCTTTTAAGCCTAAACAAAACAAAATGATACTTTTACTTTCGACGATGCATTCCACAGATTCCATGAATCAATCAACAAAAAAACCACAAATAATACACACATATAATGCCACAAAATGAGCTGTTGGTTGGTTCAGAATATGTGCGTGTCAATAGAAAGACTATGGGATGGCCCCTTTGTTTTTATTTTATAATATGCTCAACATTGTATCAGTGAATTCCTATGACATATATCACCATAATGCAATAAAAATAGGCTTGAACCATTATCAAGGCAAGAATTCGTCCTTCGGTTATCAGAACAACTGACCAGAGCATGGCAAGAAGAAAGGGTGCAAAATTGTCCCTCCCTGTCAAGAAAATTGAAAGATTCATAATCTAAAGTTTAACAACAAGATCTACCCAAGGCAGAAGATCAGAAAACCCCTGAAGTGGAAGGAAAACGAAGTTACTGCAGCTTATGTCCTACTGCGAAGAAAATACTAACTACCACAATTTGTTATGTATGCCGTCTTGCCTTGTGTGGTGAGCATCAAGTGAAAATATGTATGGACTGTAGTCAACAAAAAGAAAGATTCGTCTTCATGTATTCATAATGATTAAAAAATCTATGTGTTTTATACTCATTTGCCTATTATTCGCGAGAGACTAGAAAATATCCCAAATTCTCAAGCTTTGTACTCTAACTATATACACTGTAACCTTTTATACATAAATATCCATATGCAGGGTGCTGCATTTTTTTTGTTTTTTAGTATACTAGTTAAATTTGGAGAAAAGGCGAATCAAAATTAATCAGTCAGTATAACATGCCTTTAAAAATAGCTAATTCACTCAAGAATAACCCTATAAGCATTAAAAACGATTATACGTAAATTTGACGTGTCGTTAGTATGAACGTTCTATCAACATAGCGTTAGTATTCTAGGGTTTAAAATTGTTTATTACCGACTGTACCGGATAAAAGTATAATTGTGATGGACAATGCAACTTATCATAACCATCTTTGTTAAAAAATCACCCATATTTTGAAGAATCTTACAGAAAACCTGACCTCTTACAAGTTTTAGCAGCGTTCAATATCGAAAAAGAATATGTTTGTGATACTATCGCTAAACATATGGGTCACACAGTATTACGGCTTCCCCCATATCATTGCATATTTAACTCTATAGCTAAAATCCAAAGTTAGAGCTAAAAACGTTTCACCCACATTAAACTCAAGTGTTATATAGTTCATTAGGAATGTGACAACTAATATTCCTATTAATAGCTGGAAGAATACGATTAAATATATTATTAAGGTTGAAGTCCTATATGATTCAACATTTTATTTAGTTCAATTCCAATTTATAAATAAACAGTAAAGTTGGTTACTTTTTTTACATAATAATTTTAATTTATATTTTAGTAAATAAATTTTACCGACTACGGATCTGTTACTGTGTCTTGTACAACTGTACAATGAAGGATTTATAAACTTTTATTACTAAATCCTTGAGGCCAGATGCCAAGTCAACGAAATATTGTAAAACGTACTTTACCAACCGCGAATTTGTCACTTTCGAACCGCGTTCGCTGTGAGAGTGTACTCAGATGAGTGATTGACGAGAAGAAATAGATCCTTAAGGACGTTCCCAATAGTGATTCGAGCTCAACTAATTAAAAGCGTTTCTCGATATAAATAACGATAAATATAATTGAAGAATGTTGAGATTCACTTAGCTCCTTCCTCTACTTTTCCAAAATTTCCAAAGATAAACAGTTCAAAAAAGTAAATAAAAAGAAAATTATTGACTAATAAATGAAAATATAGGTTAAAAATTAAATCTTTCCACGAAATTTGATTACTGATTCCATTTTTTTAAAGAATATATATATGAAATTTCTTTTATTAATGATTAAATATTAATTAATGAATATTTAATTTGTTTAAAAGATTGACTTTTGGTATTGACTCATATTTTTTTATCAAACAAATACCGCTTGTCATAGTTTTTTTATTGATATATAATTGTTATACGTTCAATTCCTAATGATTTTCAAATTGATAAGGTAGTTGTACCAAAATTGCTGCTGTTATCTAACAAAACGATCGCTTAAATGTTGGCGAGAATAGGGTGTTAAATATACAATCTTTATCAGTCAATTTATGAAAAATGTGTGCCGCAAGGTGTGAAGAAAAATGTCTAAATTCAGAGGACACTTTTGAATATGTATTTTTACAATTTCGAAAATACTCTAACGAATTTTATTTTCTTGGGACCTTCCTCAAGAAATATTCAAATTACATAAATAGTTTGTGAAATACAGGCTGGTAAGGGAGCAGAATAATTACACACTTTATTATGTATCCTCTCGGGGGGTGGAGTTGAAATACAAATTTGAATTTTTTTTAGGTTACAGTTTTTGCAAAAACACATCCACTGTAATAATTTTGTCAAATTCCAAATTCTAACAAGCCGTCCTAGGGGATTGTAACCTTTTATTGTATCATATTCTCGAAACACCCTTTCCTGTAGAGTATCTTTTATCTAGGAAATTTATTGAACACTTACAGACAAAAGTTATTGCCTCAAAATATTCCTACCTGTTGATTAAATTAGGCGATTCATAATATTCCAACGAAAAAACTAACCTTATATCTATTTTAATCCAATTTTCACATTCACAGAAAGTTTTCACACATTATTATTACATAAAAAAACGTACTATATATACCAAAAATACAAAATTTTCAGTGATCTTTATTTACGTGTGGTGGACTGAGTTTTCCGCGGAAAAACAAATTCAGTCCCACCTGCCGCATGTTCGCTAAACGACTACCAGTGGAAACGACGGCTTCCAATGTTAAGGATCTGTTTGAAATTATGTGCGCCCTCTGCGCGTGACAGCTATAAGCGATTTTTTTTGTCTTTTTGTTCTTTGGTTAGTAGGAACTCTTTTTTTTCATAAGGATTGTTCAATATTAATAGCCCGCCCCTTATCATCGTTATTATTACTCATAGAAAAGAAAATTTTATACAAAAGTTGAGTGGTTAGGGCAATAGTTTGTCAAAAGATCTTTCTTCGAAAGTTTGACCCTCAACCAAAACAGCTATTTCGTCAAATGGGCTATTTGACTATATTAAATATTATATTTTCCAGTTAATTTATTCATATGCATGATAAGAAACTAAGTACTGTATACATAACAAGCGCTCGATAAATATAATAAATGCCCGATATAAAACTTACATGCTTCTTAAAATAATAAATATTCGAAAAAAATAGTAAACGCTCGATAAATATGATGAATGCCCGATATCAAATATATATGCTTATCAGAATTACAAAGATCCGATAGAAATAATAGATAATTGATAAATGAAAAAGTAATTTCTCCATCCCAAATTCATATGCCTCCTAAATTATTAAATATTGGATGAAGATTTTTTAGGCTCAATAAATGTAAGGATTGCTCAGCTTCAAATTCAAATGGTTCCTAAATTAAAAGGGTAGTTATTAAAAACTAATACAGAAATTGAATAGACGAGGCTATTACTTGGTGAAGATCCATACTGAACTATGAAATAAAACAATATAATTTGTTTGAAGCTTCATTTATTTGAACTAATGTTCAATTTAAACTGGTTGACGCGTTTCACTAACACAGTAGCTTTCTCAAAACGAATGGAGGTATAATTTAAGAATACTTTAATATATACAGTGCGTAAATACAGAATTCTATTTACTAATGTTAACAAAGATATTGAAAGAAATTACCTAGAAATCCATCCACTACAAACATTCCTAAGCTATCTTCTAGGTAAAAAGGTTTAATAGAGGAGAGTGATTGATATCTATTTGGTGATTAAGAAGGTTACCTGAATATTTATTTTCGTTTATATCAAGAGCCTCTAATAAATTTAAACTAAAGGATTTACCGACTACATGTAAAATTTCAAAATTTGGGTCGATAATGTGTTGGTTTTCTATTAAATGATTTGAATAGTTAGAATCTGATTTTTTGTTGACCTAGCTACGTTTGTGTTCCGAAATTCTAGTTTAAAAATTTCTAAAAGTTCTACCGATATAAATTTTATGACATTTGTCATTACCACATTTCAATGTGTAAACTCCTGATTTGTTTAATTTTGAAGATCTATATTTGTTATTTTTAATAAGTTTGGATAAATTGTAATCAGTTTTAAAGCAAATATTCATGTTCAAAGATTCTAAGAATGATTTAATTTTTAAGCGTGGTATTCTGAAGTATGTTAAACTTTCAAATTGTTTATTATTATTTTTATCAGAAGGGAATACTAGTTCTAAAGTCTGTTTTTTATCTTTTTATTTATGACATTGTCTATTAAGTTTGGATCGTAGTTATTATTAACTGCTATTTGTTTTATGATATTTGATTTATTGTTATAATTATTGGTATTTAATGGGACTGTTAAGAGTCTGTATATCATACTGCTGCTAGTTTATGACTGAATGGGTGAACCGAATTATTATGAATTGTAATATCTGTATGTGATGGTTTATGAAATATAGAAAAATCATGTTCATTATTTATATGTGAAATTGTATAGTCTAGAAAGTTAATAGACTTATTTTGTTTAAGCTCTACAGTAAATTTGATATTATTGTGAATTGTGAATGTAAGTAATGGAGCTGTTCAATTGTCGATTTGTGAAGCTAGCTAAAATATCGTCTCCATATTGGTGCCAGTACATAAATTTTTTACTAAGGGGGTGTTTATGAACTATTTTTCCTATATTATCCATGAAAATTTCTGTTAGGAGGGGGCTGATGGAGATTCCCATAATCAAACCATCTTTACTGCTATAAACCTCTCTATTGAAATGAAAATAATTTTGATTCAAACACACTTTTAATAAAGTGATGATATCAGAGTGAATTATAGGATTAACATTATTGTATGTGAGCAAGTTATCAACAAGAGTTATAGTTTTTTCACGAGGTATACTAGGGAATAGACTTGTTACATCGAACGATATGAATTTAGAATTATGAGGTAGTATTATATCTTCAATTTTATAATTAATTTCGTTGAATTTTCAACTGCAAATCGAGTTTTGAATGAACAATACTTAGAAATGACATCTATGAGAATATTTGAAATTTTGAATGAAGGTGCTGTGGAATAAGAAACTACTGGTCTGATTGGGTACCCCTCTTTATGGAGTTTAATTAATGAATAAAGTTCAGGGTGTTGCGGATTGGGTAGAAATAATTTATATTTTTCTTCATCGTTAATTATTGATTTAGCGTTATCTACTGCTAATCTTATTTCATCCTGAAATTTATTAGTTGGGTCTTTTTCGAGGGTCTCACAATTGTTTGCCTGAATTTTCTTGTTGGTTTTTAATATATAATCTTCTTTAGGTAATGCTTTTGCCGTATTTCCTTTATCTGCTTTTGTGAAAATAAGACAATTTAACTTTGATATTTGTTGAATTGATTTGGCGACTGATAATTCAAAGTTGGGTTAATTAAACTCGACGAATTATTTTTTAATAATTTCTGAAGCTTTATGTTTTAGATTACAATTCTTTGGAAAATTATACAAGTTAATTTCTGTTTCTATACCTAGTTTGATGAAGTTATCAAATGAACATGTGGGTTGAATATTATGTTTAAAACCTTTTTGTAATAATTGAACTTCTTTATTTGAAAAAATTGTATTTGAAAGATTGACGAATCAATTGAAAAAATCATGTTTTGAAAATTTGGTTTGTGGGTTTTTTATACTGGTTTGTTGGTTAATATTTACTTTGATTTACGTTTTTGTCCTTGGTTCATTTTGTGAATTATTACTATAATTTTATCTCTTATGTCCCTATCTAAGATGTCAAAGTCTATGGGGTGTAGTATGTGATAGTTGTGAATGAATTCTTCTTTCTCAGCCACTTCTTATCCACTCCTGGACGTAAGTCTCTTTCATATTTCTCCATGCTGTCCTGTCCTGTGCTTGTTGAAACCATCTGTTTCCGGCCTGTCTTTTGATATCATCAAGCCATCTTCTCTGTGGTCTTCCTGTGCTTCGCCTTGTTTGTCTTGGTCGCCAGTACGTTAGTTTGGTTGTCCATTTAGCTTGATCCTGCCGGGCCACATGCTCTACCCATTGCCATTCCAGCTCCGCAGTACGCTTTATTATATCCATGACTTTAGTTCTTTGTCGGATATCTTCATTCCTTTTTCTGTCTCTGAGAGTAATTCCAAGCATCGCTCGTTCCATCGCTCTTTGCATCACTCTTAATTGATTTGCTGTCTTCCCTGTCATTGCCATTGTTTCCAGTCCATAGGTCGCTATCGGTAGTATACAGGTATCGAAAACTTTTCGTTTAAGGTTGATCGGTATGCTGCTATTTCTGAATATATAGTTCATTTTTCCGAACCCCGCCCAGGCTAATTTTATTCTTCGTTTAATCTCAGCCGTTTGATTTTCTTTTCCTATTTTTATTACATATCCCAAATATATATACTCTTCCACGTTTTCTAGTTTCGTACCATCTATATATATTTGTTCGTTGGTGTTACTTATTATTTTAGTCTTCGCGATGTTCATTTTCAAGCCGATCTTTTTTGAAGCATTATTAAGTTGTTCTAACATGTTGCTCAGTTCGTGCACGTCACTGCTTTTGTGAATTCACCTTTTTTTACAACATTTCGTTAAATTAGTGTAAAATTCAGCTCTTTCGATAAACAGTGTGAATTTTATGAATAGTTAGTAAATCCACATTTTTTTCACAAAATTTCATTAAAAAAGTTTAAACACCAGCTTTTTCGTGAAAAAGTGTGAATTTTGTGAAAAGTTTATAAATTTCAAGTGGCCGTTACATTCTTCATTCATCATCGTTACGAACATCGCATGTGCGTAACGTATTGTTACGAACTCGCACACTGGAGTAGATACTAAGTACGGTCCTGTAACCTTATGTTAACAGTGATAAAAAATGACGAGCGCGCCGAATTCTGAGAAGGTCCATTGGGATTTTTTTGTGACTGTTTTTATAGACATGTTCTCCAAAGATCTTTTAAGGATTGAGCCGGCATTTGAGAAATATCCTGAAAAGAAAAGAGTATTCCAGAGATCCAATTGTTGTTGTATAATCCGAAATCTAGAGTTATCTAGTAAAAGAGGCACGAATATATAAAGGACCGACCAGCGGGAGAAGTTTAGTTGATGAAGTGATCTCGTGAGATAAACAAATGAACAAGTAAATAAACAGTAGTGAAATGTTTATATATATAAATATATTACTTTAAGTGCATTCACTGTGTATATAATATAAATTAGTGAATAGTTTAGTGAATAAATGAATTAAGTGAGTGAACCTATCGTGTGTATGAATTTATCTCACCCGTCAGGATAAACTGTGAAATAAATAAGAAAAACATTACATTGGTGTCAGGTGTGGAATAATATGAATAAATATCTGCGTAAAAATGGCCAAGAGACTGAGTGACTTGAAAGTTACTGACCTAAAAGCAGAATTGGAAAATCGCGAGTTGGAAATGTCCGGTAAGAAGAGTGAGTTAGTAGAAAGATTTAAAGTGGCACTGGTAAGTGATGGCTTCGATCCCGAAACATTCCTATTTAAAGATGACTTAATCTCGTCAATTTCTGCCGTTATTTCAACCATGAACGAGAAGATATCTACTATTGAGAACAATATTTCTGCCGACATCCTATCATTGTAAAATGACTGCTGCTGACGTCGAAAATAAAGTTTCATCTCTAAAATCGGATATAGAGAAGAAGAAAACAACGATGGACAAGAAAATCGAGAATAAGATAACAACGATAGATAAAAAAATCAAGAAGTTAGAGGGAAAGATTGCCGATTCAAGAACACGAGGCATGCCAGAGGAAGAAAAGAAGACCGAACAAACAAAACCTTGCAACCCAGAAACACACGCTAAGTTAGAAGACATTGGCAGTTTTACCCGAGACAAGGCCCCAACGTTCGATGGAAACATGACGTGGACCAGTTATGTGAACTTAACTATAGCGCTTCGGGAGATGCCTTAAATGTACATCAGACGATACCGGTTGAAGAAACGGATGATTTCGAGCAGCCGAAGGAGGAGTTAGACATGCGATACGGTCCCAAACATCTAGAACGTTTGTCGAAGGCAGCAACGTGATGAATCCCTTCAAAAGTTTGGAGGGAATATTGCCCGACTAGTTCGATTTGCTCATCCATTAGTACCAGAGAATATGATGGAATGTAGAGGCATCCAGGCCTTTATTGACGGCTTATGTGACCACGATATGGAGAAGACGATTCGATTAGCCCATCCTAAAACATTGGTCGATGCATTGACTGCTGCTCTTGAATATGACAACACGATATAAAATCAACTAATGTCAATAAGAAAGATCTTTTTCTCTATAGTTATTTAGTTTTATTTGGTATAAATGTTAACCTATTTACAAAATGCAGTTATTTAATTTTTATTTAGTTGTGAATAATAATTTTTTAATTGACCAATACAGTTGTTATGTTTTGAAAGTTAAGAAACTATTAATCGAATTCAAATATTCTACACAAATAAAATGATGGCACAAGTTATCAATCGTTTGGTATTCAAGATATATGATATTATTGTGGTAAGTACTGGTTATTTGATATTAATTTGCTAATATAAGAGTTTTTTTTGAATATACTTTACATACTTTTTCTATCAGTGATTAAATAGGAAATTATTGTTTTACTTTATCTGACGCAATCGTTTTCCTTTTTAGGTTATATTACTAGTGTTAGAACAGTTTATATAAGAAAGGCTTTATCTCACAGTTCACAGTCACTCTCAAACTCCATTCTTCAGAAAATATTCTTTTATCTGCTTCTTTTAATTTTAAATAGAATGGCCAAGTAGTTCAAATTTATACTTCTTCTTATAATGTCACTACCAATTTGTCTTCCTGTATTACAATGTAGGTATTCTTCTCAATTTACAATTATTTTCTTTATTAAAATCTAATTCATTATTATCTAAACTTTGATCTTCCTATCATTACAATTCACTGTCATACATTATTCATGTTTAAATTCTCCTTATAAATTTCAACAATTTACCTTGTTTAATAATTACAAAGAATTCTTTTCATCTTTTCTTTTATATAACTTTTATATTTTCCACTCGATTTTATGTATTTTACATCTCTCCTTCAATGTTTATTTTTTTTTAGCAACCAGCCATGATTTATTTTTCCTACTAGATTAATATTTTATTTCATTTAGAGGTGTAGACTTCGCGCACTACTCTTGAGCACTTTTGAATTTTCTTATATAATGATTTTTTTTTCTCAAATCCAAATTAACATTTTTATTATTAATTATTGGATTGATGATAATTATATCAGTAAAATTTATTTTCTCTCAACCACCTTTATAATTCAGTTGAGTAGAGTTTTCATTGAATTTATCCTTTCAAACCTATCAATTCTTATTTTAGTCCAATATATAACTATTATCCTAATTAGCTACAGAAAGCTATACTTAGAGAATTTTACACACTTACCTCATACACTGTAACATCTGTTGAAAAAAACTACTCAAGATACGCTGAAAATCACGTGCGATGTGCGTAACGATGATGAATGAAGAATGTAAACGGCCACTTGAAATTTACAAAATTTACACTTTTATAACGAAATTTTCTAAAGAAAAGTCATACATTTTTTACAAGAAAGTTGATGTTTACACTTTCTCAACAAAATTTTGTAAAAAATGTGTGAATTCACAAACTTTTCACAAAATTTACATTTTTTTACGAAAAAGCTGAATTTTACAGTTATTTAACGAAATTCTGTAACAGAAACTACTAACCTAACCTAACAAAACGAAACATAATCTAAAGGCTAAATCACATTAGGCTACTTTGCTAGCCGCTAGTCAGCAGCTGCTACCAAATAGCTGGTATTTTTCTAGTCACACTTATTTGCTACTTGCACTGGTTAGTAATTTACTTCTCCGCTGAGGGCCGCATTTGTGAAGATGTCGTCCGTAAGTATACGACGAGAAAAATTACGTCGATTGCTATTAATTGATATCAGAGAAATATGCGAGATGTTAATACATATACAAAACAAATAAAAACGATTGTGGGCTAGAGAATGGATAGGGAGACGAGATAAACTGGGTGCTTCGGCATCGCTAATGAGAGAGCTGGCAGTCGAGGATCCGAAATCATATCAACATATTATGGGGTTATCCGTACCTAAGTTTGATGAGCTTTTGCAGTTAGTGCAACCACTGATTAAAAAACAGGACACTGAAATGAGGAAAGCAATATCATGCCGAACAAAATTGGAAATCATTTTTTAAGATACCTTGCAAGTGGAGACAGTTTTAAATCACTTCAATATTTGTTCAGACTACCACATAATACGATTTCTACATTTGTACCTTATGTGCTAACTGTTATATGTGAAGTACTAGATCCATTTTTAAAGGTAACTAATTTATTTGTATTTTAATATTTTCATTTGAAAATATTCCAAGTTTAGCATACCATAAGTCATATATTATTTCTAAGATAACTTTAAGTAAAATTTGTGAATGTTATTGTAAGAAATTTGTCGTTCCTGCAATTTGTCTGTACTGAAGTTTATCTATCTAAGGTCTGTTACCGTTAATTACATTAAAAAGGTATAATGGTATATGAGAGAAGGGAAATAATCAAACACATGGTAACTTTATTTTAAATTGAATCTACCCGTTAAACTCTTAATATCAAACTGGTATTTGAATTTCCATGTATAAATGTTACATAAAAATAACTAAAATGTTTAATAAAAGATAAATTCTCTCTTACTTCTTCCAACATTTTCTCAACCCAAATTCAAGAGGGCTTTTTGAAGGATATCAAGCCCTTCTGTTTCTGGAGATGCAGACTGCTGGGATAATTCTTCTTCAGTGCTGTTCCAAGGGGATGCCAAAGGTGTCGGGATTGACGTCACATTTCGAAAGTTATCAAGTCTTGAAATTTTTGTTGCAAAATAATGAAACTTCTTAGAATTCTATAAGTTGACAGGCAATAGGTTTACCGAACCTGTCGTACTTTTTCTCTTCTACAGGTTTTTCTTCATTTACAGCAATGTCCGCAATGTTTTTTAGTTTAATGACAGCGGCTTCAAACCTTGAAGGGAATTTGGTTGTCATTCCAGTCTTCAAGCGTTTGACAGAAGGCCTGGAAGGTGGTAGCATGGAAATCCTTGTAGGATGAGGAGCTCGTTCACTTTGCTGAACCGAGGTAGTTGCTTCTACTGTTAGTGAATCGTCCCTATTTTCTGCATGGTGATCTGTTTCAAGAGTCTCTTCATTTTGGCGGAAGGTCGTCAAATCCTGTAATAACATATACACAATAGTACCAAGTTAAAATGAAATGTTTTGATTATTATCAGTATTTCACTTGCAGGTTCCTAACACAGAGAATGAATGGATCCAACTTCAGCAAGTTTTTGAAACAACCTGGAACTTCCCTAATTGTTGTGGTGCTCTAGATGGTAAACATGTGCAATTTAAAAGACCAAATAATTCAACGTCAATGTTCTACAACTACAAAGGAACGTACAGTATTGTGCTGTTTGCTTTAGTTTACGGAGATTACTGCTTTCGTTATATTGACGTTGGAAGTGACGGTAGAGCTAGTGACAGCACAATTTTTCAAACATCTACATTATGGGTGATGACATTTTTCCATTAGGCACAAACTTGTTGAAACCCTATTCACATAGGTATTTACCTGAATAGGAAAGGATTTTCAACCACCCTCTTTCAAGGACCAGAAGAGTAGTCGAGAATACTTTCGGTATTTTATCTTCGAGGTTTAGAGTGTTAAGAAAACCAATTCATCTTGATGTAGATACACTGGAGCTTGTTGTTAAAGCATGCTGCTCCATCCACAATTGGTTAGGTCGCACCTACCTGTCCCCTGAATCTATGGACGAGGAAGACACAACGACAGGTGACATTTCCCCTGGCTCATGGAGAGAAGTTCCAACTGCGTTACATACAATAAACTGGCAGTACAAGTCGAACAATTATTCTCAGGACTGGGAAGATGTCCGTTGGGCTTATGAACATGCTTTTGTGACTCATATGGTAGTACCTGGCAAGAAAAATATTGTTGTATAAGAAAATCCAATGGTATTTACAATTGAGTGCAAACAATATCCATTACCACATTATAAAATACACATCTGTTTACATTAATGTGGTTTTTTTACTTATCAGGTTTGATGATCACTGCCTTGCAGATATAACTTGGTTCCAAAAAGCATCAGCTGTAGTGAACCATATTAATTTAGGCTTGTATACATCGTCCACGCCGGCCCGACTTCTTTCACATTTTTTAATTTTATTCAACTCATTCCTATATGCCTCCCGAATTATTTTAATTTTCTTTTTTAGGGCTTCTTCCTGCGCTGGTAACCCACCATATTGAAGCTTACTGACTAATTCAGCAGAATCCACTTTGTTTGCTTCCCGTTTTAAGTAATCGGGTGATTTCGTGTTCGAGAAACATTCATATTTTCTATATATGTTGAGAAATGTTACCATTTCATTGCCGAACTACTTAAGTTCACTCATTTTGTACAATAATATTTATGTTCTTATCAAAACAATTAGATCCAACACAGCACGTGGTTGCGTTGAGTTGCCGCCAAGACCAAGATACTGCTACTGCGATATCACATTAGCGACTTACTTGCCGCTACTAGGTCACGTGATCGCTCAAGGCTGCCTACTAGCGCCAAAAAGTGGAACATGTCCAACTTTTCTTGCTAATCATTTTTCACCAGCCGCTACTACCTTTGTCAGACTACGCTACTTACTACCAGCTACCGACTAGCGGCTAGCAAAGTAGCCTAATGTGACACAGTATTAATTCGCACGAATAAACACTTTAAGCAGAAAATGTTTCCAACGCATCCAACATCGGTGAGATTATATGTAAAAAGAAATGACATCATGTATTTACAGTGAACACACATTAGTAAAACATATACTTATAACTTACCTATTGAACCAGAAAAGCTTTTTGAGATTTGGCAGGCTACTCACGACGTTTCTCCACTCCAACTGAAATGGCTTATTCTGCAGCAGGTGGTGTGGTAAGTTTCAGCGTTATGGCTAATTCCACAATGTGTTCACAAATTAGCTTTTTAAATTAGCCGGACATTCGCATTCGCCATTAATCCAATCATTTTGGTCGTCGGGAATTGTTACTGTCCACACTCTAAACATAACAGTCTCATATCCATCAATATGATGGAAGTCTAGATTCATACTCTTTTCAAGATCGCCCTGGTTCACCTAAGTTATATGTTTTGAAGGATTGATGTAAACATTGCCCGATGGTGTCACTTTAGAAACATTTTTTTTCCATGCTTTACTGATAAGATTTTGTACACAAATGTAGGTCAACAACCGGCTTTAAATGCATTTCTTTTAATTTTGACGAATAATTTTTAGACCAAGTGGCTACATACTTCTTTACTACCACACAGAATAGAGATAGAAGAAGCCGGGTATTTTGATGGGTATCTTTGATGAATCTGTGAAAGCCTCTAGGGCGTTGTTTGTACTTGGATATTTCTTGTCAACCCCTTAGCACAAGTTACGATTCATTTGTAACCATCTATGTTTAAAAGAATCTAAAAAGTCTTTTTTTTCTACGCCCTATCTTTGAAGTACATTGTATTTTATCGGTTTGCAGCGCTTAAAGTGGTTGTTTATGGTATAGAGTGAAAAAAAGTGAAAAAACGTTAAAAACAGTGTCATAGCGTTAACTTTATTTCACGCTTCCCATAAGCTAACACAATGAATCTTGGCTGGGCATCGAGGATGGACTTTCATGAAACTTGGAATACGTATAATTGTAATTTAACGAAGGAGCTTAATTAAATTATCGCAAATTTCTATTTGAATTTTATTTTTTTGTATAGGGCTGTAGAAAAAATAATGTATGCAAAATGTGCATAAAGTGTCTTTTATTCAATCACGGAATTGGTGAAAAAAAGTACCACTTATGCACTTGTTGCATAAATTACAATTCCTCCTCCCATTTTGAAAGAAACATGATGGACGGTCTATCGAATACCTCTTGACTTCTACTTAACTGGAGACAATCAATATCTCGCGAGATTTTAGGTATGCTTCTTTTGGATGCACAAATTGATCAGCTTTTTTCCTTACGTTTTTTTTTCATATGAGCCCAACCCATCTTTATTGTAACGTTCGGACCAAACACATTTTTGAAACCATTTTTATACTGTTATACTGTGGGTCGCGTCACCTAGTAGTATCGATGAATCAATGGTTTCACTCAAAATTTTATGGCACAAACAGTGCTCCATTACTTTCTACTCGAGTATTAAATCTGTTGGCTACCCCCAATCCCGCGTTAACTTTCGTCTCTAGTGATTTGTTAGAGCAAACATATGTTGACGATATTTTGTCTGGAACATACTCACTTGAAAATTCAAACGTTTTGTACAATCAATTGAAAACTTTGTTACACTCAGCAAATTTTCTCCTCCGTAAATGGAATTCGAATTCTCCAGCTTTTTTAAATAAAGTAGGTAACTTATCCCAGCAAACTTAATACGTTTCTCCTGATGGTACCCTTAATAACCTAACCTAACCCTACAAATTATTTGGAATCAGGATATTGATTGTTTTCCAATTCCTATTCCTAATCTACCTCATTTGAATAGTATAACTGAATGATAAGTCTTGACAAAAATCGCTTGAATGCATGATTCAGTAGGATCTATAGGTCCAGTCATTCCGGGAACTTTTATTCTAGAACTTGATACGGAGTGCGAAGTGGACATTAATTATATTAAAATTAAACATTTTGAAAATTATCAATCCGAACTGAAACTAATAAACTTTCCAAACTTAACATTTTCAAGTGAAATGGTAAATTTTCAAATGGAACTAATCCAATTAAATTCTATCAATTTAGACGACTTTAAATATGACCAAAGTGCTTTAGTCATTCTAAAACAAAAAATCGCCAACATTTCATCTCCAACAATTTCTGCAAATTTTAATATTTGGACTATTTTCATTTATTTCATTATAATGATAATTATTTTGTATTGGACTGTAAAATATATTCCAACAAGAAGAACCCGAAGAAGAAGCCAAGGCCAAGAAATCCAGAATGGTCCCCACAATGGGAACGCATATGGTAATAGGACCCCGCTAAATTGCTGAATTGCAATCCCACGGATTGTTTTCTTCATAACGTTTTTTATTATTGCATTCAGATTTTATATAGCTTCCTAGTTGTAACGTCCCATTTTAGTTTGTAGGAATAAATGTTATTATAAACTACGAATTTAATTCTCGTGTCAATTATATGTACGTTTTGTTAAAAGATTACAATAATACTTAGAAATTGAAGTAATACGTGTATTGTCATTTTAATATGCTGAAAGATTTAGTTTGTAGATTTTCGCCTATTATTATTGCCGTATAATGTTTTTGATGTTTCGTCCTCATTATTGAACCTTTATCGAATAATTTATTTTGTTCCGAAGTTATCAATAAATGAAAAAAATAATACACATATATTTTTGCAACGATGTAACTGTTGCTAATGTCCATTTTATTACCTTAATGATGAAATGTGCTCTAAAATGATATTTTATTATTTTCTCCAAATCAGTTGAATTTATTGAGTTGAAACAAGTATACCTTTTTTATTTATAAATGTTGTCTGCACAAATTCAGTATGTCGCCATATGTTTCTGAATTAGCATAAGAAACTTTTAGTTATAAGAGTGAACTTCGTTGTATTATGGAGCGCTCCCTCGTGGTGTGGGCCAAAAATAACTGTATGGTGACATTTGCCAACTCGGAAAACCCCAATTACCAAAATTTCATCAATATCAGTGGTTAGGTTAGTTAGGTTAGGTTTATAATGAGTGGGCCAATGAGGCCCTCCACTGCGACTCGCGAGAGTCTATTGTGGCTCATACCTATTCAAATTTCACCAAACAAATTCAGCTTCTTGACGAAGCCAATTAATTTGTTCAGAGAATGATATTTCAGGTCCGAGGGCAAGAGAGTGGCCCTGCCAAACATCAGATACCTGATTTGCGCCGCGGCGGGGCAGGCACAAATTATATGCTCTGCTGTTTCATCATCTTCCAAACAAAGACGGAAAATCGGATCGTCCGACAGTCCAAGTTTCAGCATATGATGATTCAAACGACAGTGGCCTGTTAGAATACCTGTTAGGCACCGTAGATCGTGTCTATTATAGCCTAACATTTGTTTGGATACATTATTCGAAGGATGTATGAAGGCCTTTGAATGAACCAATCCTGGTATATTATGCCAGATGTCTAAAACTCTTCTTGCAGTCCAAGTATTTAGCGTTTGTTTGACAACACTTGTTGCGATGCCAATTGAAGGTTCTGGTCCGATAAAGTCATGAGCGGCACCCTCTCTTACAAGATAGTCAGTCTTCTCATTACCATCCATACCAGAGTGGCCAGGGATCCAATCCAGCGATACCCTGTTGCGGTCTCCTATCGAGGCGAGTCTTTTTTGGCAGTCTAGAACCAATTTCGATGTTACACGGTACGAGCTAAGTGCTTTCAAGGCCGCTTGGCTGTCCGTGAAAATTTTTATTGATCTGTGTGTCAGGTTGGATTGCCCCAAGCTCTCCACACATGAAGCAATGACATAAATTTCCGCCTGAAATACGGTTGCATAGGATCCCAGAGATGTTGAAATTTCTGTCCTAGGTCTTCGATCGTATACACCCGGACCAGAGCCTGAGGGTGTCTTTGATCCATCAGTGTACCAACAGATGTCTGCTCTTGAGAGTTCATCCTTGCGGAGGACCCATTCATCTCTATTTGGAAATAGGACGGTATAAGGCAGATTATAGTTTACTGTTGGGGGCATTATATCAGAGGTCATTCCCAGAATACTATGACTTTCGGTGGCCGCTAGCATTCTACTTTGCTCTGTATAAGCCTGTTTTGTGCATTTAGAAATATGCACAATTCTATATGCTGTCCATCTGGCCTCCTTTTCCAGAAGTATGTGGAGAGGAGGAAGGTCCAGGAGGACTTCCATGGCTGCTGACGGTGTGGTGCTGATAGCACCAGTTATAGCCAAACTAGCCTGTCTTTGTATGCCAGAGAGCTTTGCTTGGGCCGTTTTCTGTAAAGATTTTGACCACCAAGCAATGGCTCCATATGTGATCATTGGTCTAACAATCATCATATATATCCAATGGATTTGTTTGGGACCCAAGCCCCAAGATTTTCCGCGACATGTCCACAAGGAAAGTCTGGCCTTATGGATGACTTTTTCCAAGTGAGCGTTCCAAGTAAGTTTTTTATCTAGGATGATCCCCAAATATTTTACTTCCGCTGTAAATGGAATAACCTCACCATTATAGGGAAGTGGCGGAAGGTCCGCCAAATTCCTTCTCCTGGTGAAGGGAACTATTACAGTTTTGCCAGGGTTAACAGACATCTGGCACCAACTGTAGACATCGTCCAAAGTCCTTTGGAGGGTATTATGTGCAACCCGTCCTGACTTGGTTCTTGCCAGGATGTCTCCACGTGTTTGCTGATTAGGGTTTAAATTATAAATCCAATAATGTGGGAAACGTCCTGTCAGTGATTTAATAATAATATCAACAGGATGTCTCCATATGACTCCTCCCCTCTTTGTTAAAGGCACGACCTCGTGGCTTTGGCTCCAATAGGGATTGGGGTAGATCCATTGGTTCACCCTGGGATTCTTCTATACAGATACAAAAATAGTAGAATTAATAAAATGAAAATTATTATTGTTGTTATTCCTAAATGGCTTTGATGAAGTTCTATAGGTAGCAAATTTGGTTCTTGAAACTGTGGTAG
This sequence comes from Galeruca laticollis, assembly GCA_963921935.1. NCBI lineage: Eukaryota > Metazoa > Arthropoda > Insecta > Coleoptera > Chrysomelidae > Galeruca > Galeruca laticollis. The sequence goes on from OY998176.1 coordinate 43,195,994, forward strand.
TAGCATGGTTGGATCGTCCAGATGTAAATTGTTGATGCTGATTTTGTAATGAATTTCTGTGGTTTCTTTGAGGCTGGGCCATTTTTGAGTAAATGTTTCATTGGATCCCATCCAAGTGTGTTTTTAAAAAGAATAGATACAATCATTGTTTCCTAGTACGATGTTACATTTTGAGATTTTCAAAGATTTAAAATTTTGTTTGCGGTATTCATAGATGGTAGTTTTCTTCTTTGAACAAATTATTGTTTTTCCATTAGTTAATTGTGTGAAAAGTCGTTTTTTGCTTGAGCGTAGTTGCAGAGTGAAAGGTCTTCCAAGTTACAAAGGTCTTCGTGTGGTTCCTTTTCGCAATACCAGAACGAAAAGGTCTTCTTGCATTCTTCGTTTGTCCATTTTGTTGATCCTTTGGAATTTAATGTGAAGGCGTATGGGGGTAGAAGGATATTATTTTCTTTACTGGGAATAGGGATAATTTTGGAAATATAAAGTAATTCATCGGCTAATATGGGTATTTTAAAAGTAATATATAAAGTTTTTGAAGTGATTATAAGATTGACTTTGATTATTTCGAATAAAGTAGGAATATCGGAAGCGATTTCATTGTGAGAATGAATAGTATGTAAATAGATAAGAATTTCTTCTAATTCCGTTTGTTTGATTAATTCTAGATTTAAAATTTCTTGGTTACTAAATGATATTGTTCTTAGTAAAATTTGAATATAATTTCTTAGGTCTCTAATTTGTTCTAGTTGAATATGAATAATAATTCCGTTATTCAATCTATGATTTAAAGTATTTTATTCTCTTAGAGCGTTTTCAGCATAATTTTGTATTTTACGTAGGTCTGTTTGCCAGCGTTGAGTAGTCTGTCCTGCAAATGGATGCAACTTCGAAATTTCAGTCATTAGTTTCTTTTCATTTAAAATGATTTTTTCAAATGTATTTTGAATTTCGATTAGGTCGTTTTGATCAAGATTTCCTGAAATATATTCTACTACTGTGCCTAAGGCCGTCTATTAGACCTCTTTTAATTACTTTATTTGATCGAGCATATATTCTAAGTTTATTTATATCTTCTGAGAGTAAGTCGATCACTCTGTTATAAATTTTTGCTAAAGTAATTGTTGGATCGTCAAGTCTACTAGCTAAATGAACTTGATTTAATACTAATTTATTATATGAGTTTTCAATTTCTTCAATACTTATACTAAAATAAATCTTATGATAATTGGTCTCATATTTACCTAATCCTAAATTATTTAATATGTAACTTGGGGGATCAATTGTTTTGACTTGAAGTGCTTGGGTGGCTATCTTCATGGTTAACCTGGAAAGATTTAGTATTTTCAATCATGTGTTTGCTAACCTTTTTAGATTTTTGAGAAACTAACTTATCGTTGCATTGATTGGTGTCTACTAATATTTTCTTATATTTAGGTTTGATTTTATTTCGTGGTTCCATATCTAAATATACGTCATCTGTTTTTGGGATATCGTCTGTTCGTTTACTATCAATTTTATTCAATTGTTCGGTTCTTTTTGTTAATTGTGTTTGATAAAGATCGTCGAAAAATGGCATAATTTCTGTTTTTCGATATTCGTTGTAATTTTGGAATACTTGTTTATGGGGATCTATTTCATGAAGATTTAGATTTTCGTATGGTCCATAAAGAAGTGAAAATGGGGTAAAATTTGTTACTGTATGGATTGATTGATTACATATAAGAATAACAGTTGTAACTAAGTCGGTAATGTTTTCTTTTGATTTTTGTCGTAGGATTCTTAATTTTTCGATTGAAGTTGAATGTCTTCCTTCTATCGGAGAATTGCCGGTATGAGATTGGGGTGTTGTGTAATGAATTTTTATATGGAAGGGTGACATGAATTCTTTAAAGGTTTCGCTAGTGAATTATCTGGCATTGTCGCAAGTTATTTGCGAAGGGTAGTTATGATGAGAGAAATAATGACGGAGTTCACTAAGTATAGTGATAGAATTTGAGTCACTAATTTCGTAAGCTTGAAGGTACCTAGAGAATAAATCGAGTATTGTAAGAAATTGTTTATTTTCTATAGAGAATACGTCTATGTGAATATTTTAGAAATGAGTGGGCCGGAAAATGGAATTTTTCGGGGGTTTCTATCATATTTTGAGGTGAGACATAATTCGCAATTATTAACGTGATTCGTTACTAATTCTTGTATTTTCGGAAAATAATAGAGGGACTTTATGTTTCGTAGTTTCTGTGATACCGTTATGAGTTTCTGAATGATGGTTTGAAATTAATCGGACTGGTTCTTCCTTATTAATTATGTCTCTCAGAAAAGTATTTGTTTTAATGATTTTTACGTTTGGTTCCAAGATTTTTGAACATTCTGTAGAAGCAATATTAAGTAATGAATCATTGGGGAAGTATATATAGTATGTTTTTGTTGGATCAACTATTTCTAAAAACATATTAGAGGAAAGGAGGCAAATATGGGCTACCCATTTTATTTTTGTTTGTAAAAAAACAAAAAAAAATTCTATTTCAATTCCAAAGCTACCTAACGATAACTACATTAGTTAGTATCAACCTGTTTAAAGTCCACATTGATTAAAAAAATATGTAAATTCATTAATGAGTAAATAATGAAAATGTGCATTTTTGCGCATTTTGAATATAGACTCTAAATATGGGCTACCCCCAAAAATGTGTGATAAATGTATGAGAAATGAGATAGATGCGTGAGAAATATATTTTAATATTTTAAATTAAACAATACATGAAATAAATCAAAACTAATGTCTACTACTTGCAAAAATCACAAACATATTGTTCATTTTCGGCCCCAGCGCACTCGTTATGGGCCCATAAATTGCACATGAAGCACTTTATCCAGATTTCACCGTGGTTATCCTCTGCAAAAGGTGCTTCGCAAAATATACAAGTCACGTCAGCTGCGTCCTTTGGAGACTGGGCATTTGGAAATTCATTGTAGTCGCTATCCTCATCTGCGGGCACATATTCCTCCTCATCCTCGGTGCTCGAATCAGATTCCATTTTCTGGTTCTTTGTAACCTGCTTGCGTTTCTCCTTTTTTTTATTCCTTTCTTTAATTTGTTTTTCTTTGCCTTCTCCTGTCCCTTTTTTCTTTTCTTTAACCTTGTCAAGAGACTGGAGCAAGTCATTTTTATAAGGTGAAGAGGTTATCACCGAACACTTACTTGGCTTACGCCCACGATTTGAGGTTTTTTTCTTCAAAGAAGGCACAGGAGAAAGATCATATGGTGTTACCAGAGATGTTCGAGAAGACCCGGACCCAGATGTGGAAGGAGTTGATGGAGTTAACTTCTGAAATAACTTTCTTTTTACGCCATGTTCTGGACAAGGTCCTCTGAAAGGCGTGGCAGACTTTTTATAAAAGCTTGTTGTAGGAATAGCGACTAGCTGTGTATTACCTGCAGAAATAGGAACAAGCCGTGTATTAGTTGTAGGAATATCAACAAGCTGTTTGTTAGGCCCAGAGGGAGAAGTGGGAGAATTAGACGATGAATTGCTCTGGTTTGAGCGACGATCAGGTGTTATCTCAGAGTTGGTAGATTTATCGTATGTTGGAATGTCAGAATTTGTAGGTTCATTCGAATTGACACCAGAGGTTGAAGCCACCATCATCTTATCCTCTTCATCACTAGCGTCATCAGGTGCGACTGACGTAGTCTTTTCTGCTTCAATTTCAGCTGCAATGAAATCAGCATCTGAAAATATGTTTTTATTCAATGGATAAATGCCTGTAGCTCGGAAACCATTAACAGCAATCTCTCCAGTTTGGCATTTCAAATAGGCTCTCCCAAAGAGCTCTGACACATCAAATGGACTTAGTGGGCGATTATTGTGGCGTAACCAGACCCTGATCTCTTCGCTGTAGTAAGACTTAAGAACTCCCATGAATGTTTTGTCCAACGGTTGGAGTTTGTGGGTACAATGGGGAGGTAAGACAATTATAGTCACATGATTATCTCTAGCTAAATCTATGATTTGAATATTGCGTGTATGGCTGTAATGGCCATCCAAAATAAGCAGGACTGGTGATTTCTCTGTGGGTTTCACTGTGTCAATAAAATGTTGAAACCATCTTGTAAAAATATTACTTTGTATCCATCCACTGGGGTGCACCTCCATAATGGCACCTGGAGGAGCTCCTCTCATCAGTTGCTGGTTAATATTTTTTCGTGGGAATATCATCATTGGTGGGATGAATTGTCCAGCAGCGCTCATCGCTGCCACGAGGGTTATTAATGAACCCCTTTCAGCAGAAGTTAATGATGCAATTTGTCGTTTCCCCTTTCGGCCTACAACCTGTGCAATCTTGTTTTGTACAACCGTAAGACCTGTCTCATCAACATTGAAGATACGTTCAGGGGGGTATAAATGTTTGTCATATTCTTTTTCCAGAACATTAAAGAATGATGCAACATTTTCTTTGCTAAAGCCTCCTGCTCGAGAATACGATGTTCCCGTTGGTCGTCGTACTGATAGCTCTTTATGGCGTTGCAGGAAAAGTCCTAGCCAGGCTCTGCCCGCCATGGTACCTCCAAACGGATGTTTGATGTTGTTCCTGGTAGCTAAAGTGTACGCCATCCTCCTAACGTCTTTTCTGGTTAATCCATGAAATTTAGCTTCCATCTCTAAAATATAACGAACTAACTCGTCTTCTAGATCGTTCCCTAATATAGCTTTACGCCCTAGCTTTATTTGGGCTGCTTCAATTGGCTGTAGTTCTAGCTTTTTTGCAGAACGTTGCAATGTAGAACGTGGGACCTTAAACATTTTTGAAGCTTTTAACGTACCCATTGCATGCTGCCTGACAGCTATTATTGCACGTTCCATATCTCCCACATTCCATTTTTTTCTTTTTTTACCATCTTTCTGCTGTTTGGTTGACATCCTGAAACAATTTTGTAATATATTTTACATAGTTCTATATATGGGCCACTAGCCCATAATAACAACAAAGGTATAGCCCATATTGCAAACATGCTGGCTTCACACAACAAAAGAGGTTATGTCCAAAAGTAATCAATTTGAAGAAAACTAATTAGCATACATTAAAGGCTAATTATAGGGCTTCAACGTGAAACAGGCGAATTTTTGAAAATATTGTTCATTTTTAAGTAATTGAATTTATAAACTTACCCGAAAAAGTTTTGACACTCACAGTAACTGACAAACACGTATTATAAATTTAAACTATTTTCTACTGTGGCGCCATCTCCACGGTAAACATTTAACTTCCCCAATTACCGTTTGCGATAGTCAGATGTAGAGATCTGCATCGAATAGCTGAGAAACCTACCTAGCCCATATTAAGAGACCAGCCCATATTTGCATCTTTTCCTCTACTTATAACATTATGGTTGGATCCTTTTCTAAAAGTAAGAATATAGCGATTTCTTCCAAATGGCTTAGAATAATCCATGTCGTTTTTGTCTCCGTATTTTAGGATTATTTGAAAATGGGCGGAATTTAAGGTTTTTTCTGAAATTGGGAAACCAAAAATTGGATTTTCTTGTGCGGAATGTCTAGTTTCGCCTGAAGCGGTACTTTTGTTATCGTCGTATATTTTACTTAAAATTTCGTTAGCATCACTTAATACTAGATTTGGATCGGAATTTGCTCTTGCCATTGTTGAAATGGCATCGATATCATCAGGGTTTTGTTTGAATTATTTAGTATTGGTTTTTGAGTTTGGGGGAGTAATAAGTATATCACAAATTATATTAATTCATAGATCACGTTTAGGAAGTTTTTTATCGACTGCATTGAGTTCAATTATCGATAATGCATCAGCGAAATAATTTTCTTTGCCTTTTTTGTAATTAATTTCAAAATCGAATTCTTCCAACTTTAGTTTCCATCTTATTAGACGTTGATTGGGTTCTTCAAGAGACTGTAGCCAGACGAGTGGCTTATGATCAGTTTCAATAATAAATTTTTTGGAATATAAATATGGTCGAAAGTGTTCACAGCTATCGATTATAGCTAAGAGTTCTTTTTCGATAGTGCCATAATTTCTTTGAGCTGAATTAAGCGTTCGAGAGTAAAAAGCTATTGGATGTCAATCTTGGGAAAGTACGCTTCCTATAGCGATATTTGATGCGTCGGTCGTCAAAGTAACTGTTCTTGTGAAATCGTGAGTGCTAAAATAGGAGAATTACAAAGAAGTTGTTCGCATTATTGGAAAGCATTGAGGTATTCTGAGTCGTTTAAATCTAATTTAGTTCCTTTATTAAGATACTTATTTATTGGATAGGTCATTTTGGAGAAATTTTGAATGAATTTACGATGATAGGAGAGCATGCCGAGAAATGATTTTATTTATTTTCCATTTTTGGGCAAAGGAAAGTTTTGGATGGACTTGATTTTATCTGGATTTGGTTTAATACCATCAGGGGTTACGACATGGCCTGAGAAAGCAACTTCTTTTCTGAGGAATTCTGATTTGTCTATTTGGACTTTCAAATTATATTTTTCTAATTCACTGAATATTTGTTTTATATGAAGAATATGGTCTTGAAGGGACTTCGAAAATATTACTATGTCATCCATGTATACGAAACATTGTTTATAGAGAAAAGGACGGAGAATTGTGTCCCTGACTCGTTGAAAAGTGGCAAGAGCGTTTTTAAGGCCAAATGGCAAACGAGTATATTCGTAGTGGCCATTATCTACTGTAAATGCAGTTTTTTCTGCCGAATCTGGGTGTATTTCAATTTGGTGGAAACCTTGTGCCAAATCTAAAGTGGAAAAGTAAGTACTTCGACCAATATTGTCGAGAATTTCATCGATACGAGGAAGGAGTTATTTATCTTCGATAGTTTTTTCATCTAGTTTTCGGTAGTCGATAACCAATCGGAATTTTCTCTTTCCAATGGCGTCCATTCGTTTGGGGACGAGAAAGGTAGGGAAACTGTACGGAGATATACTTGGTTTAATTATTTTATTGTCTAGGAGCTTTTGTATCTGATCTTGAATTTCTTGTTTTAAATGGTAAGGGTATCTATATGATTTTTGATAAATCGGTACATCGTCGACTGTTCTAATGTGATGTTTAACTACATGAGTAAAAAATAAAACGGAGTTTTAGTTATAAAATATATTTTCAAATTTTTCACAAAGAGAAATTATTGCATCTTTTTCTTCGGGATTCAGATGATCTGTTCGAAGAAGTTTGGTAATATCAGAATTATTATTATAAGATGAAAAAGGGATTGTTTCATCAAATTTGGATAAAGGTTGGAATGGAAGAGGTTCATGAAAATTTATAGAAATATTATTTAAAGAGATTTCTTGTTCTATAGGTATTTTACAGTAACCGCCTTTCGCTAGAGCTATACATTCAGGTATTATTATGTTGTTTATTTCAATTCTGGAAGAACTACTTGTCCATTATCAATATTCACAGGAATATTCAAAATTCGTTTATCTAAAAATTCAGAATAAGGGGTTAATGAGTTGGGATTGACTTCCAAATAGAATGGTATTTTAATAGAATTAATTTGTGATAAATGATTTTCGAAATTAATAAGTGCCTTTAATTTATCAAAGTCCTGACTACCTATTAATGCATCGAATCTATCGTGCCAAGGTACGATAAACATATGGAACATGTATTGATTGCCGAATTCTTTCAAAAGAGGGTATTTGCAGCTAAAATTGCCATTGTAATTTGTTTTAATTGATTTAACGGAACATTTTGATTCATAAATAGAATCTGAGAATAATCTATAGGCTGGTTCTGGGTTTATAATGGAATTGCTTGCACCGGTGTCAATCAATATTTTTAAGTCTAGATTTGAGAGGTATATAAATGGAAGTTTAGGGGCTGAATTTATATTATTTATATCAATTCCGAGGCTCTTGATTAAATTTTGAGTTTCATCGTTTTGTTCGTTTTGGGGATTAACATATGATGATTCATCAGAATTTTCGTCAGTATCTTCAATATTAAACAATTCTTCGACAACCACGTTCGGAGGTCCTGTTTGTCTGAAAGAATTTTGTTGTGGGGGTCTATAAGTATTGGCTGTGGATGTACTCATTGGGGTTGGTTTGTAATTACTTGTGGAAGGTTGAGAGGGACGATTAAAATTTTGATTATTAGGAGATTGTGTTTGTCTATTATTTGATTGATTATTTGATCTTTGATAGTTATTTTGGAATCTTTGATTGTTATCATTATATCTATTAAATGGTCTATGATTAGGGTTTTGAGGAACTTGTGGTCCTTGAGACGAATTATAGTTATTAAATGAAGGTTGGTTTCTTGGTGATTGATTATATGAAGTATTATGTTTCGGAGGTGGGCGATTTCTTTGGTCTTTTTGAGATCTAAGAAAATTAGCAAATTCAATTTGGGATCTTTCGTTTTGTAATCTCCTACATTCGTACAATGCTTGTTCTAGAGATGAAATTGATATATGAAGTAAATGATCTCTGTAGGGATTTAAGAGACCTTCTTTAAATACCATAAGGGCTTGGTCAGTATACATAGTTTCCTTAGAAATTCTAACTTCTCTGTTATCAGAATTTATAGCTAGGTGTTCTTTAAGGACTTGTAATTTTTGAGAAATTTTGTCATGACATTCGGAGAATGATTGAGAATGAGTTTGAATAGAAGTAATTAAATCATTTGCTAATATTTCTTCAGATCTAGGATCGCCAAAACGAATGATAAGAGCTGTTTTTAAATCGGATCATTTATCAAAAGATCTATTTATGATTACGTCTCTAGCTGGACCTAATAATTCAGATTTGACTTGCTCTAACAGAAGATTGTTGAGTAAATCATTATTTTCGGTTTTTAAAAGAGTTAAATATTTTTCAGATTGTCTTAAATAATATGCTAAATCTTAAGAACCACCATTATATGTTGGGACAATATTGCTTGCTAAAGATAATTCGATTTGTGAAATTGCAGTAGACATCTCGGTATTAGTATTTAAGTTACGACTTAGAAGTAATGGAGATCTGGATCGACGTACAGATATTGGAGATCTGGATCGATCACGATTTTGTGACATTAAGAGATTGACTTCAATAATATATTAATTTTATACAACCATTAAAATTGGAATGTTCAAATTGCAATTCAAATAACACTTATATTGTAGTAAAAAAAATATTATGATATTCAAAACAACTTTTAGCCGATAAATAATAAAATTAGAGGAAAAAGTTACAGGAGGATGCACTGAAGGATCATCTGCGAGCTTGTTCCTTGTCTCTAATTCTCTGAAGGAACTTGAGCCGTCTTCTTGAACAACCGTCTTCTTCACTGGAGGAATAGTCGGGTTGGAATCAGTCTTTTCACACAGTTTATTGGTTCGGATACTATCTTAATTTCTTGATAGAAAACGTAGACGTTTTACTACACAGAAAGGGTATTCTCTACTGACAGTATCCTGTTCACAGCGCCAGTTAAATTTAATAAGTAAAAAATATACTTTTGTAAAAGATTTCATTAAACTTATGATTAGTTACAGTTGATGTGACAAGAATGACTGATTTCTTTTTAGTTTACAAAAATAAGGAAAATGTAGTATAATGCTGAATAAAGAAGAAAAATATATGATAAGAAAATTATAACAATTGTGTAAACAGGATGTCTACACGTGTTTGCTGATTAAGGTTAAAATTATAAATCCAATAATGTGGGAAACGTCCTGTCAGCAATTTAATAATAATATTAACAGGATGTCTCCATATGACTAAAAGGATGACTCCATATGACTCGTATTTAGCGGTGATTATAAATGTAAGTATTGTTTCTAATTTCAAATAAACTTGTCGAAAATAAAGGTAGTTAACTTTTGATCAAAAGTTATATTCTTTCTTCTTCCCTGTACATCGTTTGATAATTTATAATTTCGACAAATCAAATTCCTGTTTTTTGCAAGGCACCAATTTTTCTGGCAAAATGATAATAAATAAACGGTTTTAAAGATTAAAACTAACTTTTCCGCATATGTGGCCCTGAATAATATTCTATCATAAAATTGTCACTTGTATACACTTCGGGGAATGTATCGTGCTAACAAACCAAAATTTGTTCAAAAATAACCAAAAATGTATATCTGGATTCATAGGACCCGCTGTACTCGCTTCAGTCAGCTGAAAATTAATTGAAGCTCCATAGAATCCGTTTTACTGGCTTTAGTGAGCTGAATATCAATAGGATTTATATTTGAGATGCTCTGAATAATATCCAATCATAAAATTGGTCACTTGTATATACTCCGGAGGCTGTATCGTGTTAACAAACTGAAATCTCTCCAACAATGACCAAAATATCACACTTAAAGTACTATAGCACCTGTAGTACTGGCTCTGGTAAGCTGAAAATCAATAGGGTGGATCTGTGAGATAAATTGAATAATATTCAATCATAAAATTGGTGAATCGTTGATCTCCAGAGGCTGTATCGTGTTAACAAACTGAAATCTCTCCAACAATGACCAAAATATCACACTTAAAGTACTATAGCACCTGTAGTACTGGCTCTGGTAACCTGAAAATCAATAGGGTTCATCTGTGACATGTCCTTAACAATATTCGATCATAAAATTGGTGACGTATTACACTCCGGAGGCTGTATCGTGCTAACAAGACATGTAACGAAAAGTAGCCGACGACAACGACGACGACATACGCACAGGATTTTTTTTTCTAAAAACCGTTTTTTTGGGTTGTTGTTGATGGAAAACGTGAAAATAACTCAAGAAGAAATTTCAAATTTCCAACATTTTCTTGGGGTAAACCTGTACTTTACTCGCATATTAGATAGGTTGGGCAGAAAAGTAAAAAAATTTCATATGGTGCAGAAGTTTTGATACTCAGTATATTTGAAGTGATTAATTTGGATAATAATATTCGATACGGATGCTAATTCCGTGAAAGCCTTCCAAAAGTTGCAGTGAATATCATTGCATTATTCTTTTTTTCCACTACTAGGTATGAAGTTGACTATTATTGCGTCTTCTAGCCAACTGAGAAGTTGAGTTTCTCTATTAGTGGTTCACAATTTTTTCTATTGTTAACCTAGATCAATAGTGGACAAATTCAAATATTTTTAGAATCCATGGATAGTAGTTTAACAAAAACCTGTGCAACATAATTTTGTGTACCAAGGAGATTCAATTTAACGTATTTGCTTTTTAAAATCACCTAACACAATAAAATTATTTGAATAAATATACCATCAGTTTATAATTCGCGCTCAACCAATAATGACTGATGACATCCCGTAACTACAACATGCCCAGACAGCACACAATATCCACTAGATATCCAGTGGATATACCGAGATCCACTGAATATCCAGTCCATGTAAGATATCTAATGGATATTCACTGAATGTATTCCATAGATATGTTAATAAAATTATTTTCAATTTTAATGATAATATATTGAATAATCACATAAAAAATCATTGAGAAGGAAGTTCTAATACATAATACCTTCAATGCATAAATGTCTTAATCTCCTGATATTATATCCATTGTATATCCATGGATGTCTATTATTATTTTTTGTCGCATTTTTTGTCTGAGTTCAATGTATTATCAGTGGAATTGAAAAAAGATAGATATACCTAAATTGTATCAGACTATAATGAGTTTAATCAACAATACGAATGCGGTATAATACACAACAAAAATATCTCATGACCTAACGTTTAATGCTATAATAGAAAATAATGCATATATCAGTGGATTTCCATATTACATACCCATAAAACTATGCTACCAACTATACACTGTTCTCTCATTGGTCGATGCCGCGTTTGACCGTTTGATGTAGGCTCGTCATTTTGGTTGTTAAGTTATCATAGTTTTAGAAACGTGCAAAAGTGGTTGGTTATTTTTTATCGGTAGTTTGGATTTGGAAAAGAATAAGGTATATATATGTTTCTTACCTTAATTCTGAACATTGTTACATATCTTATATTTTATTTATATTTATGATTGATTACCATAATTAAAAGCATTTTGTATATTTATACAATATAAAATAGCATGGTGTAGAAATGAAAAATAGGTTTTACTTCGGCTTTTACTTTGTTTCATGATAAACTGAGCTGGTGGCTTGGCTGATTTGAGTAAAAATTCTTTTGAGCTCAATAATAATGATGGTGTTCAGGTGATAAGAAATGTTCTTATTACAGGTATGTGCTCGAATACAAGACGTGGGCAAATTTTCAAAATGTTATAATATTTTACAAAAAAATGTGTATCTTATATTCGGGCATATAGGGTATATAGTTGACCTTGAAAATCGACAATCTTTTTTTTCTTGTTCTTTTTTTTTGTGTTTGAGCATCGACATCTAGGTCATTGTGCTCGTCGATATATCATTGGGGTAATTTATATTTTATAAAATAAATTTGTGGACTTTAGATAAGTTATCACCTGGTTAAGCTCGTCATTTTGGTTTCTAAGAATGTTTTCGATCTGGGGTATTTTGAGGAATTGTCTGTGAAAATTGAAGGCTGCACAAGTTAATATATGTTGGGTTGTCAGTGGGATGCCGCACTTCTCACATCTGGGTTTGTTCTTTCCAAGGAGGAGGTGTAAATGGGTTAGGTTTGTGTGGCCTATCCTTAATCGGCTGAGGACGACTTGTTCACGCCTTGTAAGAGTTTTGGGGTAGAACCATTTTTGTACCCTCGGTTTAATGTGTCTTAATTGTCCGTCATATGTATTCCATCTGTTCTGCCATGCTTCGTAAATTTTATTCTTTATATCCGTTTTCATATCCAGAAAGGTGTTAGGTATGCCTTTGTCAACTGTTCCGCTTGTGGCTTTTTTTGCTACTAGATCAGCTTCAGTATTACCGGTAATATCGGTATGCCCAGGTATCCACATTATTGAAATAGTCCTTTGCATACTGTATAGATGGGTTGATAATTCTTGAATGCGTACAACCCATTCATTTGCAGAAAAACGATTTTTTGTCGAGAGAGTGGCAGTTAAGGAATCCGTACAAACTAAACATTTTTCAAAGCTGCTCTGACTGAAGTTCTTACAGAAATAACCGTGCAGAATAGATGAGCTGGGTGATGAAGAAGAAGAATTATTGATGTATATGTAAATATGTATATTATATAAAATAAAGTATTTTCTATCATTATATTCCATAGTATATAATTCCATAATATTACAAATAATACTACTATTATGAAGAATTCAATTTCATTTGTACCTTCTTACACGCACTGACTAGTACCTGCTGGTGGAAATACAAGATGGCCAACAAAAACAAAGCTTACCAAAAGTTGTATATATCCACAGATCTGGAAATAATAGTTCTGGTCAGTCAGTACAAAATATAACAGATATATGCGATGAGTATTTGAATATTTTTCACTGGACCACAATATTCTACAGTCGTCCACTTAAATACTAGACTATCCCTCCTGTGTATCTATTATATTTTGTTTTGGTTGACTGGATAAACTATTTTCTCTTAATTTCATTCCAGATCAGTGGACTAAAAAAACTTCTGATTTGCATTTTTTTGTTGGACTACTTTGTATTTCCATCAGTAGATACTAGTCATATATTCTCAGATTTTCATGTTTGAGGAGGAAGGATATACCAAGTCTGAATATGAAATATCCTATTAATATCCATGGGACGTTAATTGGATATACCAAATGTGAACATAGGATATCCATGGGATATTAACAAGATATCCAGTAGATATCTCCATAGACATCCATAAGATATTACATATATCCTAGATATAGGCAGACATATGGATATCCATTGTATGTCTATAGGCTATCCATCTATATCCAGTGGATATACTGGATATCCATAACGGATGTCTTGTGGATGTCTAATGGATATTATGTGCTGTCTGGGTGGCGATACTTACAAACGTTGGGTGCGTTCAAAAAACACAACCGTTGGGTGCGTTCAAAAAACACAACCGTTGCGTGAATGTTCTGTGAACGACGAACTTTGATACATAACAGTTTAATGTGGAATTGTTTCTTCATAATAATTTCTGTTTTTTTCACAATTACCACGTGTTCTTACATTATAATCAGGTTGTAATGGTTCCTTCAAATCTTCTATTGCATGAGTTATAATATTTCTATATGTATCAATTATATCACCATCATCTAATAACGCAAGAATTAGATTGTATCTAGCCATAATTTCAATATTAATGTTTTCCAAAACATGATCGTTCAACAGACACACGTTAACCATTATTATCTGTTGCTCAGTGAGCGCTGATCAACGGTTCAGTTATAAGTTATGTTTTATGAACGCACCTGTTGCTTACAAATAAGTTTTACTAGTGGAAATGTCCATCTCTATAAGACTATTTGATTATTGTTTTATTAGTGGAATGGCGACTTTACATTCCTGGGCTACTCGATTTATTCAAGAATTTTTTTTTAAATTTTTGTCTTAAATTTGGCTAGTAATGGAAAAAATTGTATATGCACCACGGTGATGAAGACATTTATAGGCCTCGCACCTTATTCCGCTCGGGGCAAAGCCCCTCGCGAAATAATCTTGGTGCTCGGTCCATAATAACAGTCTTCACCACTTTGGTGTATATTATACTATTTATTATTTCCTTAGTTTCCACAGAAAAGTGTTTCCTGCTTTTCGGCGGGGTTGTCTCCTTAGATACATTGGGCTCGCACATATTTTTCATGACTCACACACGCTGTATTACACACGAAGTAAGAATAATTACTACAGTCTTTGGAACATAGTTTGATTTATGGTATTAACGCTTTCATTTTGAATAAGGTAAAAGGAACAAATTATTTTATTCTTTTTTCATTAATTATAGAATTATATCTTCAGTATTTTCAATTTAACCCTTTAAGTGATACTGGGATACAATTTTCCGACGGTCGTTCAGTCATTGCTGCTAAAGCGTTAGTGAGAATATTGTATCCCATTCATATTGTACAATATTAAGGTGTATACAGAGACATCTATCATCACATATCCAAATCTCTCGCTCATACTACAGGCAATGACAGCACAAAGTACAAAGATAGTATCCCATTGTGTATTTCAGTGTAGTGAAAACAGGTGGTGCTTTGTTTTTCTTCCTTTGAAGTGAAATAAATGTGTATAGCAGTGCTTGGAGGATACAGTCTATTTTATAATCGGTAAGTACATAAAATGGATACTTCTTCTCATTAAAACATTTTATAAAAATCTCATCGGTCTTGTGTGAAATAGTAATAAGATAGATGAACTGCTTGGAGGCTATGATGACATCATGTTTCCTCGTAAGGATTTATGGTAATAAAAAAAGAAAATACCACAAATTTCACTTCTCAATTTATCCAAGAGACTATACTTCATCACATCACATCACATTACTAAATTTTGACGATAACACATATAGCTCTGCTGAAATACACCTTGTTCAGTTCACTAGGGGAAAGGTTTACGTAGTAACCGCTACCAGCTACGTTACAATGGTTATAATATTATATAATATTATAGCCACTAAAAACTTTCTTAAATCTTGGAATTCGTAAATTGGAAAGATGTGCTAATATATTTTTTTTATAAAAATGGCACAATAGCTATTTATGTAACCATATTAGTGTTTTTAAATGAAATTCACGGTCTCTAGTTAATTCCACAATATAATAAAAGTTATTGAAAATTCTAAAAAAGTGCCAATTGTTTCGATAAATCAATATCATCTGACGATGATATTGATTTATCGAAACACTTGTCAATTTTTTAGAATTTTCAATATCTTTATATATATATATATATATATATATACGGTTACCACTCATTCTCTGTAACCTCTTTTGCGTGATATGCCCGCTAATTCTGTTTTTGTTCTATATTTCACGCGTTATTCTTTCATCTTTTCATTGATTATTTGTCTATTTCCAGGGTCGGAAGGTTCAGACAGGAGAGCTATAGACGCCTCCGTGTCTCTGTTGGTTGTTGTCCTGAAAACTCGGGATCTTCCATTTGAAGGCACAAATGTGCGTTTGGTTATCTTGTTGAAATCCGTTGTTTGTGTTTTCTCATGTTTCAATTAACATTCTTGCTCCCAAGTTGTACACCTTTTCTTGGTTATGCCGTACCGATGAAGGCTAATGAGCCAGAAACATGCATGTCTACGGTTACCACTCATTCTCTGTAACCTCTTTTGCGTGATATGCTCGCTAATTCGGTTTTTGTTTTATATATATATATATATATATATATATATATATATATATATATATATATATATATGAATATATATATATATATATATATATATATATATATATATATATATATATATGAATATATATATATGAATATATATATATATATATATATATATATATATATATATATATATGATTATTATGAATTTCATGAATTCATCAAAATTGGTGAAGTAAATGGAGTTATTGTCAATATGAAGTGTGAGAATGTTAAAATAAACGCTATTGTTTTGTACAGACCTCCTTGCACTAAGATTGAGGACTTCAACTTGAACTTAAGTACTTTTTTTGAGGAGAAAAAAATTCCTGTCAACGATTACACTTTTTTTCTGGGAGATTTAAATATAAATATTTTAGAGCAGGATAATGGAGATGTGGAAGATTACCTAAATGTCTTGTCAGCTGAAGGGTTCAGATCCCTGATAAATAACCCTACTCGAATAACTACTGTCTCAAGAGCCTGTCTGGACCACATATTTTTAAAATATAATTCTGACATTATTGAAAATATCTACCCAGCAGTAATTTTGACAAATATCACAGATCACTTCTCCATAGCTGTAAAAATGGTTAACTTGAGAAGTGAACATGAGGGTAATGATAGCAATGTGACCCAAAATTATCTGAACGAAAGAAAATTGTTAGATATAATCAGCACTGAAAGATGGTTAACTGTTTATGGAGAAAGGGAAGTTAATTTTGCTACTGATAACTTCATTAAAACCCTGAATGAAATCATAAAAAAATCTACTTATTCCAAAAAAAATAAAACTTTCAAAAAGAAGAAGCCATGGATCACCAACGGCCTTATAACTTCTATTGATAAAAGAGACAAATTACACCAACTCTCCATAAGAGATCCCTTCAATTTGGGGAAGAAAGCTGCTTATGATAATTACAAAAATAAACTTCCTGCATTATTAAAAAAAACCAAACATGAATACCTCAAAAGAAAGATTTATGAAAACAAATCATCTACATCAAATCTGTGGAAAGTCATTAGGGAGTTCTGCAATAAACCGAATACAAACAAGACAATAAAAAAAATTAAATCTGATAATGGTGTTGATATAACTGACAAACTACAGATTGCAAAATGCTTCAATCAATATTTCTCTAGTATTGGTGAAAAAATGGCTAATGCTATACCTCAAAGTCCAGAAATCAAAATCAAAACGAAACGAATTTGTGCCTCAATATTTCTGAAGCAAACAGACCACACAGAAATAGAAGAACTTATTAGGGAATTGAAGAATAAAAAAGCTAGTGGCCTCGATGGTATATCAAACGAAATCCTTAAAATAACTAGTAATTTTGTGTGTAAACCGATATCGTATATTATTAACTTAGCTTTAGAAAATGGGAAAGTCCCAAATCACTTTAAAAAGGCAGTAATAAAACCAATTCACAAATCAGGTGATAGGCATCTTGTAAGCAACTATAGACCTATATCTTTGATTTCTTCAGTGTCTAAATTGTTTGAAAGAGCAGTAAAAAACCGCTTGGTTAGTTTTATTAACAAGAATAAAATAATCTCTTCTCACCAATTCGGGTTTCAGGAGGGAAAATCTACTCAGGATGCTATCGCTAGATTAACATCCATCGTTTATTCAGCTATTGATCACAAAAAATCTTGTTTGGGAGTGTTGGTTGATCTGGCGAAAGCTTTTGACACGGTAAATCATGGTATATTGCTTGATAAATTGGAACGTCTTGGAATTCGCGGTGTTGCATTAGACTTTTTCGAAAGTTATCTCAAAGACCGCAAACAAGTTGTAAAAATAGATAATATGTGTAGCCAAGAAGAGTTGGTAACAGTCGGAATTCCCCAAGGAACCGTTCTTGGGCCGATACTATTTATAATTTACTTGAACGATTTGCTACAGTTGGACTCAACTGGAGTAATCTTGTCATTTGCAGATGACACAGCTATTATTTACGAAGGGCAAAACTGGTCAGAAATCCAAAAAAAGGCTTCTGACGATATGCAGAATATCCTCAAGTGGTTTGAGTCGAACAAATTGACTGTTAATGCCACTAAAACTAAAATAATACCATTTACTTCATATAGACCATTTTTGCCGGATTATAATACTATCTCTGTAGGAAATCGTACTCTTGAGCTCGTACACGCGGTCAAATATCTGGGCATACATATTGACTCCTTTTTGAAATGGGACGTTCATGCTCACAACATCACCAATAAGCTCAGAGGCCTAAGCTACAGATTCAAACAACTAGTAGAATTTTTATCTCATGAACAACTGAAAACAATATACTCCGCTTTTGTTGAATCCATATTACTATATGGTATCATTGGTTGGGGAGGAATTAGGAATAATTATCTAAACTCGATCAATACCGTTCAGAAACTCATTCTGAAAATTATTCTAAAAAAACCTCGCAGATTCTCCTCCAATCAAGTATATATTGATTCAAAGGTATTGGACATTCGGCAACTTTTTTGCTTCAAAACCCTTTGTTTCTTGTACTCTAACAGGCTTTATACATATAATGTACCAGATACATACGGAACGAGACAGAATACACAATCCGCTATATATGCCCCTGTTACATATAAAGCACTTGGCCAGAGAAGCTTCTGCTTTATTGGATCAAAATTATGGAACAATTTACCCCACACCTTGAAGAAATATAATTCAGTTTGTCTTTTCAAAAACAAATTAAAGGAATGGATATTCTCAAAGGGCAGAAAGTATTTCGCTAATGTAATTGATCCGATTTTAGTTATTTAAATGTTGTTTGTTGTTTTTGCACCATGTGTTTGTATGTGTGTGTATGAGTGTATATTCTTAGTTTATAAAAATGTTAATTGTCCTGAATAGATGTCTTGCACCTGTAAAGTTGTTAGTTATTAGTGTTATAATTATAGTATATGATACATGTAAATGCTGGTTATTACTGTTACGTTTCTTTTTCTAAGTTTCCACATTTGTTAGACTCATTTAAGATATATGTTCTGTAAAGAATTAATACCCGAAGACAAGTTCTTTGATGAACTTAGTCGGGTACCCCACAACTCTTGTTTAATGTACATCACATCTGTTCATGAACACTATACCTCAGATTATTTTTTATAGTTATTATGTTAAGTTTAGATTATTATTCGATGATATGTATTTTTATTTTCTTGTATGTAAACATGTATATGTATTTATAAATAAACATTCATTCATTCATTCATTCATATATACATATATATATATATATACATATATATATATATATATATATATATATATATATATATATGAATATATATATATATATATATATATATATATATATATATATATATATATATATATATTATTACGTAAATTTATTACGTAAATATTTTATTAAGGTTCTTGTTTTGTTAGTGAATAAATATAAGTTTTACTGGAATAAATTTGTCTATAACATATATGTTTTTATCTATGATTTGAATCCTAAATTTTTAATGATATAACTGGATATTAATTGTCTAATTGCCCATGTTTTGGATGCCATTCATGACTTTATGATAATGTTTATTTATTATAATGATATATAATTAATTGAGTGTTATAACAATATAATTGATTGAACATTTGAAATTTATGTATGTGTAGAGCATGAGATTCCTTTTGTTATTTGAGTTCTTAAGGTTGTGAATAAATTCAGTTGATAAATAAATAAAGAAACATTTTACTTGGAAACAATATTTAATTTTATTTATAAAAATTTTATGCGCCGCCCATGTATGGGTCAAATGAAATTATTGATTTATTCTTTCGTGTGGCGTTTTGTACGCATGCTTGAAAATATGAGGTGACGATGCGCTAGAGTAAACATTTGTTATACGCGTCGGTCTGTTCAGTTTCACAGCGAGCTTATATGCTGTGTGATAGAACGTACTTCAAATTATATACAAGTTAAAAGAATTTATGTTGGAAATTTATACATACAGAAACATAAATAATATGGTACAAGAAATAGTTATGAAATTTATATACATAGAGTCTAAATATTACATAAAAGAATTGGATGCATCTTTCTTAAGCTTCTTATTTGAAAAATGCGTAAGTATTGAATTTTATTTATTTAAATTGGCCATTAATCATTGAGAAATTATTTAAGAATATAGCTATATTGAGTCTCTAATTTGAATTCTTTTTCAGATCGATCATTATTTAAAAGTCTATTTTACTCATGAGATTTTAAAGAAAACATTTGATTGAAGTTATTGAGTTTTATATAATTCTTGTTGTACAACAATACACTGACCTTGTGTTCAGGAACCAGGATCTGCCTCTCGGAATTCGGGAAAAACAGCTTCCGAAGTTTTAAAGTTGAATAGTTATGTGAAATTATGATTTTCACTCTGGAAAATCAGCTACAATTATTGGGTAAGTACATGTGAATGTTTTATCAATGGTTTGTTATGTTTTTATCCTCATTTGAGGATAATTTCTTAAAATTTCTGGAGCACTTCCAAAACCCAACCTTCCAGAAACGAAGCCAAGCCACCGACCCTTTTTCTTCAACTTTTTTCAACAATCAACAATTAGTCTTTTGTTTAAATTCAGCTCACTATCTCCATAAAAATGTTTGTTACACTTGTTGTTGTTTGAAAGTTCCTTCTGTCATGTCACATAAACCAATCACCGTTTTTCTTTTTTAACGCACTCAAAATTATGATTTCACTCAACATTCTAATATCTTCACCTACATACAAAAATTAATCTCACTAAAATTGTTTATTCAATATTGAAGTTCATCTTGTTAGTATGTGACGAATAGTTTTTCTCAAGCGATATACAATAGTCTTTAATATCAATGTTCAGTTTAATTTCTTATTATAATTATCAATTGTGTTTAGTCATCAACATAAATTCTTTTAAAACATTCATTAATATTCCTTAATCTAATTCTTAATGTTCATTATATTGGATTAAATACATTAATTAATTCCTATTCATGTCATCTATGGAATTACTCTACTTTCAACGTTTGTCGCTGATACTTATGGACATCTATATTTTGTCGCTAGCGTGTGTCGCTAGCGTATGTCGCTAAGCGTATTGGTATTACATCGTTAAATATTCTAACCCATATGTTTTTAGTAAACAATGTGTTATAATATTGAACAATATCCTTTTTTATTTCGAATATTTATTAATTCATGTTTCTTTTCTAGATTATATGTTCATCATTATTTCTGACATGAGGTATTTAATACGATGGACGATATTTACTCTATGGCTTTTGTTATATGATCAGGTAATGTTTTTTTTGTCAATTCTATGTGATTCTTCTCAAATTATTAATTATATACATAAGTTGTATTACTTTATTTAGTTAATATGAGCACTTTTAATGTCTCATATTTATGATTCTAACAAAATATAGTCTAATGTTCTAATTTCTAATCAGTTTCCAACTAATCTGTTTATACCAGTGTTTCTATCTTTATTTATACGTTATAACATTCCCTGAATTTTTATAAAATCATTCTAATTATTGTTTACAATGATTTAGAATGTTTTATATAAAATTCATTCAATAGTACTTAACTTTTTTCTTATTTTGTAATAATCTATTATCATTTAATCTACTTCATTATATTCTATCTTTGTGAAAATCAATCATTAATTTGTTATTATACCTAATTAATCTATTTCTAATTCTTTACCTATCTTACACCTTATTCCTACAAGTAATTAATTCCCTGTTTCAACTTAAAAATATTTCATTCTAATTATAACTAATTCTTTGCAGATTAAACTTATTGAATTTCATTGAATTCAGGATGGAATCGATACAATTGGTCCACATTGAAAATTCCTCTAACATTGCCAGTTACAGGATGTACGAGTTTGTAACTATTTATGCCGTTGGATGTTACTACTTTATATGGACCTTCGTAAGGTAATTGTAATTTTGCACAAATATTACGCTTATGATTAGGTATTCTAAGTGCTTTAATTATTACTAATTCTCCTTCCTTAAAAGTAGTTCTCTTCTTAATTCTCTTGCATCGTTTTCTTATGTATTTTTCAGCATTCTTGGAGATTCTTTCCCTCGTTTCCTTGATTATCTGTTCATATTTCTCTACATTTTCTGATATCCATGGTCTTTCAGGTACTATGTTTTTCATAATTAATATGGGTGATCTTCCAGTTACTTCGTGTGGTATATTATTTAAACAGAATTCTATATTCTTCAAATTCCTTTCCCAGTTTCGTTGTTGATCGTGAACCAATAATCTCAGACATTTGATGACTTCTCTTATGTATCTCTCCGTTTGATTAGCACATGGATGTCTAATACTTGTAAAGAGAGGCTTTACGTTTGACCTTCTTAACCATGCTTTAAAGTTTTCGTTACTGAAATAAGTAGCATTATCCATTAAACAGTTTTCCGGTATGCCCACTTCTAGAAAGTAGCTTGTCAGGCATTTCTTTACCGTCTTCATAATTATCACATCCCATATTATATTTTAAATAATTATTAATATCATTTTCTTCATATTCTCCATTCCATATTCCATCTTCACAATTATTATATTTCATATCATTTTCAATACAATTATCAATATTCTTTTCATCATCTAAAACTATTTCTTCATCTCTTCTTTCTTCAAATTCATTTTTCTTATCATAACAATCATTATTCATTTCCATTTCTCCTACTTCTAGCCTGCTAATTTTTCCTTCTGCAATCTTCATAATTTTCTTGTTCGTTATTTGTTCTCTGTTTTCATTAAATTTTATTCCAATTCCATTGACACCTATCGTTCTTGTTTCATAATTGATATCTATCTTATGCTTTAGTAATTCGTCTGAACCTAATAATATATCGTACTCCATACCTTGTATAACCAGTAATTGTACTTCTAAATGAATATTTTGTAATTGTAGTTTTACAATAATAGATTTGTTAACCTCGCTAAACTTTTTTGCATTTAGACCTATTAAATTTACTTTTGGCACTTTCATAATATATTTTTGCAAGTTTAATTTATTTACAATACTTTCTGTGATTAATGATGTTTCTGAACCTGTATCAATTAAAATATTTACATTTAAATGTGACAATTTTCCCGTAATAGATACTAATAAATTGTTTTCTATATTTTCTAGGCAATCTATGTCTTTGAGGAATTCTCTAGGATGGACATAACTATACCGATTGCGTGCTACACCATCCTTCAATGAAAATTCTGATTAGTGGCATTTTGTACACCACCATCAGCAGTCGTTGTCATGGGAGAATGACTATTGTTTGACGACTCATGTAGTTCAACTCGATTGTTTGGAGAGTTTGCCCTGTCCTGACTACTAGCTCTCCTCTGGAAGTTGACCCGTCTATTTTGGCCGTCATCATTCCTTCGATTTAAATTGCCATCAGAGTTCCTCCTTGTAAAGTAGTTGCTCTGATGATTATTATTGTTTGAATTTCTATTATTGTTATAACCATTGTTATTGTTATTTAAATTATTATTATTATTGTAGTTATTGTATCTTCTATTATTATAATTATTGTTTACATTGTTAAAATTATTTATTTCCCTTCCTTGATTGTTATGATTGTAATTATTTGCTGGATAATTCCTGTATCTTGTAGTATTCATCGTTCTATTATTTATATTACTATTTAAACTTCTATTATTATTGTTATTGTGTTCGTAGTGGGTATTGTTTGAATTATTTCCATTGTTTCCTCTATTAGAATGTTCTATGTTTTGGTTGTAATTTATATTATTTCTATTCTCGTTTTGTTTGTTTCTATTACTAGTTAGGTTTCTTTCTATCCTCATCAGGTAATTGGATAGTTGTTCAAACGTCCTGATGTTTTGTATAGCTATTGTCTCAGCTATCTGTGACTTGAAATGTCTGGATAGGAACATGATTATTTCTTCTTCTTTAATCACTGGTTCTAAGTGTTGCGCTTGAGAATAGAGTAGCAACGAGTAGAGATACATGGTATTCCCTCTATTCTCATCATATCGTCCAAAATATAGTCTCTCTCTAACCTCTCCTTGTGTGATTTCACCCCAATATAATTTGAGAAACGCTGTTTCAAATTCCTTATAGTTGTGGAAGTCTATCTCATTACTTGTGAACCACAATAGAGCTTGTCCAGTAAGGTGTTTTCTCAATATTTCCCTTATATCTTCGAAATTTCTTAAATGTTTTATCTTATTTGTTAATATTCTCAAAAATATTTTTGGATGTATCTTCCTGATGTTACCATCAAATTTGATATTCTCCTCGTTCCCACCTTGATATGCGTAAGTGATCATTCCTTGTTCACCTTTTAGTTGCATTCTAATCTGTTCCAATTCATTTTTCACATCTCTTTTAATCTCGTTTCTTGTTTTCACTATGTCTATTTCGGTTTCTTCTCTTACTTCATGTATTTCTTTTTTTACATCACTTCTGATGGATTCGATATCCTTTCCATGTTTGATTATGCTCCTTCTCACATCTTCTATATCCTTCTTTCCGGATTTTTCTATTATTTCAACAACTCTGGTAATATTTACTTCCGTGACCTTCTTCGTTTTCTCTATTAGACTTTGTTCCAAGTTTTCGAATTTTTCTTCTTGGTTTTCTAAACTTTTTTTCATCTCGTCTTGCTTTCTTCTGATCTCGGCTACCTTTTCGTCTTGTTTCCGTAATTTTAGTTCCAGTGAGTTATTCATTCTTTCAATTTTTTGATTTTGTTCGTCCATCTTCTCTCTAATCATTTCTTTCAAATATTCTTTCTGTTCTTCTATTTTTACCATCATTTTCTTACTTTGTTCTTCCATCATTTTCTTGCTATCTTCCTGTTGTTCTTTTAATATGTATTTTATGCTCTGTAGAAGTTGGTTTTCACTGTCTCCCTTACTTGTTTCTCCCTCATGTATTATTCTCGGTTCTTCAATTTTTTGTTTTTCCTCAGGTTGTGTGATATTCTCCTCACTTGGCTGCATGTTTTCTCTTGATTCTGTTGTATTCTCTGTATCTCCAGTTATTTCTGTTTCTTCTTGATTGAAACAGTATGTTTCTGGATCCTTTCCCTCTTTAATTACAGCCTCCTGTAACCTTCTAACGAGCGCCTGTTTGGTTCCCGTTTTATCCAATCCTCTGTTTTCCAAAATTTCCTTCAACTCCGTTGTTTTTAATTCTTTTATTGTTTTGTTTGACTCCATTGTTCAGAATTTTTATTTGTAATAGACAAAACAGTACAAAACTCCAAACAAATTTTCCCCGAAATTATTACTGATTTTAAAATTAAATCGTCACAAAAATTGGTCAAATTTATTTTTGTTTTATGAACAATTAATTATTTACTGAATTTATTCAACGCACCTACGTTGGGTCGCCATTTATTACGTATAACAAATAAATAAATAAACATTTTATTTGTAATTAATATTTTAATTTTATTTATAAAAATTTTATGCGCCGCCCATGTATGGGTCAAATGAAATTATTGATTTATTCTTTCGTGTGGCGTTTTGTACGCATGCTTGAAAATATGAGGTGACGATGCGCTAGAGTAAACATTTGTTATACGCGTCGGTCTGTTCAGTTTCACAGCGAGCTTATATGCTGTGTGATAGAACGTACTTCAAATTATATACAAGTTAAAAGAATTTATGTTGGAAATTTATACATACAGAAACATAAATAATATGGTACAAGAAATAGTTATGAAATTTATATACATAGAGTCTAAATATTACATAAAAGAATTGGATGCATCTTTCTTAAGCTTCTTATTTGAAAAATGCGTAAGTATTGAATTTTATTTATTTAAATTGGCCATTAATCATTGAGAAATTATTTAAGAATATAGCTATATTGAGTCTCTAATTTGAATTCTTTTTCAGATCGATCATTATTTAAAAGTCTATTTTACTCATGAGATTTTAAAGAAAACATTTGATTGAAGTTATTGAGTTTTATATAATTCTTGTTGTACAACAATACACTGACCTTGTGTTCAGGAACCAGGATCTGCCTCTCGGAATTCGGGAAAAACAGCTTCCGAAGTTTTAAAGTTGAATAGTTATGTGAAATTATGATTTTCACTCTGGAAAATCAGCTACAATTATTGGGTAAGTACATGTGAATGTTTTATCAATGGTTTGTTATGTTTTTATCCTCATTTGAGGATAATTTCTTAAAATTTCTGGAGCACTTCCAAAACCCAACCTTCCAGAAACGAAGCCAAGCCACCGACCCTTTTTCTTCAACTTTTTTCAACAATCAACAATTAGTCTTTTGTTTAAATTCAGCTCACTATCTCCATAAAAATGTTTGTTACACTTGTTGTTGTTTGAAAGTTCCTTCTGTCATGTCACATAAACCAATCACCGTTTTTCTTTTTTAACGCACTCAAAATTATGATTTCACTTAACATTCTAATATCTTCACCTACATACAAAAATTAATCTCACTAAAATTGTTTATTCAATATTGAAGTTCATCTTGTTAGTATGTGACGAATAGTTTTTCTCAAGCGATATACAATAGTCTTTAATATCAATGTTCAGTTTAATTTCTTATTATAATTATCAATTGTGTTTAGTCATCAACATAAATTCTTTTAAAACATTTATTAATATTCCTTAATCTAATTCTTAATGTTCATTATATTGGATTAAATACATTAATTAATTCCTATTCATGTCATCTATGGAATTACTCTACTTTCAACGTTTGTCGCTGATACTTATGGACATCTATATTTTGTCGCTAGCGTGTGTCGCTAGCGTATGTCGCTAAGCGTATTGGTATTACATCGTTAAATATTCTAACCCATATGTTTTTAGTAAACAATGTGTTATAATATTGAACAATATCCTTTTTTAATTTGGAATATTTATTAATTCATGTTTCTTTTCTTGATTATATGTTCATCATTATTTCTGACATGAGGTATTTAATACGATGGACGATATTTACTCTATGGCTTTTGTTATATGATCAGGTAATGTTTTTTTTGTCAATTCTATGTGATTCTTCTCAAATTATTAATTATATACATAAGTTGTATTACTTTATTTAGTTAATATGAGCACTTTTAATGTCTCATATTTATGATTCTAACAAAATATAGTCTAATGTTCTAATTTCTAATCAGTTTCCAACTAATCTGTTTATACCAGTGTTTCTATCTTTATTTATACGTTATAACATTCCCTGAATTTTTATAAAATCATTCTAATTATTGTTTACAATGATTTAGAATGTTTTATATAAAATTCATTCAATAGTACTTAACTTTTTTCTTATTTTGTAATAATCTATTATCATTTAATCTACTTCATTATATTCTATCTTTGTGAAAATCAATCATTAATTTGTTATTATACCTAATTAATCTATTTCTAATTCTTTACCTATCTTACACCTTATTCCTACAAGTAATTAATTCCCTGTTTCAACTTAAAAATATTTCATTCTAATTATAACTAATTCTTTGCAGATTAAACTTATTGAATTTCATTGAATTCGGGATGGAATCGATACAATTGGTCCACATTGAAAATTCCTCTAACAAAATATAGTCTAATGTTTTAATTTCTAATCAGTTTCCAACTAATCTGTTTATACCAGTGTTTCTATCTTTATTTATACGTTATAATATACATATATATATATATATATATATATATATATATATATATATATATATATATATATATATATATATATATATATATATATTATACTGGATAGAATTGGTATGAGAGAATATTTCAAAGTTATTGTTTAGTTTAGTTGATGTTTGATTGTTAATTCTTGTTTGCCCGGTATATTATAAAATTTTTAAAATAGTTTGTAAAGTAATTATACCTTTGCATGAAAGACTCTACAATCTCAAAGTAGGGTTCAAGTATTTAAAAAAGAAACAATTTTAATATCAAATATGAGCGCCAAAGTTATATAAAATCCTTACATTTTAATAAAGAAATTTTGTTAGTCAAAAAATATACTTGCTTTTATTATTTCTAAATAAATTCTAGAGACGGTCCTGTCTGCTTAATTTCGAACCTCTCCAACGATTCATAGACGTCAGGTTAATACTGCTAA
The DNA here is from genome assembly GCA_963921935.1 of Galeruca laticollis. Taxonomy (NCBI): domain Eukaryota; kingdom Metazoa; phylum Arthropoda; class Insecta; order Coleoptera; family Chrysomelidae; genus Galeruca; species Galeruca laticollis. The sequence goes on from OY998176.1 coordinate 43,224,337, forward strand.
CTGTTAAACATAGATGGAGCAATCTCCAAGAAAGGTCTCAACGATATAATTTCAAAATGTTTTTCAAAGGAAAAACGTTATTTAATGTTGTGAAAACAAATACATTATTCTTTTACAAATAAATTGTGAAAATAAACTATCTAAGATGGTCATTCATTCAAACAAACCATACACTCAGGTGAAATATTACTTTTATGTGCGATTACAAACTAGGCAGCATCTTAAACTAATTTGAAAACACTAATTCTGTTACACATTGTCTATGCAATAAGATGGCGAAAACTATGGTGATGAAAACTTATGAATTATCACAGTTCAATTCTTTGCACAAAACCGGTAAGTTTGTTTAACCTTTTTTTATATATAAATAGAATAGTTTTAAATACCTGTTCACTGTATCGTTCTAGTACACTTCAATGATTGGGTTTTTTATTTTGTTTTAGGTTACCTTCTGGAAAACCGAATAATCCGTCTAGCCTGGACAAAAATTATAATTGATGCCACATTCCATCCATATCAAAACATTCTAGATGAATTCCATAATCCAGTACTTTCTGAAAGGTATTGTGGAGACATTTTCCACAAAACAATATTTCACTTGGTCAAATTGATGAATTTTATGGTCAGTACATTTTTATATTTACCAATTTTCTCGTTAAGTTATGTTTATCTGCTTGATTACTTACATTACTGAGTTGCTTTTAAAAATAATGTATTTATTTCTATAATTACCAATCCAAATTGTTGTTATTCAAAAGGTTTAAATAATTTTTCTCAAAAATTTTGCTTCTTAAACATTCACAGCTACCGAAAAAAGACTACCTAGTGAATAGTGTCCATTATCAACCAAATTGTTTCATTCAATTTTTTTATTATTAATCTGCTTGTCGCTGATGAAAATATTTCAAGTGTATTCCACCAATCAAAATTGGCTATAAAAATTCTTATTGAAAAGTTTCACCTCAAGTTGTAGATCGTCCATCTATCCTTATAAAACATTCTGTTTAAAGTTTTTAAATGATTAAATCCCATATATTATTTCCTTTAAATTGTATTTCTAAATATTTATAAATGACAGTTCTTAATTTCAATAATATCTATATGGAATGACAATTCATTTCACAAATGTCATGCTCTATGAAATTAATGCTATTATTTGACTTCCTAACTTGACATGTATTGAATTATTACATAATCTTATCAGAAAACTTCTTTCGATATCTAATATTTACTTTTTTAAAACAAATCATAGTATTATTTTACTTTTACAATGAGAAAAATGGATTGTTATTATCTATATGGAACAACGTTCAAAAATTCTCTCTCTCAAATATTAAAATCATGTTATTTTATTTCACATATGTATTTATAAAGCGTATTTAAAGTTTCCTACACAATTCTACAGCTTGACTTTTGTCTACTTTCTCTATTTAATAGTAAATAGTACAGATTGTCTCCATTTCAAACTATTTTTTAAAAAAATTCAAATTCTAAAATTTTGTACTTGCGCACAGTGTGTAGTCCTTTATTCCATAATTTAGTATACAGAGTGTTGCAGGTTTCTATCTATGTTAATATATATCACGAAGACAAATCAATCGCAAGAACTTTCGCATTGTGTGGATTCTCGGATAAGTTTGAATGTCCATTGTAACGTTGAACCCTAAGACCATTACTGTAAGGGTCGTAAACGCTCATTAATAAAAGATAGTGAAGCTTCTAAGTGCGTTCTACACACGAAACCAAACAATTGAATTGCAAATGATTCAAATGAACCTCATGATCTTTTTATAAAATAGAGATTATGGAACTTTCCAACATCATTAAAATGTAACTACAAATAACTTTGATTGATCTAAGATCCTTCAAGTAGGCATGTTAAGAATATTTTGAACTCTTACACTAATGAATAGGGAGATCTGAACTATTCAAGGACACTATTAATCGCTTCATGGTTGAGTGGGTGATTAACTTTATATCAAAAATATCACCATTCAAGTGAAAGAGTTAGAGTCTTAAAGAGAAAGTTGTACCCCCAAAAAACTTGCGAATATTTGCAGAAATTAACCAATTCACATAGTCAGTTCCTCAACATCAGGCTGTACAGAACTAAATCCACTCTGGATCGGTAGATATTAAAAAGTGTGAAAATTCCTCGAGTTCGAAACATGCAGTGCGCGTCAACACTATATCTAGATCAACGAATATCTCTCAACTAATATCAAATTATATCAAACTTAAACTTAAAAATGGGAAAAATTACGATTTACCTGAAGTGTTACAATTTCTTGACTGTTACGACGCAATATAAAAACGTGCAAGTTCCTGTGACTTCGTACGAGAATTAACGGAAAAGTATACATATTTATCACACGAGTATTTAGTATCTTTCAGAAAACTGTAACCAACTATCAACTCGCTGTGGACATTCTAATTGCTCTATATTGTTACTATTTTGTTGTAAAGCGATTTGCGTGCTTTAAATTGTCATATTTAATTGTTTTATCAAACGATGAAAATAAAACCATTTAATTTGCTTAAAACTTCATTTAATTGAACTACTGTTCAAGTTAAACTGGTTGACGCGTTTCACTAACAGAGTAGCTTTCTCAAAACAATTGAAGGTATAATTTAAAAATGTTTTATTATATACAGTGCATAAATACACAATTCTATCATACTAATGTTAAAAAAGGTATTGACATTAGTATAATAAAATTCTATATTTATGCACTGTATATATTAAAACATTTTTAAATCATACCTTCATTCGTTTTGAGAAAGCTACTGTGTTAGTGAAATGCCTCAATCAGTTTAAATTGAATATCAGTTCAAATAAATAAAGTCATAAACAAATTAAATTGTTTTCCTTTCTATCGTTCAGTATGAATCCTCATCAAGTGGAAGCCTCATATATTCAATGTTTTATTAAACGTTCCTTAGAATTACGACTGGTCCTACTTTCCACAACCTTATCAAAGAAAAATAAACAACACATCTACTTAGGTGCAGTAGTGAACGACAAACTCAACAGTCCACTTCACTAATCTAGTTCATTACAAACCCTAGGAAATACAGTTCAGTCTGTGTTATATACCAGGTAATAAGAGACGACCTTTGACACAAGCCGAACTTGAGAGTATAGCTGAGGAAATGATGATAGAAGAAGCAGAAGAAATAACCTACGAAATGGCCGCTGATTTGCCTGAAACTCATCCATGTAATTCTTCAAACCGAGCAACCCTCAGTTCTGAAATACTACTAGACAGTAAACAGTCAGGCGCATAACCAAAACCATTTACAAGTGGAGGTCCAAAGATAGAATCAGAGTTACTCGAAGATTTTGACTCATATGGCTTACTGAGAGATTCAGATTATGAACCAGAACCTCGACCCACTCGACTAATACTTGAGCTGGAGGATACAGAAGGAAGCGAGAATTATGATGCTGAATACATTCCAGATGAAAAGCAAAATGTTATGTAAGAAAATAATCTAATCAAAGATAAAAAGCAGTATGCATTGTCAAAGACTGCTACTACACCGAGCCAGTTCCAAGAAGCCGAATTCGTCGAGCATGTTGGAGTGTATATTGACCTGAATACAGACAATCCACTATCCATTTTTCTAAAGCTACTGCCAGAAAAGTTTCTGGTCGAAATAGTGCAGCAAACGAATTTGTATATCCAGCAGATAAAAAGAACTCAAGCAACTGATGATGGCACTTTGGAAGAACTGAAAGCCTCCTTTGGCATTATAATCTTCATGAGGTTTCACAAACTCCCTTCCATGAAACTCTACTGGTCGAATGATGAAAATTTCCATGTAGAAAGGATAGCACGAGTAATACCCATATAGCGATTTAGCGATTTTTATTTATTTCACGCCACCTCCACATGAATGATAATTCAAAAAAATTTCCAAGAAACAATTCCGCATTTGGCAAGTTAAATAAACTGAGGCCAATAATTGAGACTCTCGAAATAACATTTTCCACAAGCTTACTTGCCATCCAGAAAAATGATATTAGTATAGATGAGTCAATGATTGGTTTCAAAGGCCGCAGTATCATAAAGCAATACCTGCCTATGAAACCTGTGAAAAGGGGGTTCAGAATGTGGGCTTGTTGTGCCGAAAATAGATATCTACTCAGCTTCGACCTTTATACTGCGAGAAGTGAAAGCAGTGGAGGTCCCCTAGGTGAAAGAGTGGTCATAAATTTGTCTCGGCCATATGCCAAGAAAAACTACCCACTAAACAAGAAACAAAACAAGTATTTTTTGTGATGTTATTTGCAAAGACTTTTCGTCATGTTTACTTAAAACGTTCATAAAATATCTCCTAGATATCCAAATATGATAACCAACTTTATTAACATCCATGTCATGTAGTTCGCAGTTACATACACGTCCTATGAACATCTTTTTAGCAACATTCATACGATGCTAATTTGTATACTTCTCACTATTGTCACATACACAACATTACAAATTAACATGTTTCTAAGATGATCACATTTTGCAGTTACTCTTACATCTGTCGAACTAATTGTTAGTAACCTCCTACGACTACGTTTATACGGTGTTATTTTATAAAACTCGCAATGATATTTCATGATCAACATCACAGTAACATGATTGGGTGAGCTGTTTTGATTGATATATTCATGAAGTTACAAAAAAAAGAAGAAAACAGATGACGAATTGACGTGACGAACGAAACAAATGACAAGCATGATATGACGGATCGTGGCGGGGTTTTAAGCTTCGTGTTATATTTTATTTGCAGGGAGCATATTTATTGCAAGGAATACTTAAATAAAGTTGTCTTCATTTCCGTTAGTTCCTACTTAGCTACAGTTTCTATATTGAGTTATAGTTCTTGTTATGATGGACGAACAACATTTATCGGTAAGTACCTATTCCAGAATCATAATTATTAAAACAATATTTATTCAATACTTTAAAGGCCTATTGCACATTGAAATTCCGGATGGCGAGATAGTACCCTAAAAGTGTATAATAGAGTTTACAAAATAAGGTTTTTTCAACTTTTAAAATATTTTAGTTAGTGGGGATATTTTAAAAACGATTCAGAATATTTCAAATCATAGATATGCATTATACCTACAAAAAACTAAATATTGCAATAGGGTAGATATTATTATCAATAATAAAATATGCTCATATATTGTTACGGTTCCACCGAAACAATGTTTTATTCGGATTTATAATAACATAAACACATAATGTAATAAATTACTTACCCAGCAGTTGAAAGCTATTTATTAATTCATTTATTGGATATCATAAAAATACTTTGTTTACAAAGTACTAATTAATCTAGGTTAGTTCCTATATGCCAACTTAATCTGCAAGTACTTCTTCTTTCTGATTAGTGCTGAGTACCTAAGTACATTTATCATTTACCTGTGAAGTAGCTACCTGTTCTAAGGAGGTAAAATGATAGTCTGACATAAACAGAGGAAATTTTACGTTTCTCATTTCCCTCCATATTTCAGACATTTTTTTTGGTTTTGAGGTTGTCTTAGCATGTGCTTATGCCATATTTTCGTACTTAACGCATTTTGTATCTTGAAACCAAAGAAATAATTGTTGTTTAATGTTGGAGTATTACTATAAATTTCTGGTGAAATTGCACTTTAAGAGGATTCAATAATAATTCAATAAGAAACCTGAAATAGAAGCAATAAGGCCACCCTCCACCATCGGTAAGTGTTCAAATGTACATCCAGTACTTATAATTTTATTTTACTCATCGTATCATTGCTTTTAGGCCTTCTTGCCTTAAGTTTCACTTGCAACCTATCAAGATTAACATTCTTTTATCCAGATTGCTGCACTGTGTTCTGTGTAACAAGTGTATAGTACATTGCTCGACCTTCGCATACAGTATCATAGTTTTATGCATGCTAGTTCTTAGTCTGGTGATTGCACACCCCTAGGATTACACCTATAGAGCTCACCACCTGCTTTGTACTTGCTGATGGACGGTTTTTCCTGCTACGTAAATTTGGCTTTGCATGCACCCAAGTAAGAGCTTTCCATTTTTATAAATAGCATCTGTTGACCCTGTAAAAAAGAAACGCCATAGTAAGAGTACTACCCCTTGTATATTTTCACTGATCGATATCATTTTTTTGTTGTTTAGAATATGGATAATAATACTTACAATTTATGTAAACCAATTGGTCCAATTGGGGCAACTACTAATAGTGGCATAGCCACAAGTTCACATATTACTTATCCTCCTGTAACCAAATAGTATCAATTAGTAAGATCTGTGTCTCGAAACTAAGTAGTGAATTCAAGGATTTTAAAAACAAAAACATAATACCACTCAATGTTAATTCTACTCACCAGGTCGATTATTCTCGTTTGTATCCAACAGAACTATCTATCCGACTAAATGTATGTAGTCCAACAATAGTATTAATTTGGATACACGAACCTTATTGCTCAATTTACTTTCCAGCTAGCCATAATTGAGTAAGTATTCTGCCAAGCTTTTAGGTAGAAGTTTAGTGCAAACTGAAGTGGAATGTAACAATATTTGCAAAGATTTGGATCTAGAAGAAAATATGTTCAATGCTTAAGATATTCCAGAAGCTACTTACATAAATAAAATAAAAATAAAATAGTTGGTAATTATGTAAAAAAGGGGTGTAACTATTTCAGCTCATAGGGACATTGTAATAAATAGTACAAAATATACTGAAACAAGTATCTCTAGTTCTAGTTTTTGTAGTAGTAGCAATAGTTGTAGTCATAGCCATCAATATAGTTTTGCAGGTTCAGATAATTTTAACATTTATACTAAAAATTCTTCTGGACAATTAGTGACTGTTGAGACTTTAAAAATAGAAATTTCTGCTAAAAAGCTTATTTCCATTTGAAAATACAATACAATACATACAATAAAAAAGTGAATACCTCTATATAACCCGTATAAAAGTATATTAATCTAGTTTTTATTAGTGTCTTGGAAAAGGTTATTGATATATTGGTAGATAGTTATGAACGAGTTCAATACCAAAATTTAACTTTCATTATTAAAAATCCTAATTGTTATTGCTTTTTTAAATATTTTAAGCTGGCGAATGGACATGGTATCCGCAGCCAAGGAAAACCAAAACACACACACATTTTTAAATATGGTTTTGTAGGATAAAGTAGTAAACATTTTTGAAGTAAATAGAAGGTGTCATGTTAAGTTTGAAAAATATTCCAAACTAATTCCAATTTTTCATGAACCATGTTTATCTGATGAAATTTATTGTGGCAAAGTGATTGAAAGTAATATTGTAGATACACAACTGTTGTATGATCGATTCGATATAATTAATTACAAACTCATTTAACTTAATACTGTGTTCATATCTCGTCTTCATAAGTAGTTTTTTTGTATATAGTGTATTGATAATGCTTACTTCCTAGTAACTTACAATTACATAGTGTTAAAATACAATATATTCCAGGACAGGAAGAATCAGATAAGAATAATATATTATTTTATACAGGAGAGAAGTATGAATTTTCATGGCACACCTGAATTTACCTGGCAAGCGGAGTGAGGCAGGTAATTGAAGGTAAGCCATGAAAAGTCACTTCTCGAAATAAAATATGTACTTATTCCTTGGAAGAACCCCGCATATTTCTTATGGAAAATGGGTCCCAGTCGATTGACTGAAAATCTAGTGTGATGTAGTTTATGATGCTCTGATCAAAGATCTCCATGGGCACAATTTAATCTAAAGCAGTTGTTTTTTAGCTGCTGTTCAGAACACTTGGATTCACAGATAAGGATTTTGAAGTGTACGTTATGGAATGGTTGAGGCACTCGAAACAGCGACTGTTTCGTGAGAAAAAGTAACGGTAAGTAAATGTTTTCTGTAAACAGTAGCTGATGTCTTTCAGATAAAGAGAAAGAATGATATTTGGCTTTTATCAAATTGATTAGTTGGTCAGATAACTATCTATTGAAATTCACTATCGTCTTCTTACAATTCAAGTAGCAGTGCTGAAGCCGATCTAACATTTACTTATTTTGTGTTGCTACCAGTGGCGGCGCATGAATATTATTTATCATTTATTTTTAATCTTATATTTTGGGATTGCTATTTGATTTCACTATCTTCAATAGAATTTTGATGTATTTAGCAACGAATAAGATAGTTTATTGGAATTTTAACCGTTGTCTTTGAACACGTAACATTCCACCTGTTCCTACGAAAAAGTATCCTAAAACTTTTTAAGTTACAAAGAGCTCTTACAAAAGTATTTCTGAGGGTTGAAATAAGTTTGACATGAAATTTCTTATAGAAACTGCCGGCAAGTTTCACCTGCTATTATCTTAACTTAACTAATTTAGCCTATATCCTATAATCATTAATTTATTCCGCCCCAACATCGGGAGGATGCGATTTTGAATCTTCTGCGTTTCCAACACCGAGAGATTTCTGGTAAGTGTCCTCTAGCTCATAAGACCACGAGGACATGACTCTTATAATTTTATAAGGGCCACTAAATTTTTCTGAAAATTTTGAGGTCACAAAATTAACAGCATTGGATTGGGTAAAAATTCGTTTCCAAACCATTTGATTCAAAGTAAACTTCTCGTTCCCGTGTCTCAAGTTGTATGATCGCTCACTCTTCTCATAAGCCATTAATATCCGCTTTCTTTCAACATTAAATAATATAAATAGAGCTATATCAAAAACATGACGAGAAATGGTACATTTAAATCTTGAAAATATTTTCTTGAATGTTCATTCCCGATTTCCAAATTTGCGTGTCGATTGAAATATTGAAGACTTCCAGGTGTCTAGTCAGGGCTCTTAGGTATTTTGATTAGAGGACGTAAATTCCGTTCGAATTGGAATCTTGAGGAACTCCAGGTGTCTAGCTCTTTGTTATTTAGTTCCTGGATCTCAACCGTTTCTTCTTCTTCTAGTGCCTATCCGGTCCGGATGTTGGCGATCATTCTGGCTATTATGATTTTATTTGCTGCTGCACGGAATAGTCCTGTAGTAGTTGTTGAAAACCATGTCCTGAGATTTTTGAGCCATGAATTTCTCCGTCGTCCTGGGCCACGTTTACTAGGGATCTTCCCTTGCAAGATATTTTGTAATAGAGTGAACCTTTTCTCATTTCGCATTATATGACCGAAATATTCTAGCTTGCGGATCTTTATCGTTTTTATTAATTCGGTGTCTTTCTGCATTTTTCTGCAGACCTCTACGTTGGACACATGGTCTGTCCATGAGATTCTTAATATTCTACGATAGAGCCACATTTCAAAGCTTTCGAGTTTTTTTGTTGTTGCGTCGGTCAAGGTCCATGATTCGACCCCGTACAGTAAGACGGAGAAAACGTAGCAGCGAAGGAGTCTTATTTTGGTAGTTAACGTCAGAGATCGACTTTTAAAAACTGATGCCATTTTGAGAAATACGGCCCTTGCTTTCTCTATTCTACAGCGGATTTCTTGTGAGTGGTCCCATTGGTCATTGAGTGTAGTTCCTAAATATGTGTATTTACCGACCCTCTCAATTTGTAGCTGATCTCAACCGTTAGTATTCAAAATTTGCGTTTCGGTTGAAATATTGAAGACTTCCAGGCGTCTAGCCAGGACTCCTTGGTATTTTAATTAGAGGACGTAAATGTCGTTCGAATTGAAATCTTGAGGAGTTCCAGTTGTCTAGCCAGGGCGCTTTGGTATTTTCATTAGAGGAAGTAAATTCCGTTTGAATCGAAATCTTGAGGACTTCCAGGTGTCTAGCCAGGGCTCTTTGATATTTTAATTCCCGGATCTCATCCGTTAGTATGCATTCCCGATTTCCAAATTTGCGTTTCGGTGGAAATATTGAAGACTTCCAGGCGTCTAGCCAGGGCTATTTGGTATTTTTAACTAGAGGATGTAAATCCCGTTCGAATTGTGAGGTCGTCCAGGCTCTTTGACAATTTGATTCACGAATCCGTAAAATTGCTGTGGTATTCCCGAGTAAAAGTTCCTCTTGTTTCGGAATAATTCCGGAAAGTGTTCAGCCACTTGCCAGAGCCTTTAGACATTTCAATTCAAGATCCGAACCCCCCGTCCCTTTCGCATTTTTTCCCTATTCCTAGAGACATTCGGGACTCAATATTCATGTTTACTCTACATACCGGGTATGTATAATAGTGTTTTTTTCATATATAACTATTTGAACAGCTACAGATCCTGTATATATTGTTGAATAAAGACATTGTTGTAATATAAACTAACCGAATCTGTGTTTTACTGACCTACGATAGACTAGAATACTATGGTAGAGTAATTGTTTTGCTGCACGAATTTAGCTTCTCCGTAGTATGGGCCAGGAGAATAACTTTTATTTTAGGACCAGTGAGGAAATTTCTGGATACAATCCTGCCGGATGAGATACAATTAGACACCTGGAACTGACCGTACCTCCATCTGAGGCTATCTGAAACTCCTGACGAGTGACGTCAGGGGGCCGTAGAGGTAACCACGTTAAAAATCCAGAAAACGCGTCATAAGCTTCGGTCCTTTCAGTATCAGAGGTTACTATTTTGTCCATGGCGTGCGATTGGTCCTACATGCCATTAAGATGAACCTCTCTTCCAAAATTAACAAGATGTGATGCCACATCAGTGGATTCGTGACTGGCTGATCTTATTGCAAATCCTACCTTAGCCAAGTATTGGTCCCACTGTCCCTGATTTTTAGATACGTATGTAGACAGAACAGTCTTAAAGGTTTTATGGGGGCGCTTAACCGGGTTTGCCTGCGAATGATAATTTGCAACATGTTTCAGCCGAATCTCATACTTCTCCATTAGTGCAGCAAACTGAACACTACTGAGTTGCTTCCCAATATCAGCAATTAACTGTCTTGGAGCACCGTAAATCACGAACACATAGTCTTCTAACAAAGGTAATATGTTTTTAGTTGTACCGCTTCTGAGTGGAAAGAACGAGACAAATTTACTGAAACAATCCATAACGGATAGGATAAACGTAAAGCCATCAGTAGATCTTGGTAACGGTCCTACCAGGTCTACACTTATCAACTCCCAAGGACGTGAAATACCAACCTGAGATGATAGTATCTGCCCTCTTGGAATTTTTTGTTCCGGTTTTGTTCGTAAGCAGGTTCCACACTTACGAATATAGCGAGCTACGTCAGCCTGTTCTTTGGCCAATAATGTCGTTGATAGATTCTAGCAACAGTCTTGTTTACACCAACGTGGCCACACGTAGGAGCATCGCGATGCATCTTAATTATGTCGACACGTTTTCCTTTTGGAACTACCATTAGCGAGTCAGAATCAATTATGGCAGGATATCTGAGTTTGGAGTTGCGGTAAAGTTTATCCTCCTTGACCATCCACAGCGGATATTTTACTGGAGAGTTTCGCACTTTCGGACGCCTATCAAGGTATCATTTATCAGCAGTCGATAAGTTCGTCGTAGGTAATTGATCAGCTGAAAGTCGAGTATCCCTTACAGACGCATCGAAAAGGTCATCAGAAGTAACCCCTCTCGACATGGCATCAGGTACCAGATGATCCTTTCCCTTTCGATGGATCATTTCGAAATCGTAAGCCTGAAGTCTTAAACACCAGCGAGTAAGTCGGCAAAGAGGATTTCTTATGCTGACAAGTCACTTTAAAGAATAATGGTCCGTTATTACTACAAATTTAGTGCCTTCTAAATAGGGTCTGAGTTTTTTGATAGCGGAAATAACGGCAAGACCATCCTCAGTAGTAGTAGTTTTAAGGATCTACTTAGGTAACATATAACATGGTCTCCATCGTGATAACTTTGTGAAAGAGCGGCTCCCAAGCCATAATCGCTAGCGTCAGCTTCAACGATAAAGGTACGAGAAAAGTCCGGACACGCAAGTATTGGTGCTGAAAGCAGAATCTGTTTAATTTTATCACACGCTGTATCGCAGATGTCATCCCAAACAAAAGGACGATTTTTCTGAGTTAGGGCAGATAAAGGAGCTACTAAACTGGAAAAAGTTGGTGTGAATCGTCAACACCATAACGTCATTCCTATTATCCGCCTGACCTCCGAAACAGTACGAGGTGTGGGGATAATTAGGATTGCCTCAACTTTCTCAGGATAGACCACTAGACATACTTTGTTCACGACATAACCCAAATAACGTAATTCTGCTCCACAGAAAATACACTCCTCTCTATTCAGGATATGGCCTGCCTCCTTAATGCGACTAAGTATTTTCTCCTTTACCTGGATATGTTTCTCAAATGACGGTGTACAGATGATGATATCGTCCAAATAAACAAACGTATATTCTTCGAAATCAACTCCCAGGACCCGGTCTAATAACCGCTGCTATGTGACAAGTGCATAATGTGTCCCGAGCGGCATCCTCTTGAACTGGAGAAGGCTGCGGTTAGGAACCGTGAAAGCTGTTAACGGTCGCGGTTTGGGAGAAACAGGGATTTGCCAATAGACAGATTTTATGTCCAACGTGCTGAGGTACCGCGTATCTCTAAGTTTGTGCAAGATCGAGCTTACATACGGTATAGGATAAGCATCTGGGTTACTTACAGCAATCAACCGCTTGTAGTTTACAAAGAACCGCCAACCTCCATCAGATTTCTTGACCATTACTATTGGTGTGGACCAAGCGGACGTAGAAGTTTCTACGATGGCCTTCTTAAGCATGTAATCCAGTTCTGCATTTAGCGCTTTTTGCAAAATGCGTGAAATGGGGTGATAATGTTGCTTAAATGGCTGGAAAGTGGTATAGATTTCATGTTCTACCAAATGTGTACAGCCAAGCTCAGTGCCCATACCTTTAAACGCTTGATCTATCACTTTGTTCAGCCTAAGTCGCTGTTGATCTGTAAGGGATTTAATATCTGGATCTGGACAGTTTCCCGGAAACACCATTCTCCGGAATACAGATCGGGGATAATACCCATTTGTGACCAAAAGTCTATTCCTCAAATTATGCGGTGCGCAAGAGACAGTACAACTATGACATCCACCAATTCGACGCGATATCTTAGCCGTATAGGGGAGGAAACGTTCTCAACGCTCTCACAGGCTTGTCCATTGGCTACCATGCAGGATTACCTTTCCGCTGAATTTAAGTGGTATGTCCCTCGGAGTTGGTTCTATCCAGAGCCACCGAGTATGGTTCAGGTAGGACCGATATCCAACAAACCAAGGAATTCCACGCCAAAAATACTAACTATTAAATATGATATCGTATCTCCTTTAGAATGACTTAATATATAATTTGAAATAGCTACATTTTCTGGGGTATTGGTCGGAGTTGAACCCAAACCTGTCTCATTCCGACCTACTGAAGAGAGGTTCTGGAGTTTTTTTAGCACTTCGGACACGTCGTAGCAGCTACTCCTTGGTGGCCACATCGGAAACAAAATAATTGTCTCCGCTGTTGACATTTCCTAAATATGTGGCCTTCTGTGCCACAACTTCTGTACTCAAGTTTCGTAGTAGGGGGGTGTGTATTACCCTCTGGGGAAGTCGAATATCTATTCGAATAGTCCTCTGTTGCCTTTTGTTGTAACGACGCAATCTCTTGAATAGAACTAGTGGTTGTTTTCGATTCCTTATACGACAATTCGGGTTCTAGTAGGTTGCGATGATTGGTCGCGGGTGGGCAAAATCTATTTATTCGTGAATATGGCTCTTCCGCTGTTTTTGCCAAGTGAATTAATTCTGAGAGGGATCTCACATTTGTGAGAAATAAACTAGTCTGCATATGAGTGTCAATTTCCGGAAAAATTCCCCCATAACGGCCACATAATTCACCACACTCTCGTGCGGACCTTGGGTTCATCGTCTAATTTTATTCCCGAAGCGATTCCTCATAATCATGAGGTTGAAAGTCTTTTTGTCAGTTGGTCCCATGACTAAAATTCACCTATCCTGAACCACAGTAAGGCGTCTTTAGTGAGCGATTCAAGTGCCGCTTCGAGAAGTATTTCCCTGGGAACGCTTCGAAACCTCCTTAATTCTTTCCAAGAAGTTCTTAACACTTGATATGCCATCATATTGAATGCGCCATCTCCATACATCAGATGTACTATACATCGGACTTATGCTGAGTGTGTTTTCATGTATTCCTAGTACAGTCGGGTTGTCATTAAAATGAACCAACGATTAACAGGCTTCAGATATACTAACTAAGCTGCTAGACCTGTGTCCACGCCCAATAGTGAGTGATTCATAGTCCTCCATTCGTCTTCTCTTGACTTCACTAGACCCTAAGGATAACCGATTAATACTGTTCAAGATCCTCCGGGCGTTTGGTTCATGTTCCAGATGGATTTCCATAACTGTTCCAATGGGTGAAGGCGTGTTTTGTGGCTGTATAACGTATGATCTTTTCGGGTTACTAGACTTAGTTTCTTCTAAGTTACGTTCTGATCCATTTCTCCTAGAATATGTTTGGCCATCAAATGCTGGTTCTCTCCCTGACCTAACTGCTTCTGACGAATATTGTACTCGCAATGTATTCATTCTCCAGCTACAGTGTTAGTCGAATTCCGAAAATTGCTCCCTGACATTACCCGCGACGTTGAACATTGATGTCTCTGGGCTACTGCATGAAGTAGGGGCAGAAGACGTTCAGGTAATAACGTGATAGGGTCATCCAGAATTGACACTTTTCGACCGTCCTCAGTCATAGGCACAGGAAGATCTAGGATAGTACCAGGCACTTCCTCACCCTTTTCTCTTCCTTCAGGTACCCGCTGCAATTCTTCCTCTAGCGCATCACACCAGTCGTTTAGTTTGAACCATCGCACTTCATTAGACCCGTCAAACGTAATACGTCCGAATCTAAGAGTGACGTGATCCAATCGAGAATAAATTTTCTTGAACTTGTTAAGCTTATTCGCTGCATTATAATAGGATTTCACTTTCTCTTCTAACTTCATCAATTTCAATTCGCAAATGTGTGAGTCATAGTTTGGTTCCACGCAGAAAGCTACAGGAAGATTTTCACTACCTAAGCGCTCCTGGCGCAATGTATCCCGTAAAGTTATCCTTTTCTCTGCAACTGTACTTCCTATAGGAAAACCTCGAATTTGTAACTCATATGTAAGATCATCACCGTGTCTGTTCACCTCCATCGTTACAATTTTGAAATGAGGCTTCCCTGTGTCCACATATCGTAGTTATAAGCGAACGCACAACCCCACCCCTCCGTGAGAAAAAGAAAAAGGAACGATTGAAAAAAAACACAACAGCACAGCAGTAGCACTTCGAGTACTATGAAAAGTAACCGCGAACCAGTTAGCTAATTAAAAATAACAACCCTACTAGGAAGCAAACTAACTTTGATGAGAGATGTGAAAAAAAAAACATAAATGCGAGTTTTTTTTTCAAAGAGACCGAAACATAGTTCTAGTCCACCTACTAAGAATGTCTACGAATGACAGTAAAAAAATAATCTATATTAATATTTTTCAAAGATATCAGTTGGACATATGAATTTGAAACCTCTTGAAAAATAAATGGTTTCAAAGATTAAAACCAACTTTTCCGCAGCTGTGGCTTTGAACAATCGGGGGGATATATCGTGCTAACAAACCGAAATTTCTCCAAAAATAACCAGACATGTAGTATATCTGGATTTATAGGACCCGCTGTAGTCGCTCTAGTCAACAGAAAATAAATAGGGTACATCTGTGAGACACCTTGAACAATATTCAATCATAAAATTGATTAATAGTATACTCTCTGGAAGCTGTATCGTGCTAACAAACTGCATTTTATTCTAAAATGACAAAAATTTGGTACTTCAAGTACCACAGCACCAGAACCCCCGAGGCTGTATCGTGCTAACAAACTGAAATTTCTCAAAAAATTACAAAATGTCGTACTTCAAGTACCATAGCACCCGTTGTACTGGCTCTGGTGTGTTGAAAATCAATAGGGTTCATCTGTGACATGTCCTTAACAATATTCGATCATAAAATTGGTGACTTATTGCACTCGGTAGGCTGTATCGTGCTAACAAGACATGTAAGAAAAAGTGGCCGACGACAACGTCGACGACGACATACACACAGGATTTTTTTTCTAAAAACCGTTTTTTCGTGTTGTTGTTGATGAAAAATTTAAAAATAACTCAAAGAAAATTTTTTAATTTCCAACTTTTTTTGGGGTAAACCAATACTTTTCTCGCATATTAGATAGGTTCGGCGGAAAACTAATACCCTTAAGTGTACTTAATTTAACCTACTGCGCATCTCTACGACTTAGAACTACATATCGCGCAAGTCCAGAGCAAAAATAAAAACTACTATTGATAACTAATAATATATGTTGAAAAAGAAATATTAGAATAGTCCAAATGCTCCAAACCTTCTGCACCAATATAAATCTTATTATATCCGCCACTGTGCAAAAAAAATATATGCACATTTTTAGAAAGCTTCAAATATATCTAAATGAATTATCTCCGCATTTATAAAGCCTTATATCTGCTACTGTGCATCTGTACAACTTTGATTTATGTAATGAAATACAAAATAAACGGTTTTACAGATTAAAACTAACTTTTCCGCATCTGTGAGATGCCCTGAATAATATTATATCATAAAATTGTCACTTGTATACACATCGGGAGATGTATCGTGTTAACGAACCAAAATTTCACCAAAAGGAACCAAAAATGCAGTATAACTGGATTTATAGGACCCGCTGTACTCGCTATAGTCAGTTGAAATTCAATAGGGTACATCTGTGAGACACCTTGAAAAATATCCAATTATAAAATTGGCCACTTGTATACACTCCAGAGGCTGTATCGTACTAATACAAAATTTCTCCAAAAAGGACAAAAAATCGGGTACTTCAGGTACCATAGCACTCGTTGTACTAGCTCAGGTGAGCTAAAAATCAATGAGGTTCATCTATAACATGCCATGAACAATATTCAAGCATAAAATGGGTCACTTGTATACACGCCGGAGGCTGTATCGTGCTAACAAACTGAAAATTCTCCAAAAATGATGAAAATTTGGTACCTAAAGTACCATAGCACTCGTTGTAGTGGCTTTAGTGAGCTGAATCTCAATAGAGTTCATCTTTGAGACGCCCTAAACAATATCCAATTATGAAATTGGTCACTTGTATATACTCCGGAGGCTGTATCGTGCTAACAAACTGAAATTTCTACAAAAATGACAAAAATTTCGTACTTAAAGTACTATAGCACCTGTTGGCTGTGGTGAAATCAATATCAATAGGGTTCATCTGTGAGATGTTCTGAATAATATTCAATGATAAAATTAGTGACTTTTTGCACTCCGGTTGTATCGTGCTAATAAACTGAAATTTCTCAAAAAATGACAAAAATGTCGTACTTCAAGTACCATAGCACCCGTTGTACTGGCTATTGTCAGCTGAAAATCAATAGGGTTGATCTGTGAGATGTCCAGAACAATCTTCAAGCATAAAATTGGTGATTTGTTGCACTCCGGAGGCTGTATCGTGCTAACAAGACATGTAACGGACACACATGATTTTTTTCTAAAAACCGTTTTTTCGGGTGGTTCTTGATGAAAAACGTATAAATAACTCAAACATTTTTTTCAAAACTTCAACTTTTTTGTGGGTAAACCAATACTTTTCTCGCATATAGATAGGTTGGGAGGAAAAGTAAAAAAAGTATAACCTTATCAAAATAATAAATTTATGGCAAGCGACGAGCCGCTACTGTAATCCTAGCTTATGGACAGCTTCTGAAATGAATAGTGTCAACAAACTGAACGACTTCCTTTTGGTATATCCTCAAAAGGAACCTCTTATATTCTATGAATTATTTTTTTTCAGAAATGAACACCTACCAAGTAATTAACTATATCGACCCTTACATTGTGGAATCTACTCATATTAGTGTTATAAATTAAACTTACTGTTTCTAGCTAATTTTACAATATATTGAAAAAATTTTGGAAATTCTAAAAAATTACCAATTGTTTCGATACTAAATATTATCGTCAGAATGACAGAAGTTACATTTCATTTGATGCCTACTTGAGGAGTTATTTTTGGCTAGACCTAAAAGTGACCTACCTTGTGATTGACTTATTATATGTTAATAGAAAGAAGAAGAAGATGTGATATTACAAATATTAAAGCCTTAGATATTATTAGCCCTATGGGGATATACTGGATAGCATTTTTCCCAAATAAGATCAGTATAACTGTATAAAAAAACCAGGAAAACTATATCTGCTGATCTTTACATATATCACTTAAGAATACAGTTTAAAAGTGGAGAACTCCCTAGACGCAAACGTAAAGGGTACACATCTGCAGAAGGCCGAGCCAGGAAAAGAAATTGTCCAGATGGTCGTCAGGGGGAGATCATATTCTAGAAAAAATAAAAACTTATCGACGCTGTGCACTAAGCAGAAATAAAAACGAAGCAATATGATCTGTAAAATGTGCGATGTTGCTTTGTGCAAATAGTGTTTTTCAGTATTCCACAAATCATAATAAGTTTGTTTTTCTGCTTCTATTGGAAAATTATTATAACAGTGAATTCAGCCATATCTATAGGTTCCTTAGAGTTCAGTGGGATACATATTTCACACCCCGTATAAATGTTTTGAAAATATTCTTTGCAATAATAAAATTGAAAATGTGTTGTAGGGGAGAGTGGTACACAATGAAACGTTTTTTTGAACATTTCGTATAACTTCCGACTTTATTATTTAAAGAATTCAATTTTTTTATTGCATAGTTATTGGATATTTAGATATAAACAACCTTAGTCAGTTTTTTAGAAAACCATACTATTTAGGTGAAATAAATTAAAATCTACATAGATGTTTTTGTATCAATGTGTACCACTGGTGGTACAGTTTGAAACATGGCGTAGTACACAATGAAACAAAATAGTACACGTATAAAAATATTTATTATTAGAACAAAATCAGTTGTGAAAGAACGAAAACTTTTTTATTTTCAAAAAAGATTGGAAAAAAAACTAAAATAAACTAAATCAACACAAAAAAGGAACAAAAACATTTTTTCTTTTTAACCTGTCGGTAAAAAAACTAAAATATTTATTTTTAATAAAAGGTAATAGCAAAATATCAGCGTACAATCATGTTACCAAAATCAACTCCGAATTTTAAGTATGATGAAAGCCTTTTGTTCTTTGTATTTATCGGATTCGGCAACAGGATAGCAAAATCTGATTTCAGCGCCATATGAATGTCCGGAACATCTGGAAAATAGAATGAATTTGAAACTTTTGCGCTTTTACTCAAATACGAAATTCTAAATTCGTTAGAGTTTTAAAGCTTCCAAAATTTTAGCAATATAGTGAATATTATTTTGAAATTTGACCACGACAAAAGAATCACACGAAATTTCAGTAGTTTCATCAACTGCTAAAAATTCTGATTGTTCCTTCTCTTCCTGCATCATATGGTATTGAAATTCAGCCAAGGTTAATTCATCATCTGAAGAATCCGCAAAATGCAAATCTACACTTTCTGTGTCCGTCTCTGAATCTTCTTCACATGTTTTGCTTTTTTTCTTTGTATCCTTTTTGTCTGCAGTTAAATTTCGTTTTACCCTTTCAACTTCTTCTGTTTTAGGAGTTTTTCTCTTTTCTATTTTGTACGGAAGTTCTTTCAGTTCTGGTGTACTGGTTAAAATTACACTTTTCTTCGATTTTCGTGTTGGATTTAAGTTTTTTCGAGGAGCTGCCTTTGGAGAGCTCCGTATGTCTAATGGTGAAATAAAAGAATTTTCTGAAGTCGACGCTATTTCCAAAGTAGAGTCTTCCTTATCATCTACACACTGCTGAGGATCGGTTGTGCTACATGAAGCATCTGCGGAATCGTTGCCGCTGCCGCCGGCGTCTTGTTCATCGTTCAGATTTTCTTGGACTACAACCATTCCTTGTTGGAGGTTCTCCTTTTGGGTGCCTTCAGGTCTGTCAGTCACCGATAAAACAAGAAAGTCAGCCTCCGTAAAAATATTTTTATTGAATGGGTAGATACCCGTCGAACGGAACCCGTTAAGTATGTTTTCAGGCGTCATTGATTTTGAGTGGGCAATACCAACACATTCAGCTATTTGATATAACGTCATTGGTATGGCGGGGGGGGGGGGGGGGGGTGAGGAGCCACGAATCTCTATTGCACTATTGTAAAAGTTCTTAAAAGAGTAAAACACTGCTTTGTCTAAAGGCTGCAACTTGTTACTCGTATGTGGCGGGAGGGTTAGGATAATAATTCCATTGTTTTTGGCCTTTTACGCTATTTCCAGGGACATATGTGATTCGTGGTTATCATATATTAATAGGCATGGCCTTTCTTTTGTCACACCATTATGTTTAATGAAGTGGTTTAACACCTCAACAAACAGTTCAGCGGTCATCCACCCACTTGGATTTGCTAGTCCTAATGTGCCTGGGGGCGCACCATTTAACATATGAGGGACAAACTTCTTTCGGGGAAAACTAATTATCGGCGGTAGAAAAGCTCCGTTTGCTCTAATTATAGCACAAGTAGTGGCTAGTAATCCTCTCTCGGCACTTGTGCACTGGTTCAATTGTTTCACTCCTTTTTGTATGACTACTTTATGTGGACGCTGTACAGTCGTAGTAGCAGTTTCATCCAAATTATAAATTTGAATTTCCCGAACAACTGTTGGGTTCTCTCTATATATTTTCTCAAGCTGTAGGAAAAATCTTTCGACATTTTCGACATTAGGTTTTGTGAAAGAAGTAAGCCTGGATAAAGAGCAAGCTTTCTAATACTTGAAGGCGCATTTTTTTAATAAAAGCTCTTAGCCAATCCTTACTCGCACACTTATTCCTTCTCCAGGAATCTGGCATATTAATATTGTTTCTGAGCGCCATTTCATATGCCAGCTCTCTCACTTTTTGAGTATTTAACCCAAATGCCATTTTGCTACAGGTTTTTATATATTCAGATAAAGATCTTTCCTGCTCGGTGCTACATATTGATCTAACGGCATAATTCGGCTCCATTTTAGTGTTAGGGTCATTTCGTTCCTTTAGCACATAACGCCTTAATGTGACAAAATTCACATCAAACATATCTGCAGCAATGCGGTAGGAAGTACCATTTATTTTGACCTCTTGGACTGCTGCGGTCATTTGATCTCCTGTAAATTTAGCTCTAGTTCGCTCCTTCTTCCTTACCATGGTTGCCTACAACGAGAAATTCCACGGTTCGTAAGACACGAGGTGTTACATTGTGTACCACCACCTTATGTTTCAATGTGTACCACTACGCACTTTTTTTAATCGGAAGTAAATCTAAGACAAGAATATTTTTGTACAATATATTTTATAGGTTAACAAATGCATACCCTAATTATTCATAACAAATATAAACGGACACTAAAACTGCTTAATTGTAAATAACATACCTTTTTATATTGGCTTCCTTTTTTTTATTTTAAGACACAAAAAACACAAATTGGGTCATGAAATGTGCACTCTTCCGAATATCAAAAGCAACTAACGGGTGGCCGATGCAACATCATAAGACTAATTCACGACAGCGCTAGTGGCGTTGTAGCGGCACATTCAAATTAGCAAATTGCAATGTTTCATTGTGTACCCTGTTTCAATGTGTACCACCCTCCCTTATATACTTATATTAATCAGTAACAACAAACGGCGAACAAATAAAGAGGACCCTAGTCTTTCGTCACTTAAAGAGTAGTTCAATACATTCTTAAGTACGGACATATTCTTACCTGCAATTATTCATACATTCAATGTTTATTTATGGCCACCTTTGGATAACCCATTAAAATGCGGTGAGTCACTTTCTTACAACTCTAAAAAGGCTTTGCCTATATTTCCTCTCAAAGGCGCTTTCTCTACATAATTTTCCTGCTTTCCTCTTCTCCTATATGTTTTCTTCGTGTTGGTTGTTAACCCATAAATTATCAAAACTTATAGGATAAGAGTTATCTAGGGTTAAAAATAATATTTGGTCTAAGTGAGATATTCATTATTTTATTCCAAAGCACGATTTACATTTTTTATTATCATTTTACACTCTAGTTCTTGAAGAAAATGATATTCTAGGAACAAACCCTGAATCTCCATCAACAAAATAATCGACTGTCATTAATCTGCTGTCAGGTAACAGTACATAAAAAGTACCGGTTACTTTGCCCAGCCCATCTCCAGCTTCGTTTTTACCATAAAAGGTATTTGAGGATGGGTTGTCGACCTTATAATTATATTCAAACTAAAAAATATATAAATTATTAGAGGGATTTTTAAAATGTGATTAAAATTACTCTTTAACGTAATCAACGAAACTCGGCTCGTGTGAACGAGCCTTTAGAATATAGAATCCGTTTCACAAGAGAAAAGCCACTTGAAGTTGGAGCATTGACAATAACAGAATCCCAGAAACCAAATTATGTCTTCTTTATTTATGTCGCTTTGTAAGGACCAATGTCATAACACAAAGATTTGGGCATATTGGTTTCGACAACAAGTTCCCGTATACGACTGCAAATTCAGGTGTCTTTTTTCTCTTAAAATGGAGTCTACCTCACTTTAAATGTTTTATACTTACGGGGTTCACACGTCCAGCGACGTCAATTACTCTTTGCGGCATATATTGCGGCAATGCAAAAATTCCACTTAATGAAATAATTAAAATGAATGAGGGAAAATTCCACATGGCCTGAAATTAAAATAAACTAAAATTAATTGTCGTGTATTATGGGGTATCTTGGTGAATGTCACCATAATACCGTTCTCAGTTATATGTGGTCATTAAAAACAAACGTGAGAAGACTATTTTAAGCAATGGCAAAAAAAGTTGTGTATGTAGTAGCATCAGAACCATTTCTGGACGACAATGTAAATTGTTAGCCGAGGCGTTATGCAGGGGCCAACAACCATTGAAATTTAGAATGTAATTTTGATACGAGATACACATACTATTTTTTTTATGAAAACGCAATCAACATTGTCATAAAATAAGGAATTTTTATAAATAGAAAACAATTTTTGAATACCATCTTGAGACCTATGAAATAGTTCCCTGTTTGTTTATTGTTGTGACAAAAGTCACTTACTTGGGTTAATCATCTACTTATCGCCGCTAAAAAATATTTGAAATGGTCATTGATGATGATGTCCAGGTTTGCGGGACACTACCGGAGTTAGGAAATTATTTCAAATTTATTGGCAAAATTGCGAAATATGAATTCCCTTACAAACTTTTCAAGAAAAAAAGACTACCTTCGATTTGTAAATCTTATGATTCCATGCGTTCTCGATTTATCTACAAAGTTGAAGGCGTTCACGATTCTCTTTGCCGAGAGCTGCACTTAGTACAAAGAAGAATTTGCAAGATATTCGAAATTACGTGCTCGTCAAAGTGACAACTATAAACTAAAGAAGTCAAAAGTTTTGCAAAAGAACAAATTCAAACGTTCATTACCTACTCAAACACCAGATTATATATACTTAATAAATAAAGTACGTTTAGAATCTAATAAATAAAAAAATAGGTAAAAAAACTTTTTAAGTTAAACGGTTTTATGTCAAACATACATTGCATTGTTTAAGATAAGTGTACTAAAAACCAAAAAATAATAAAATAGATACAGTCGTGGGAATTATAAACATATGCATAGACTAGACTAAAATAAAACCGTGGGGCACGTCAATTGTCTACAAATTATCGACTTAATGTGCGATAGAAGAATCGTTTAATTCGTCGTTAGGCAGTTTTTATCAATTTTCTGCACACTCTGTGTAGTCGACAATTTTTGAAAAATTATGTCCATAACTTACGTACATAATTTTACCAATGGAATAACTAGTTGTCTAAAGAATAAATGTAAATGAAGACGGATAAATCCGATAATGAACTGGCAGTGAAACGATAATAATGTTGAATTTTGTTAAATTTGAATAAAAGTTACTCTCTATACCTACAGAGCAACGATGAATTGGTTCATTGTGAACTTCGGGAGTACCTATAAATAATCAACAACAATATCACGATATGATTCAATACCTATATAATTTGTTCCTTATTGTGTAATAGTAACAAGAAAATTGTGGATGTAAGTGAACATTGATAACTCATGAAAGGGACTTTAATTGATTCAAACATAAATTAATAAGTATTATTTATAGATAATCCAGTTAACGTACAGGCTAGTTCATACAGAGACAAGTGTCGTTTCGAGGTCTAGTACAGTAAACTGAAGAGTTACCAACTTATCTCTTTTATCTTATTTTTTATAATTGCACTTAAAGAGTGAAAGTGGATATCCTGTTGGCCTTATATTTATTAATTAAAGCCCTAACAGGTGTTACAATCTAATTATAAGGACAGTAAGTAGGTTTTTTAACTATTTAATAACGATAATGATTCTTTTCATTTAAGATTGATGAACAAATACAAAAAATCAAATACAAAATAGAAAACTAATAGAAACAACCTCAATATTTTATACTCCAGCACTTTTCAAATATTTATAGGAGAGAAGGGGGCACCTTTGAAGTGGGGCACTTTTGAACAGGCCCTGTAATTTTTCAAGCATGCCGAGTTTTTAGTAAATACCATTTGGCAACACTGTCCATATTCTTAAAAATCTCTAGAAACAAATGTCGTGATCAGTTAGTTATTTGCGCCGGAACGCGGCACTTTGTTTTTTCTACGCCGCTTATTTATAAGATATAACGTGGCAAGTTTTTGTTATTATAATCTAGAGATTGTGTGTTTCTTTAATTATTTTCAGCCATAACATATTCGATTGTCAAGATTTATTGTATTGTTACTAATATATAGGTAGGTACACTTAAAGTATTGAAAATTTTTATTTTTTGATTCGCTGCTAGGTGGGACACAATTGATCAAGGCAGCAGGGCAACATTTGAACAATGTTCAAAGGTGCCCCGTTTCAACTGTTTTTAGTAAAAGAGCTGATAAATTTTGTTGTTACTTTTTTTCAGACTTCTACAATGATAAGGACTTATGTAAAAAAAAGATCTGCCAGAGTTCAGTGAAGACGATACGCAAAGGGCTATAGAAGCTTACAAGAAAAAAGAACTATCCCTAAGAAGAGCTGCCCAAGTTTATGGTGCCCTTTCCTACCGCTTGAAAAAAAATGTAAACTGTGTTGAACCACAAGGGACTCGCGAAAATTTCTCGTCTAAGCATAGCTTTAGACAAGTTTTTACGAACGAGCAAGAAGAACATTTGATTTCATATATTTTAAAGTGTTCGCGTATGAACTACGGACTAACCTATAAAATCCTGCAAACTCTGACTTACGAATATGCTTCCAAGCCTCAACGATAATTTCCAGATAAGTGGAATGAAAAGAAATCAGCAGGTATAGACTGGGTAAAAGGATTAATGAAAAGTCATGAAAACCTTTCACTACGGAAACCAGAAAATACCAGTCTCTTAAGAAGTACGAGTTTCAACAAGATTAATGTAATGCTGTTTTACGAAAACCTACGCCGTGCTTTTGAGAAACATCCTTTCAAACCCGAGAGAATATTTGATCTCGACGAAACAGGCGTGATGACGGTTGTGCAAGCGTCAAATGTTATTGCAGCGAAATGGGTGAAGCAGGTGGGACAGGCTGTTTCTGGGGAGCGTGGAAGTCTTGTCACTATGGTGGGAATAGTGAGTGCATCTGGAAATGCTCTGCCGCCAGTCTTTATTTTTCCGCGTGCCAGATTTCATGAAACCTTTATGATAGTTGCTCCACCAGGCAGCTTAGGTCTGGTAAACAGTCCAAGTAGTGGATGGATGAACGCATCACTCTTTTTGAAAACTCTAGAGCATCTAGTCACTCATACGAGATGTTCCATGCAAGATCCCATCTTACTTCTCATGGATAACCACGAAAGCCACTGTTCATTGGAAGCTGTAATCTATGCAAAGAAAAATGGAATTGTGATGGTTACCTTCCCACCTCATTGCACACACCGGCTGCAGCCCTTAGACGTATCGGTCATGGGACCGTTTAAGGCAAAATATAAAGTTGAGTGAATGGAACGACGAGTACTCAGTGTGTATTTATTAATATAGTGCAGCTAAGCGAATAAAATGAAAATGAAGAAATGTATGATGTTAATTCCTTGGTCAAATAAAATGTTAAAAACCAATATAATACCCTTTTAAGAGGGTGTACAGTGTATTTTACATCATGAAAAGCAATATTCAGAAATGTAAACTGAATGATATCCGATGACAAGTTTGACGTTAATATACGGTGGCTAATAATATAGTAATTAACGTCAAACTTGTCATCGGATATCATTCAGTTTACATTTCTGAATAGTGCTTTTCATGATATAAATTACACTTTACACCCTCCGCAAAGGGTTTTTTATTGGTTTTAAACATTTTATTTCAACAATGACTTAACATCATACATTTCTTCATTTTCATTTTTATTCGCTGGATGTTTTTTGACACCTGTTATAGGATCTTTTTTATGACGTAAGTTCAAATTTTTTAAATTGTTTTTTCAAACTTTACAAACATTATAAGTTGATAGGACAGCTCTGAGAATGGCCTAATAGCCGAAAGAGCTTAGCTGCATTTTTATTAATAAATACACACTGAGTACTCGTCGTTTCATTCACTCAATTTCTATCTAATGTGTACACCATACCCACAGACAGTTTCAAAATATAAAGTGGCACATCCAGGTAAAACGATAACTATCCACAATGTTGCTCATCTAGCTGGCAAGACATTTTAAAAATCTTTCACCATGAAAAACATAATTGCTGGTTTTCAAAAACCAGGAATATATCATTTTAAGCGAAATGCGTTTAGCGATGAAGATTTCGATGCTTCAAATGTCACTGACAGGCCCAATGTATCAGCTCCAGTACCTCAAAAGTCAGATCCAATGAGTCTGCCACCTGAAAAAATTCCATCATGCAGCACCTTTCCTCAAACTGCACACAACGTATCGCTACCATCGAACAACTCAGTCAATGTATCTGTCGAATCCAAACCCCCGTTTCCTAAAGCACCCCCAAGAGCCGAGAACTCTCGTGGCCGTAAAAGGGGAAAATCCAAGATACTCACGGAAACACCTGAAAAAGATGCAATAGAACAACAAATGATTGACAAAAAGAAAAAAGCCAAGAGTGAAAAATGAAGATTTGTCGGTTGGCGACTTAATTGTTGTAAAGTTTTGTACAAAAAAAAAACAGTTGTGCACTTTGTTGGACAGATAATGGAATAAAATTATAATTTAAGACGAAAAGGTTTCAAATTTTATTTTCTTGATGATTATTCAAGGGTTGAAATTGAGGATGTGCTTCGAAAACTAACAGTTCCTCTAAACATTGAAGGTACTCAGAGAACGCAGTCTCTAATTTACTTCAATATCAACCAATCAATGTACAATTTCCGATAGGTAGTAGTTTATACTCATCAAACTTGCTTTATTTCATGTATTATTGGAAAATTTTCATTTGAGATTTTTAAGAATAAACTTTTGATTTGAAACAGTCTATAAGTTTATTGAAAATTGTGTACTTTTCATACTGTTCATATGTGCCCCACCTGCGTTTAAAAGTGCCCCCACCTGCGTTCAAATGTGCCCCACCTGCGTTCAAATGTGCCCCATGAGGGGGCATCTTTCAACAATTACAACAACATTTTTGAACATTTCTCAAAATCGAATCATACTGGATTAAGCCATCATTATCTGTAAAAAACCAATGATTTGAATTAAAATGATGCCTCTGTATATTGGTTACTGATTTATTACTTTTTAATTCAAAAAACCATCACTCCAAACACAAACATGTTGAAAGGTGCCCCCCTCTCCCCTACATATTTCTCTCCTGGATTGTGACAACGGGATTATAAAATTGATTTCCGTCAATTGATATGCATTGTTAGCTAGTCGCAGCAAGGAATTCATAGGTGAGGAGGAGATGGGAGATTCTAGTATTCCAAACGGAATCAAGCATCTTGTTATCCATTGGGGTACCTACTTTAAAAGGTATTAAAGACAGTATAGCGCTAGAATTTGCGATATTGTTCACCAACTAATACAAGAAAATAATTGCTGTTAGCTGGCAACTAGCATTGTGTCATGCACACGGTGTCTATTGGTCGATTTTTTTTTGACTTTAAGGCATAGCCCATGCAGCCATACACTAAGTAGGTAAAATGTTCGAAAGGTCATGTAAAATTGATGGAAATATGTAAACCTGCAGACAAATTTTATAATTGAATGTGACAATGCGTTGATGCCTATTATGCATATCTATCAGCAATATCCCAGAAAATAAATATTTTTCCCTAACACAAAGGATTAAGTTACAAAGGTCACTCTCTTCTCGCCCAGGGGTCTGTGAGGGCATTTTTTAAAACAACAAATACAAGGTAGACCACGGTGAGTAAGGTAAATAATGCAGTAATGTAGACATTTGGGAATGCAAGATTATCTAATGACTACAATTTAATATTTGTCTCGGTAACAACACTAATAAGGCAGTCGTATATATTTTTTTTGTTTGTCGATGATAGATATTGGTCGAGTTTCTTTTCTCACTCGTAACAACTAAACTAAAATAGAAATGCATGCAAGTATTATTTGCACATATACAGGTGACTCGAATATTCTTATATACAATCTACATAATTGGTAATCGATCGTTTATATTCTCAACGAGAGATCAACTTATCGGCAACCAACAAAGCACACACTAGTAAAACTGGTTGTCTGCTACATTATATAGGTATAGTGTATTTTCAAATTTATTTGAGAAAATGTGAGCAATTTAGGGCCTAAATCTTCTCCCAAATACGTGTAATAGTCTTGTCAATAATGAAGTACAGGGTGATCAAAGTTTTTATTATTTCAATAGATGCTATAATATTTAACATCAATAGAGATAAGCGAAGTTCAAATTCACAAATATATTCGACTCAATGCCATGTTGTTAATATATAGAATAATATATTATCACCATTTCTTCCATTTGGTGGTAGTTTCTATTTCCAATAGAAATATTATATCACCACAATATTTTTTGGAAATTGAAACTACACCCAAACAACGTAAGACAGTTTTTAAAAATTAGTCATCATTCTTATTGCACCATATGAGTAATATCTGGAGTAGGGGAAGACAAGGCATAATGGACCCTGAAGGCTCAACCACAAGAATAATTATTCATTCTTGAGCCATAACGGTCCAATAATATATTTTTTATTACCATTAGCTCCATCTCCCGGTAATATGGCCAAGCATATTCTGATTAACCACGTAAACTTCCGACAATCGATTAGAGTTCTGTGATGATGACGTGTGGTTGGCTGCAGGGTGCAATTGATGTAAAATTGGATATAATTATTAATGTAAAGCTTTTATTTTGTTTATTACTGTCAGTAACTGCTGCTATAAGACTTTTCAAATGAAACTAATTGTTTCTAGATAATTTCACATTATATTGAAAAATGGTAAAAATTAAAAAATATTGACAAATGTTTCGATATTTCCATCATCGTCAGAATGGTTGAAGTTTAATATATGATGCTTAATACTTATTTTTGGCTAGACCAAGGAGTGACCTACCTTGTGATTGACTTAATATGTATTAATAAAAAAGAGAAGAAGATATGATATTACAGATATTGAAGCTTAGATATTAGCCCTATAGGGATATCCTGGATATCTTTTTCCCATTTAAGATCAGTATAACTGTACGATAATATATGAAGCAAGAAAAACTATATCTGCCGACCTTACAATTATTATTAAGAAGGCAGTTTAAAAGTAGAGAACTCTCCAGATTTCTCTGTTCATTGACAACTTCATATTGTTCATATTTAATATAATGAATAAACTACTTAATAAACAAGAGCAGAAAGTGGCATACCGACTAATATTCCCTAAACAAACTCAAGAAATAAAATATTACATAACCATCACAAATGCAGGTAATATTTCTAATAATATTTCAAAGATAATACATTACCTTTAGCAACAAATACAACAATCTCTTTAAAATCAGAGAGTAATGTGAGTACAAAATTGTTAAATGTAAGAACAAAAATATCCCCAATAAGTAAGTCTGGTATATATAAATTTCAATGTTCAGTATGTAGTGCCGTCTATTTGGGTCAAACCCTTAGATATTTTGAAATTAGATACAGTGAATACTTGCGAGAACACAGATTATAACAACCAGAGAAATACCACTATGCAAAACATCTACTGCACAGCAAACATTCATTGACAACTAACACAGAACTAGAAGAATTGAAGGGCCTAGTGCAAAAAGGGTATAACTGCAAAATTTTGATTTTTGGTATTATTATAGATTTGTATACCTAAGACCAAGTTCTGTCCGTGCATAAACGATAGAAGTGTATAAACTGAGCGCGACTGCCATCTATGGGCCAGTAGATATACTCACTCATAGAGTTTGTGAAATTGTTTCTTGCAAAAACGGTTTAAGTACACTTATACCGGTTTTGCACTAACTTTAAATGCGATATTGTTGGGTTATCACGATTCCTATTCTGTACTTGTCACATAAGATAGTCTTGTTTATTGCATTATTTGCGTAAAAAATAGTATTCAGTCCAGTTATACCATCAGTTCAGTAGATTTGTGCCACAGTTTATTCGTTGTGGTAATTATTCAGTGAAGTATGGATGAAATTGATGGTAGGTTTGTTTTAAATATGATAAAATTCAGGATTTTAGGTTATGTTATTTTTCCAGAGTATGATGTAGAATCAGACCCTTATCAAACTGATGAGGATGCTGAGTATAATCCAGAAGAGGGTGGTAACCAATCTGATACGGAAAATGAAGAAGTAGGTGAAAGTTCCACATCTGGACATACAAAACCGGCCAAAACAAGAAAAAAGCTGAGACACGAAGACAACTGGAAAAGAAATCAACGTAAAAAATTGCGAACTGCGGGAAAATAATACATTGGTCATAAAAATGTTATGCACTAGAGAAAAAGACTGAGACAATATGATCATGTATGTAGGTATAAGTGAAATACTACCATTTGTGAAAGAGACAGGCAGAGACTGTGTGATGAATTTTACAAAATTCCAAATTATGACTTGCAAACAGCCTAGCTAGATTCTTGCATAAACAAGGATGATGTCAAGAGACCAAAAGCAACAAATAGGAAAAAAAGATTTTTCAGTACAAGAATAATGATTATGAATAAACGGGTTTCCAAAATTTCTTCATTAAGACTTTCGACACCACCAAAAGACGATTCACAACAGTTTGTGAAAAATCTGAACGCTTAGGTATTTGCAAACCTGACCTCAGGGGGAAAGCCCCTAGTGAGAACAAAATTATTGAACACACTCGAAATGAAGTGATCCAGCATATCAAGAGCTTTCCAAGATACAAAAGTCATTACTCCAGACAGGACAATGCCAATACAAAATACTGATCAATGGATTTGAATATTACCAAAATGTATTCACTGTGTAAGGAATACATATCTGTAGTTAAACTCTCCTACTATCGACACATTTTCAATACACAATTCAATCTGAGATTCCATAAGCCACACACTGATACCTGCTCAAAATGTGATAGTCTTCAAAATTTAATCAAACATTCCAACGATGAAAGGATAGTGAATTCGAGCAAAGTTTCTCTGGAAGTTCATCAGCGAAAAGCCCAAAAAGGCGTTGATTGCAAAAATGCTGACATTGAAACCTACAAGTCTTCAACATATACTCTGGTAATATGTTTCGACTTACAACAGATCTTACCCACCCCTCTGCTACAGACATCGAAAGTATTTTATCTCAGGCAACTTTGGACCTACAATTTCTGGATTCACAATTTGATTACGGGGAAAGCTGACATGTATATTTGGGATAAGATAGTGTCTGAAAGGGGTTCCCAACAGATAGGGTCTTGCCTGTTACAGTTTATCAAATCGCAACCCCCGAACATAAAAAAAATCATCGCATATAGTGATTCATGTAGGCGTCAGAATAAAAATAGAAATTCATGTAAACTATTTATGTTTTTGGTGAAAACATGTCACATACAGGAAATTCATTATAAATTTCTGGAACCGGGGCATACCTATATGGAATGCGATCAATATTTCGCCGTAATAGAAAAAAACAAAAGGAAAAATTCACAAGTTTTTATTCCTGATGATTGGATAAATGTTATTAAGACATCTTCAAAGAATTTTACAGTCCACAAAATGACACAAAAAGACTTCTACTCGTTCGAAGATTTAGATAAAGGTATCACTAATCCAAAGAAAGTTACTAACAAAATTCCAATTAAGTTCCAACAAATCTGCCATTTTAAGTACGACGCCAATGCAACAACTTTTTCTTTTGGTTTCAAGCCAACTCTTGATGATTCGTTTACATTTTCGATTGGTGTCTGCTCCTCAGGAAAATCTGGAAGACCTAACTTTTCGTTTGATGAAGGTTTTCAGCAGATGCATTCAATTCCACTGAAAATTACAACTGAAAAGTGGAAAAACTTACAGACTCATTTGGACTATATACCTCCTGTCCATCATGATTTTCACGTCAATATTACACACGGGCCAAAAACAAACAAGGCGGGGAAGAAGAAAAGCAAAGAAAATAATAACGAAGCAAGCGTGAATACTATTGAAGATGATCTCGACCAGAAGGATGAAGACTATGAGGTCAATGGTGACTTGGAGTCGGACTATGATGTGTGATATAATAATGTTTTCTGAAAATGCCTTTTTCTTTTCTGTTGACGATTTAAAAAAAAGTAATAAAGAAGCTTCCACCAAAATTGCTTATTTTTGTAAGACGTCGTGGAGCTTATCATAGTGCTAAAACGGTATAAGTACATCAAACTCCAGGAACTATAGAAATATCGAACTTTACATTCATATACAAAGAAATAATCATCCTATTCTGGCTCATTACAGTCTTTCGATTATTGTACTATTTCTGCTGAATTATGTATCAACAATCAAATTTACACCCTCATTACACAGAAAACATTATTTGGCATTTATACCCTTTTCGCACTAGACCCTTCAATTACATATTTGTGATAAGAAACAAAAAATTTGCTTCCTTGAAAAGTTAAAAATTAGAAGACACTCAAGAGACCTACTATATCAAGTCGTGAATGGACATATGAATATGTCTTTTCAGGTAATAATGGTAAATATCAGCAGATATAGTTTTTCGGGTTTCCTATATGATTACACAGGTATACTGATCTTAGATGGGAAAAAGATATCCAGGATATCCCCATAGGGCTAATAATAGGCCACTCCAGTGACCTGTCAAATTCAATCCAATATGGCGGCTGGAGGACAGACAGTGGTACAAAGTTAATTTGTTTCTGTAAACAAAAGTTATAATTTGAAGGGTTTCGTGGTTGTGTGGTTCTTTGCTATATAAAAATGCCTTTGTTTCGTTGTATAGTTCAGTATGGAAGTATTATAGTTTGAACATAGAACTAACATCAAGGAATTATCTGCCTCCGATGCCAAGAATAACTGAAAGCAGTCCAACGTGAAGACTTATCGGATGCAAAAATAAAGAATGCAGGAGTGTGGTCGAAGCATTTTATCTCATGTGAATTAATTCATTAGTTTAAGGGTATTATAACTGATTTGTTTTTTTAAGGCAAACCTGTGGAGTTGCATGATAAATTGAATCCAGATAGAATCTCTTCTATGAATACGGTATGGGCTATAGTGACTCTGGACTAAGTACTACAAATTCCAAAACAAAAATAATTGAGAGTTCTATTAACCTTCCGGTAGTCGCGCCACTGTCTGTGAGACCGTGCCATCCCTTTTTATGTTGAAAACACTAAGACGCGTACCGAATTTGGCTGAACGGGTTAGTACCTTCATCTATTATTACGATCAAAGTTCAGTCGACTTTTGGCAGTTGCTGCGTGATAGCGTGTCGAGTTACAGTGATTTCGGGTGTTATGAAAAGGTAATTTTCTAGATATTTTTGTCCTTTAATTACCATTCTAGAGAAACGTTAAATTTTAGCGATGGCGCACTATGAAAAGGAGCAGGCATACAAGCAAAAACTTCTGAATGATGTAGGACTAGGTGATAGGGATAGTGAAGGAGTTGTTTTTGAAGACGAATCTGATGAAGAGGAACAGGACAATGAGGAACTTATAATTCATGGAAGTGATTCTGAACAGGAAATTTTAGATACGCCAGAAGGTGTTGAGCATAAAACTTCTCCACTTTTTTATATAGGTATTTTGAAACATAATATAGACTGAAATACCGAGCCCACATTTACTCATTTGCTTTTAGGTAAGAATGGTACCACGCATTGGAAAAAATATCTTTCACGGCCAAAAACTGTTAGAACGAGGCAGGATAACATAATAATCGGATTACCAAGGCCAACACAGGCAACCAAGTGTTTAAAGAGCGCTGATGAGATTTGGAATTATTTCATCGATGACACGATAATTGGAATTATTGTTGAAAGTACGAATAAATACATTTTGTTTATCCAAGCAAATTTTTCTAAAAACAGAGATGCTAATCAAAGAGACAACATCGAAATCCGGGCTTTTATAGGACTCTCATATTTATCTGGTCTTGGTCACTCCAATCGCTCAAATGCCGAGGATCTTTGAAGAAGAGATGGATATGGCTTAGAAGTGCTTTTCCTGTTTGCAGAGGTTCCGATTTCTTGTACGTTTCATACGTTTTGATAACAAAGAAACGCGCTCAGATCAAACAAAATTTGATAAACTAGCACCCATTAGTTCAATATTTGATCAATTTGTGAAAAATTGTCGAAATGGTTATAATGATTCGGCCTATGTCACCATTGATGAGATGCTTCCAGCATTTAGAGCAAAATGTTCTTTTCGTCAGTACATTCTCTCAAAGCTCAACAAATATGGGCTGAAGATCCTAGCACTTTCTGACGCAAGAGTCTTTTATACTTCTAACATGGAAGTCTACGTGGGATCCCAACCCGAGGGGCCATATAAACTTTCCAATCAAACCTATGACTTGGTATTAAGAATGTGTAAACATCTTTATGTCTCACATATTAACCTGACGATGGATAAATGGTTTACATCTATTCCTTTGGTGCAAAAAATACTTCACGATTACAAAATAACTGTAATTGAAACAATAGGAAAAAATAAAACTGAACTGCCCAGTGAATTTTCAAAACCTACTAAACGGCCCAACCACACAAGTATGTTTAGCTTCACCGAGAATTTAACAATCGTTTCACATATACCAAGGAAAGGACAAAATGTTACATTAACATCCAGTATGCATTATCATGACGATATTGATCCTGATCCTGGTGAGAAATGTAAATCGGTAATTGTTAGTACATATAATAAGACAAAAGGTGGTGCTTCATACGATTGCTCCCGTAACAGTAAAAGATGGCCCTTTGTGATATTTTACAACATGTTGAATGTTGCAGGAATCAATTGTCAAGGTATAGACAATATATAACGATCCCGATAAAAATGATTTACGTCGACGACATTTTTTTATATATATAGCAAACTTATTAATCCGTCCTCAGTTGTAAAGAAGAGCAACCCTTAGGAGTCTAACGAAGACATTGAAGATAATACTAATGGAAATTACTAACACAGAAGATAGAGAACTTCCAGGAAGACTGCTACCCCCTGGTAGATGTACCCTCTGAGGGTGGAAAAAAAATAGAAAAACCAGATTTTCTTGTTATGAATGCAATACTTATTTGTGTTTAGAGCATATTACCTGTGTGTGTTTGTGTCCCAAGTGCAGGGTATAACAATAATAGTGTTTAGCTCCAGGTTTTTTGTTTAGCATACATTGAGATACCATTTACAAGGTTTTAATCGAGTTATAAGTTTCTGTTAGCATTTTATAGAATTATATTTGTTAGTATGTTTTTTTCTGTGTATTTTGATAATTTTCTTTGACTAGAACGATTAATTTTTTTCTCTAATACCATATTCTGTGAAAAAAATAAAATACAAAAATTATTTCCTATTTTTAAACCCCATCTTGTCTGTGAGACAGATGCAATTCATAGAAAATTGGCGCGACTAGCGGAAGGTTAAATGGTCAAAGGTAGATAAAATACTTTGTAATGTTGAATTGCGTTCTGTAAATATAGTGGGACAGCATTAGTTCAACGTCTTCCTATGCTTCCTACACAGTGGCAGAACAACTGGTCTGCAATTTATTCGAGGCACTCTGGTCAGGGAGCAGAATTACAAATGCAAAACACAAAACAATATTCTCGTAGAAAAATATTCCAATACTTCCGAAACGAGCAAAAAATATTTTACCAGTTAATTTGTAAATATTCGATAGGTTTTCTTATTTTTGTTGTTGAAGTATTTTCAAAATTTTGTTATTTTTATTTTATCATATTCGTTTAGAAAATAAATTTTTGGTTTTGTTTCAGTTCTGTTACCTGTACGTATATAAATTATTATTCTCATTATTATCTTTTTGATTTGTACTTGTCTATGTTACGTAAAATAAATGCTTATCAGTATAACAATTGCTTTTTCGTGTAACCCAAATGTATAAACTAATATGGTTATCAATACACCTTCTTATAATAAGGGATCAGCAAAATTTTCGCACACAGGCCCACATGTCTACGTTGTTCTACGACTGCTCCTTCGCCTCCGCCTTTTGTTTTTTAGGGCCACTTTCATTATCAATCATCTGTAGGAGTTTTACAATCACGTTCGGGAACAGATTCTTGAGTGCTTTCCTCGCCTGGTGCTCGGTACATCACGAATTGTGCTCAGTTCAACATGACTGGTTCTGGGATCATCATGACGAGTGATTGGCTCATATTAACTTGTGCTTGGTGCATCTTGGACAGGTATTTGGTGAATATTGACTGGTGCTTTGTTCATCTATGGGTTTGGTATTTTGATGAGCTTCTGTTATAGGATTATCTGTATCGGTAACGGGAGCGACTGAAGTCTATAATCACCGAAGATGTGGCAATTAAATGGAAAAATTCCCGTGACTTTCAAACCAGAAATTATATTCTTTGCTTTGATTGCTAGCGGATAGGCTTCATCAAATATTTCTGCAATTTAATATATAGTTGTTCTTTTATCCGGATTAGCTAGAAGTCAAGGTCTGTATCAATCATTATAGTACCGTTAAAGTGGTTCGTACAAGCACCTATCAAATGGCTGCAAACGGTGGCTGGTATGTGGAGGCAGAGTCAAAAGTATAACATGGTGTTCTTTAGCCAATTTTAATACTTAATAGGATATATGGGCTTCATAATTATTCATAACGAAAAGTATTGGCAATTTTTCAGTTGGCTTGCGCTATTGATGTGTTACGAACTAACATGCATCTGGGGTAGTAATAATCCAATAATCTCACCGCAATAAATTTGAGTATATCCGAAATATATTTCATCACTTTCCGTTAATTAATCGGGACAGCCGGTATGTATAATTAACAGCCGAATAAAAACCATTTGAACTGGTTGTGTTTTACAATTGCCGTATCAACAAAAACATGGGTAAGGCGACTACTAGTGAAGAATTGAAATGTGGGTTTTGTGTTAAGCGAAAGGATTGTTAGTTCACCTACAACTGGTGAAGAAATATTTTTAATACTAAGTTTGCTTGCTGTAGGCAGATCTGTTAAATATTTCATTAAAATTGTGTAATTTGGGATATTGTGGTTTACACAATTTTGTACACGTGTATAACTGGTTGGGGTTAAAGAAGAACTAGAGCAAACGTCTCTGGCAATAAGGCTTAATGTGCGAGAGGTCAGTTTTTGTGAATTTTAACTTGAAGGTTAGCACAATGCATTTTTCTTTCTTTAGGCGTTTTGCTTCATGGGTGATTACAAGGCTAACTATTACAATTATAATACGAGTATGGATTCATTGAAACCACTATTAGACTAATGGATGGAAAGTAATCGGGAGCTAAAATATACAGCTGTTTTCTAGTGCAACTTATGGAGGCTATTCTACAGTATCAATTCCTTCAATTTAACGATAAGTACCCCTTCGTGAGACATTTCACTTATTATAATCTAAAACAATGCTTGTTTTATGGACGTTGGATATTTTCTACACTTTGCGCAACACTCTTTCCTTCAATTTACCTAGTTAAATGAATTCGATACCTAATCAGTTATTTATGTGCTGGATACTTGGAGAGAAGTAATTATTTATGGGGTTCTATCATCTCCAGGCATCCATACACTCTGGCAAGAGCTAGGGACCAATAATAATTTTGTTTTATTGAAGTAATATAGAAATCTCGTTCACATATTGCTTTTTAATAATCTATAATTTCCCTATGTAATAACTGTTTCACGTACAGCACGCGAAATTAACGTAACAGATGTAAGGAAATTATTTTCAGCGTGTCCCAAATTGGACATATGACGTCATCGACATGTTTTTAAATAGTAATCCTAATTATTTTATGACCATTCTGGAAGTGTATATCGTGTTACATATATGTACTCCAAATATCAAATTTTTGTTACTTGTCCTTGAAAGGATATTCAACACACATCAATTAATTATAAAAATGAAGAAATCTGTTACATTATTAGAAGATGCAACGTATCAAGAAATATCATACCTTACTCATATCAAGCTTATAAATTGTATGATAAACGTATTTTCTACTTATTTCTCCATGAAATTTGAAAATGGAATGTCAAGAGGTTTTTGTTTTATCTTTTTTTGTCAAACTGGGTTGATGTTGGCAATGTCTAACAGAAAAGTTTAATAAAAACAAGTAAGGAGATTGAGATCGTATCGAGCGAGTACATTTATTAGTTAATCGTTTTGTTGAATATCCATTCACCATTTAGTGGGCCGTGATAAATGTATTTATTTAATGTATGTATTGTTGTGGATGTCAACATTTTCGCGCCAATTTACCGTAAACAAGTGTTTTTATTGCTTATTTGTCTACCAGTGATATAAAAGTAGGTATATAAGACTTTTTTTGTGGTAAGGCTTTTATTTTCAAGTTTTGTTAATACTAGAGATGAAGAGTCATTTGGTTTACCTAAAAATGAATTTTGATTGAGTGGTAAACATATTTACCACCGCCCGTGTGGGTGTAACTGGATTTTTTTTTCAATATTTTATATTTTTTTAGTAAAACGTTCAATCATGAAAAAGAGGTGGAATCTAGATAATTCAGAAGTTGCTAAAACGGCCATTAACTATCTTTATTGTTCACCTGATGAGGAATATAATTCGGTGAATGAATGCGATTCTGAAGCCGAAGAATAACTGTGTGAATTAGACTATTCGGAGCTAGACAATTCGGGCATTGATAATAGTTCTGTCTCTTCTACCGTTAATAGTACAAGTTTATTGACTCAATTGAATCATGAAGTATCTGAAAATATTCCTAGCAGTTCAGGTGTAACTATTCAGGAGACATTAAGTTATAATGTACGAGTACCAGCGTTTGATGGTGCTAGTATCTCTTTTTGCAATAATAAAGGTAATCATTATATCTAGTACCTACGTATTATTATAGAGTTAACTTTACTCTTACTTTCAGATCTAATAAATGCAGGTAGAAGTCCCAAAAAAAAAGAAAAAAAATTCGAAAATCAAAAAAAGTAAAGGTAAAACTGGAATGGTCTGACCAATCCGAATATTTTGACGATTTATGTTTGGAATTTGTAAAGGATCCGGAAATAACTTTGTCACCGGAAAACAATGGAAAGGAAGTATCTTATTTTCAAGAAATTCTTGAGGATACCATTCTAAATTTAATTGTTCACCAAACCAATTTATATGCCGAACAAAAAAATATGGAAAACTGGAATCCTTTATCATTAGCGGAACTGAAAGCATATATAGGATGCTTGATTATAATGATGATACATAGACTGCCGAAGTTGGAGAACTACTGGATCTCAGGCCCGTTGTTGGGAGTGACTGGAGTCTCAACTGTATTGAGCTCTAAACGTTTCAAAAAAATTACGGAAGCTCTCCATATAAATGACACTGCTCTGTATCCTCCGCGTGATAGCCCAAATTTTAATAAATTGTATAAACTCCGACCTCTAATATATCATATTAGCAGAAGAAATAGTGAGGTGTATGAATGCTCGTCTAATCTATCTTTTGACTAATCAATCAATCAATTTAAAGGCAGATGTTCATTCAAGCAGTACTTGCCTATGTAAACCATTAAACGCGGCTATGAATTTTGGTGCTTAGCAGATTCTAAAACTGGATACATAAGCAAGTTTGAAATATATACTGGTGGGTCTGGACAGAAAGGAAAACGCAACTATGGTGACTTTGAAATTGGTTTGGGAGAAAAGGTTGTATTGGAATAAAAGAATAAGAAATAAAAATTGTCTTGTAGCTTTCGATAACTTTTTTTCTTTTCAAAAAAAACGCCATCGCCATGGAATATACAGTGTAGGAACAGTGAGAACAGATAAAGTAAATTTGCCAGAAACATAATCTGCAGCGAGGAGAATTTATATTTAATTTCCATGATGTTGTAAGTGCTGTCAAATGGCAAGACAGCAAACCTGTTTGTTTTTTAACCACCGCAGTTTCTACAAAAGAAACTATCATACAACGAAAAAATAAAGATGGTTCAAAAAGTTCAGTACACTGTCCTAAAGTTGTAAAGATTTACAATTCTATTATGG
The DNA here is from genome assembly GCA_963921935.1 of Galeruca laticollis. Classification (NCBI taxonomy): domain Eukaryota; kingdom Metazoa; phylum Arthropoda; class Insecta; order Coleoptera; family Chrysomelidae; genus Galeruca; species Galeruca laticollis. The sequence goes on from OY998176.1 coordinate 43,265,073, forward strand.
GAGGAGTCGATAACTTTGATAAAAAAAAGCTATGGTATTGGAAGGAGATCAATCAAATGGTGGTATATGATTTTTTATTTTTTATTAGATATGAATATTATAAATAGCTTTATTTTGTACAGCAGATCTAAAAGAAACTCCCAGGATCAGTTAGGTTATCGACTTGCTTTAACTGAACAGCTAATAAATTCATTTAGTTCTAGTAAAAGGCGAGGAAGAGGAGTACATGTTTTGGCAAATAAACGAAGTGTTCCCGATGAAATAAGATTAGCTCAAGTTGAGGTTCACTCGGTTGAAAAAGGCACATACCAAAGGCGTAGGATCTGTAGACACAAAATAAATCAAAAAAGAACGCCTCATTGCAAAATTTGTTTGTGTACTTATTTGTTTTAAAAAACTACATTCAAAGTAAAAAAATGTTTTATCCGCAGATGGGCGGTGGTAAACATATTTACCACTGGGATTTTTTTGTTATTATTTTGATAATTTTTTGAAAATGAATTCCGGTTTGATTTGAAAAACTACATTTTAAGTCAAAAATAAGCATTTTGTTTTGTTCTGTAAAAAATTGTTTTGTTCGCGGATGGGCGGTGGTAAAAATAATTACCACCATAATTTTTTTTGTTATATTTCGAATTAATTTTTGCAAATCATTCAATGTGTTTTAATGACTAACTGAATATTCCCAATCACACAAAATTACTTTTGTATTTGTAGTACTTCATTTTTGCCCGTTGAAGGGTTAAAAGACAAATAATAAAAAATTGATATTTGGTACGCTTCATGAGTAATCATAAAAAATTAGGATTGCCATTATTTGAAAAAATAGTCGATGCCGTCATAATATTTTGAATTTGGGACACGCTGTATAACATTTCTTCACATCAAAAAGTGCGCGATTCAAAATACTAATCTTTGATTTACTGAACTTTATTAAATGTTAGAGACTCACATTGTATACAACCGCTTCAGCACAATCAGGGCCCAAAAAATGTAGGTAAATTACAGGAACCCAAGAAGAATCGAAATTTGCGACCAAAATAAAGAACAAGTAAATTGAATCACACCTGACCCAACCGTCTAAAATCACATCAGGGATGCATAGTCACATTTATATATGTTACATGTACTCTGTAGTAACGTGCAGTTTAAGCATAAATTATTTTGTTCACAGAGTGTATGTTTGAATTTTATACTGCAACTTTCATATGTGTAAATATCGAGCAGAAAGTCTGTCTTAAATTTTGCAGTTTCGAATGGAATATGTATAATATGATGCATTTTAGACAAGTTTGAGCGATTTCAGAAAAAAGTATTTTTTGCACAAATTTACTACAAATAAATTTTGTAATAAATGATATTATTAATAATATATATAAAAATAATATGAATACAAGGAAAAAAAGTTTTTTTTTAAATAAAAACGAGCTTACCAACGTTTGTTCGATAAAAACTAACAATATCAAAGGAGCTTCACTACTGACCAATAATGCGATTAGAACTGTCTTTTATGTCATTTCTGGATACGAATTAGGAAGCCATCCTACATAATAATTGTTAAATATTCTTCTGCAATAAAATGCAATACACATACATATTTGTTCGTGTAGTTGTAGGTTGAAGAAGCACCACACATCATCTTACCTAATTTAAATAATATTAACCAACGAAATGAACTTGGAGCAGAAATAATTGAAGATTTGACCTTTGGGTGATTCATGTACAGGTAGGATGGTTTGAAAATATCGTTGTTTTCATACAGGGTGATTCTTTGGCAGTTCCTATTCGGGGTCATTATTTAATTACATAGCGACGATTTTAGTAATTTTATCCCCCCGTGTAAGGACCCCTTATATGATATATTGCCGAAATTTTCCTTTTAACGAAAATTACGTTAGAAAAGGATCAAATAATATTCATAATTCGATATCAAAATTTTTTATTTTGATGAAAGATAATTATTAATTTCTGAAAAATGTATTATTGTTTAAGATAAGATTTTAAAATCAACTTAAAATACTTTCAAATAATACCACGTTATTAGTAGAAATAAATGTATTTCAAATAAATGAAATAGGATTAATATATAAATAAAATGTTGTGTAAGTTTTATTTATACACTTAAGAATGTGTAACTACGCTTTCAGTACAGTAAATGAAGTTCTGAAAATATCTCAACCAAAAATTATTTCCTATAGCTTGCTTTTTGTGGTGGCAATTGAGGGGTAATTTGAAAGGTAATTATTTTATCCTAGATTCCATTCTAGTTCTAGGGCGAAAATGTCCCTAAAGTTCCAGAAATCAGTTTTTTCAGCCATATCTCTCAAAATATGACACTTGGAGAATTTCCAGCTTAGTACATCTTGGCACTATATATTTCGGCGCCGGATGACTCATATGCCCATACCATATGCATATACGAGGACAGTCCAATAAATTTTGATTTTTTTATGATGATACGAGGACTGCCCAATAAATGTTGATACTTTTATGCTGATACGAGGACTGTTCAATAAATTTATTTTTTATACTTATACAAGGACTGCCCAGTAAGTTTTAATTATTTTGTGCTGATAAGAGGACTGTCCAATAAGTTTTAATACCTATATACTTCTACGAGGACTGCACAATAATTTTTGATTATTTTATGATGATACGAGGACTGTCCAATAAGTTTTGATTATTTTGTACTTATACGAGGACTGCCCAATAAATTTGGATACTTTTATGACTATACGAGGACTGTCCAATATGTTTTGATTCTTTTATACTTATACGAGGACTGTCAATAAGTTTTAATTCTTTTATACTTATACGAGGACTGCCCAATAAATTTTGATACTTTTATGACTATACGAGGATTGTCCAATAAGTTTTGATTATTTTATGCTTATACGAGGACTGTCCAATAAATGTTGATCGTTTTATACTTATAGGAGGACTGCACAATAAATTTTGATACTTTTATGATTATACGAGTGCTGTCCAATAAGTTTTGATTATTTTATGCTGATACGAGGACCGCTCAATAAATTTTAATACTGATATGATTAAACGAGGACTGTCCAATACATTTTGATTCTTTTATACTTATACGAGGAGTGTCCAATAAATTTAGATTATTTCATACTTATACGAGAACTGTCCAATAAGTTTTGATTATTTTATGCTGATACGAGGACTGTGAAAGTGAAACTTCTAATGCTAAAAAAAGAGCTAAAAAGAAAAAGAAATTGTGAACATCAAAGTGTTAAACTATATGCAATAGCTTTACCGCGGCAGTCTCCGAGTGCCACACGTCTTTTTTTCACCTAATTTGTAAAATTATGTGTAACTATTAGTAGATACTTTTATGGGTTTGTCCTGTTTGTATCCAAAATAAATAAAACAAAATATCTAGGCTCCTGACTGCAATAAGTCACAATTTTATGATTGGATGTTGTTGAGGACGTCTAATAGACAATTTATATTGCTTTTCAACACATTTGAGCCAGTACAACGTATCCTATAAACCCAGACATACTACATTTTTTATTATTTTAGGAGAAATTTCGGGTCACCTCGAAGTGGCATCGAGAAAAATTCGGAATTTATTTTTGAGTTTATATGTCTACTCACCACTAGATGGCGTAAGGTGAAGTCGGCCCAGGTGGCCACCGTTTTACACTCTAAAATTCATCAACATAAAACTCGGTTGCATACTGTACGCTCTTAGGCGTTGTTTGTCTCTAACTCTTGCGGAAACGGGGGGGGGGTCCGTTGTTCCGGTTGTTTGTAGACCGAATAAAGTGTAAAATGGCGCCAGGCATTCTTGCCTCTCAACAACTACCTATACAAGTTATCTCACCCTAAGACTACCAAATAGGTAGAGAAATAAAAGTCAGATGTCACTTACCTAAGTTTAAGTTTAATAAATGCCTTAGTTTGGTCGAGACAATCTTACAAAAACTCCGTTAGTTCAACTACTACGTACAAATGTATCATAAATCACAAAAATTACAAGAAATCCCCAAATGTCCTAAAATACCCATAAATCCTAACTACAATTTGTCATAGGTAAGTGAAATCCCCTTTGATTGAATGATATAATAAATATATACAAATATCCAAAGCAAAATGTATCCCGTACCTTAAGAATCCTATATATCCCCACAAGTAAAATCCTATGAATCCCTCCAAGTAATATCCTATAAATTCCCCTCAAGTAATATCCTATAATTCCCCCCAATTGAAATCCTACATTACAGCCTGAATTGTTCGTTGGTTATAAGTATGTACAAACCAGTATCTACATACAAATAAAACTTCTCAGAATGTGTATTCAATTACCCGATGAAAATTATAAAACTATATACATGAGTCTTGAATACACTATAGGGTTAAATCAATAACCATATGTATCTATGGCACAGAATAACATTTACGTATTTTAATATGAAGTTCCAAATATGAAAATATAATATGGCGCAATAATATCATATGAGCTCCTACACTTACTACCACCAACTCGAATAACTCATAATCTTACAATGGATGTAAGTATCACCAATCCACATTCGCCAAGTATAAATCGTTTGACAGATTTAATCGAATATTATATGTTGATCACAGTATTTGTAACACTTGATCTACAGAAGTATCATAAACTGACTACCACAAGTGCCTTATGCTAACGGAAAAATCAATTATCTACAGCATACATTGACTGATATTATAAAAAAATATAGGCAAAATTCAATTCTACTTAAACAAGTCAAAGTTTCTATCTTGCGTGGAGTCCACAATGTCCTCGATGATTGCTAGCTCCTACTTCCATAGAATGTTGTTCAAATCCATATCGTACTCTTCGAGTCCAAGGTAGAATCCAAATTTCCCCCCATATAAGTTGATCTCACTCAACGTTGACCCACACAATATCCCAAATCAAAATTAAGAAAAATAAAAACCAACAGGAAAAGGAAAAGAAAGAACTAACCCTGACACAAGAAATATTCTAATAGTCTATACATTTTCTGTCAGTCTAAACATCCCCTGAGATGCTCAAATTGAAATCTCTATCTAAAATTTACCCCCTAATCGATTAACGTTCTCTGACAGTCACATACCCTATACGATAAATTCCCATTACTGTTCTTTCAACTAAAATATCTAATAAACTTATACGAGCAAGACTTCTATTAATCGTGAAGCTTGATAGACTAATATTAATATTGTTAATATTGCTGGCAAAAGTGACAAATGAACTACTATATTTCATATTTGACCAGAAAATTGTAATGCTAATTGAGCTTAATATATTAAATATCATTTTTTTAAATTTAACAACAAAATTCCAATTTATATGAAGCCAATACCTATGAACCAAATACCTAACAGCTATAAAACCAGACCTCCAACCAACAAAAAAGTACATAAGCCAAAGTTATGGCGCATTGAAATTCTTAGAATATTCATCTCTATGCAAACAAACTGTGATATTTCTTACCAATTTGTCAGTTAGAGTTCTAATATAGCGCTGAAAGCGTTATTACCTCAGATGTGGTGATCAAGGCCTACTCAAATGATAATTTCCCCTCTAAGATGAGGTTTTTATATGCAGGTATAAAATAAAATGAATTCATCAGACAATGGACAAATTCTCTAGACATAGTTGGGAACAATCTAGTCAATGTAACTATAAAAACATTCTGGTACTTACAATGAACATCTGAAATGGAATCCCTCTATAAAAAAATTTATCCATCGCGTTGAACTATATAATCCCAAAAAATATGGTATTTCCACTGGTCTATAACCCAATAAACACACCTACGTAAAAAACGTTTTTATAACGTTTTAATGTTATTTCAACGTTACTCGTTGAATTTTCAACGTTGACAAATTGGTTGAATTCGAAACGTTATATTCCAAATGTTTTTTCAAATTTGAAAACAACGATTCAGCTTAATCCACATGTATTTTCAAAAACGATTTTTATGGTCGTTATTTTAACGTTGTATTTTCTAACATTATTTATACCATTTCGCGAGTTATAGACGGTTATATATATATATATATATATATATATATATATATATATATATATATATATATATATATATATAACACGTTGTACATACAACGCTTTTTTAAATCTGAAAACAACGACTTAATTGAACTCATATGGATTTACAAAAACGCTTTCTAATCCCGTTATTTTGACGAAATATTTTTAACATTATTTATACTATTTTCCGTGATATACAATGTCATCCAGTAAATGTTTATAATATTTTGTTTTCACAATGCTTTTTTAAATTTGAAAAGAACGACTCGATTGAACTCATACGCATTTACAAAAACTCTTTTTATGCCCGTTATTTCAATGTTGTATTTTTAACAATATTGATACTATTTCGCATGATATAAATATTTAAACAGCAATGTTTCTACCACGTTGTATATACAACGCTTTTTTAAATCTGAAAACAACGACTTAATTGAACTCATATGCATTTACAAAAATGCTTTCTACTCTCTAATCTCGTTATTTTAACGTAATATTTTCAACATTATTCATACTATTTTCCGTGATATACAATATCATCCAGTAAATGTTTATAATACCTATGTTGTTTTCACAATGCTTTTTCAAATTTGAAAACAACGACTCGATTGAACTCATACGCATTTACAAAAACTCTTTATATGCCCGTTATTTCAATGTAGTATTTTTAACATTATTCATACCATTTCGCGTGATGTAAATAGTTAAACAGCAATGTTTTTACCACGTTGTATATACAATGCATTTTTAAATCTGAAAACAACGACTTAATTAACCTCATATGAATTTAGAAAAACGCTTTCTACTTTCTCATCCCGTTATTTTAACGTAATATTTTCAACATTATTTATACAATTTTCCGTGATATACAATGTCATCCAGTAAATGTTTATAATACCCATGTTGTTTTCACAATGCTTTTTCAAATTTGAAAACAACGACTCGATTGAACTCATATGCATTCACAAAAACGCTTTTTCCAACGTAGTATTTTGAACATTATTTATACTATTTCGCGTGATATAAATAGTTAATCAGCAATGTTTTTACCACGTTGTATATACAACGCTTTTTCAAATTTGAAAACCAGGAATTAATTGAACTCATATGCATTCACAAAAACGCTTTTATTGGCCGTTATTTTAACGTAGTATTTTTAACATTATTTATATTATTTCGCGTGATATAAACGGTTATACAGTAATGTTTTTTAACACGTTGTACATACAACGCTTTTTTAAATTTGAAAACAACGACTTAAATGAACTCATATGCATTTACAAAAACGGTTTTGATGCCCGTTATTTTAACGTAGTATTCTTAACATTATTCATACTATTTTGCGGGATATGAACTTGGCTTGCTCGTATTATTTTTGACGTACTGCGCATGCGACATAGCGAAATTGCCAGCATTCGTTCCTTATACAAGCTGTAGTTAGTAGGTTTGCATCACAGATAACCCACAGAGTTTGCATTACCAATTTACGATAATTTATGTAACATAGCTGTTCAATTTTGATGAGAACGGTGTGTGGGTTATTATTGTTGTCGTTGCTGTAAAACTTCTATCTGTTCAGGGTAAGTAACGTTTTAGTTTACTACAATCGTCTAAATCTACAAAGCATGGTTGATGCAAAATGGAGTAGTTGTAGCTAACCATTTATAATTGTAATTGTAGGGAATATGCAATATTACGCTTCGTTATATTTAACGCCTTCTCTTGTTGAAATTGAACGACGCTTGGTGAATACGGGCATTAGTATATAATCAGTTTTATTATACTTGTTGAATTTTGATTGTGGGCACATTGATTGTATTTCAAACGTATTTATAACGTTGAAACTATGGTATTTTTCTACGTTCATGCAAAAAACTAAACTTAATTGAACTCTATTTAGTGGAAAAACTGGTTCTTTATTGCTCTAGTGCATGTGTCATTCTTGTACTTATAGCATTTTAAAATCATGTCAAATATTAAGTCCATTTTCTATGAGATTGTATTACGTTTTAAACAATAACATATTTTATATTATATTCAATCATTTTACCTTTTTTAATGAAACTACTGTTTCTATATAATTCCACAGTATAATGAAAAAATTATTATACTGTACAAGTATTTAGAAACAGTAGTTTCATTTAAAAAAGTAAAATAAGTAGATTCCACCAAGTAAGGCTCGAAACAGTAAATATCATTTTCAATCATATTTATTAGAGACTATATTACGAAATTATTGAAAAATGGGTTTTATTGAAAATGTCATTATAAATTATGAACACCAATGCCTCCAACAGAGGTATGTGCTCACGACTAGTCTACTATTATTTGAATATTGCAATTGCAGTTCTAGAAACGTCAGTCAAGAATTGATTCTAACAATTACATAGTTTAAAGTTTTATGATGAGTAATATTATTGAAAAAATAGATGACAGCTATGAAGGAGAATCCGTTAGAACCCCTTCAAAAGTCATTATACTTATTACCTAGTAAATCAAGAGAACAATATGGAGTAAGTTATAATCGTTTGAAAGAGTGGTGTTTCGATAAAAATGGGGTTAATTTCACAGAAAAATGTTCTTGCGTATTTTCCAAAAAGATCTAATGATAGCAAACCCTCATCACTTTAGTCTGAGAACTCAATGGTGAGAGTAGTTCCTAAAGTTTAAGTTAAATCATAGTAGGTAGTTTCTACAGTTAGTGCCCTAAAAAAAATTGTTTTTTTGTTTTCGCATAAACGTGAAAAAAATTTGTATGCAATACGTTGCGTGCAAAAAACACCCACTTTTTGCACTTGTTACATAAATAACTATTATCTGTAGTATATTTTAGTTATATTGTCTATGAATATGTAGAAATATTTCAACTAAATCACAGTGCATTATTTGTACTTTACTCAATACCATCTTTTTAATAGTAAAAACCATTTTAGATGCATCTAAAATCAATCATAATGGAGAAGAGAACGACTACCTAGTTGCTAAAACTGTGAAAGAATGGTTGAAATACAGTAAGTTTAGAGAGAATTCAAAAAAATGAAGACTGATATAATATGAGTATTGTGGTCCAAACTTAAAAATTTTAAATGTTTGAATTTTTTTATTTATTAAATATAATAAGAAATTGAACGCAATTTAATACAGAAACTCTATCTTATCCTGTGTAAATCCTAGAACTGATACACAACAGAATTTTTATAATTCACGTATACAAAATTTACTTTGTGACATCGCAAACAGTTTCACAAAAATAACGACATCGTTTTTTATAACTTTTTATACAGTTCCATGCACTGCTTAACGTTTGGCTGACATCTGAAACATGGGAGCAAAGGTGTTGAATAAAACATGAGAAAATATAACAGAATTCAGCAGGATAGTCAAACACAACATTTGTGTCAGTAATATTAGAAGATCTCGAATAATCGAGACAACAACCAACATAGACACGGAGGTGCATATAACACTCACTCACATATTTTCTTGGTTGTACCGTACCGATGACATCTAATGAGCCAGAAACATGCATGTCTGCGGTTACCACTCTTTTCTTCTATTTGCGTGCAACTCCCACTAATCTATTCGTTGCTTATTGTTCATATGTCACGAACTATTCGTACATCTTGTTATTATTTCATTAATCTCGGTCGGAAGTTTCAGACGGGAGTGTTGTATGCACCTCCATGTCTATGTTGGTTGTTGTCTCGAATATTCGAGATCTTCTGATATTACTGACACAAATGTTGTGTTTGCTAATCTGCTGAATTCTGTTATATTTTCTCATGTTTCATTCAACACCTTTGCTCCCATGTTTCACATCTTTTCTTGGTTGTACTGTACTTATAACGGCTAATGAGCCAGAAACATGCATGTCTGCGGTTACCACTCTTTCCAGTAGCCCCTTCTTCTATTTGCGTGCAATACCCACTAATCTATTCGTTGCTTATTGTTCATATGTCACGCACTATTCGTACATCATGTTATTCTAAGAAATGCTGTCACCACTGTAATGAATGCTGTATACAGTATGTACAACTCTAACCTTCTTTAACTGAGTTGTTTATTAAAAAAAAACGCTCTCGCCATTGTAATGAGTGCTAGACCCTAACGTAATACCTGGCCCCCAAATGTAATAGGTTTGACTCTGCTATACCGGGTCAGCTGTCACCACTCCAATGCCTTTTCAATAAACAATACCTTTTTACATTTGTATTTGTAGCCGAGCGTGGTAAGGCAACCCCCAGTCCGATTTAAGCTGGGAACGCCTGGGCTTAAAACGGTTTCATTTCCTCCGCCACGACAGGATTGTTCTCTCGGTTCAGTCTCGTATCCAATGTTGATACACACTCTAGGGAAAATTCGGGTAGGGATGATAAATAAAGTATGGGAGAAACACAAAGTTATATAAAAAATATAATAAATATTTCTCTGTATCTAAATATACATAAATCGAAAGTCCAATATCAACACAAATTAATAAATTCCCCCGGTATAAAAATTACCTATACACTTATTCATAAATTGTACATCCTACGTCTTTCTTTGTATAACATATGACTATCAATAAAACAATTATGATATAACTCTCGCCCTGAGATAGAACAAAGAATTTACCCCCTTATCGTTTTAGTATTTCAACGTGCGTGCGGGGCGTATGATTCAACCCTTATCTCGATATTCACCTGTCTCGAGGCGCAAAAAAGAATTATATTTATTTACTCTTAAACGCAATACTATGCGAAACTACTGTGCTTTCGTGTCATTGCCCTTGACATCAACAAAAAGTGAAAGTAGGGTCGTAAACTAATTCTGCTGATCTATGAACAATAATTATTTATCGACACTTCCGTTTCAATGCGTAAGTTTCGAATTGCCAAATTTTCAGGTCTTTGAATCACCTACAATGTTTATTTATTTCACTTAATCTGAAAGAAATTCCTAATTACGTCTGAACAAAAAAATAATTAAAAATTATTTATCGTAGCACAAGTTCGCTGAGAACAAGAGGAAAAAGAAAATCATACGCTCCGGCCCTTTGATACTAAGTACAAATTAACCTCTTTTAACTCTTATTTATATCCTTACTACGAGGTAGAAGCGAATTATATGGCGCAACAAAATAATAATTAAATAATTAGAAACCTAACTTTTGTCAGGTTGGCGTTACCCTGTGAAATCTTATTATGTCATCACACACGATAAATTATTATCCTACAGAACGAGCTGTGCCCAAATTGTGATCCTGGACATTCAATATTTAACTGAAAGCGGCCAAGTTGTCCAGTCCCCGTGAAAGGACAGACAATAAAATAAATATATTTGTTATAGCTACTCCCTATGTAAAACAGTGAATTTATAAAAACCAAGTTCAGAACAAGCGGAAAATGATAAAACGAATAAATGTCTCATAAAAAAAACAAAATTTAACTCTCAACTTGTTTAAAAACTTACTGCGTTTGAAAACTTCCTTTCTCCAGTCTTCGAATTACTGCCTATCTTCACTATCTTTTTAGCAACCGCGGGTAGTGCCAGTAACCGGTATCGTGCTATGCTGAAAACTTAACGTAGAGGACGAGTCTTCCCGTTTTGTGTCACGAAGGGGGACATTGTTCACCGTCAAGGATAGCTAAGTATCCCTTTCACGCCCTGACACAACGGAAAGAACTTTTTCCTCTGAAACCGCTAACACAAAAAAAACTGATGCCCGTTACCGTGACAGGGAAGGACTTTTCCCTGAGCGTATTAGCTCCGACACTGTCTGTCGCTCTTACTGCTCTGTACTTGGTTTTTACTATCCCCCCGAATTAGGTTTGGTTTTTTTTGTTGAATTGCACAAATTCTTTGTTTTGAAGCGGCCTAAATTTCACGTTATTAACTAGTTATATAGAAAACAATTATTTCATTTTGACCTAGTAAAATGTTTTATTTGTTTTAAAGCTGTTATGGTTTTGTATCATTTTTCTAAACAAAATGTGGGTCGCATTCTACTTTTATTTTTATTTGAAATAAAATATGTTTTACCGTGTGTTCTGACAGTTACTAATTTAAATTTTTCTATTTGGTATTCGTATTTATTACATCACTTCCCCCTTTGTAAAAGTATTGCGACATCCCCTGGTCCAATACCTTTTCTTTAAAATCCCTGTACAACTACATTCCGGCCTTAATTTATGTGTGACCGTCGGCTTACAATAGTGGCCTATAATTTTAAAATTAGTGTTGCATTTTTATACATTTGACATATTTTTGTTATTCTAATAAATGTTCAATATGAGCTCCTCCCACTTCCACGCACATTCTAAGTCTACGAAGGTTGTTTCTTTGCACTTGAAAAAGCAATTCCACATTATTTCTAATAACATTGCAGTGTAACACAATTCTGTCTATTAAATCTTGCCTTGTTTGCACAGGTGTTGCGTATACCTTACTTTTGACATAACCCTAGAGAAAGAAATCCATAGGATTAACGTCTCCTGATCGCGGTGGACATTGAAAGGGGCCTCCACGACCAATCCATCTATTAGGAAACCTTGTGTGTAAATGCTGTCATACATCTAAACTTAAATGAGGAGGGGCCCCATCATGCATGAACCATAAATTCCTACGAGTTTGTAGTAGCACATCATCAAACAGGTTCCATAACTCATTTTGCAAAAACTCCAAATATCTCTGACCGGTCAAAGTACCGTCAATAAAGTATGGCCCTATCAAATGATTGCCCACTATTCCTGCCCAAACATTAACCATGAATCTATGCTGACTCTTGGTTTGGATAATGCCATGTGGATTTCTACGAGGTAGAAGCGAATTATATGGCGCAACAAAATAATAATTAAATAATTAGAAACCTAACTTTTGTCAGGTTGGCGTTACCCTGTGAAATCTTATTATGTCATCACACACGATAAATTATTATCCTACAGAACGAGCTGTGCCCAAATTGTGATCCTGGACATTCAATATTTAACTGAAAGCGGCCAAGTTGTCCAGTCCCCGTGAAAGGACAGACAATAAAATAAATATATTTGTTATAGCTACTCCCTATGTAAAACAGTGAATTTATAAAAACCAAGTTCAGAACAAGCGGAAAATGATAAAACGAATAAATGTCTCATAAAAAAAACAAAATTTAACTCTCAACTTGTTTAAAAACTTACTGCGTTTGAAAACTTCCTTTCTCCAGTCTTCGAATTACTGCCTATCTTCACTATCTTTTTAGCAACCGCGGGTAGTGCCAGTAACCGGTATCGTGCTATGCTGAAAACTTAACGTAGAGGACGAGTCTTCCCGTTTTGTGTCACGAAGGGGGACATTGTTCACCGTCAAGGATAGCTAAGTATCCCTTTCACGCCCTGACACAACGGAAAGAACTTTTTCCTCTGAAACCGCTAACACAAAAAAAACTGATGCCCGTTACCGTGACAGGGAAGGACTTTTCCCTGAGCGTATTAGCTCCGACACTGTCTGTCGCTCTTACTGCTCTGTACTTGGTTTTTACTATCCCCCCGAATTAGGTTTGGTTTTTTTTTGTTGAATTGCACAAATTCTTTGTTTTGAAGCGGCCTAAATTTCACGTTATTAACTAGTTATATAGAAAACAATTATTTCATTTTGACCTAGTAAAATGTTTTATTTGTTTTAAAGCTGTTATGGTTTTGTATCATTTTTCTAAACAAAATGTGGGTCGCATTCTACTTTTATTTTTATTTGAAATAAAATATGTTTTACCGTGTGTTCTGACAGTTACTAATTTAAATTTTTCTATTTGGTATTCGTATTTATTACATCACTTCCCCTTTTGTAAAAGTATTGCGACATCCCCTGGTCCAATACCTTTTCTTTAAAATCCCTGTACAACTACATTCCGGCCTTAATTTATGTGTGACCGTCGGCTTACAATAGTGGCCTATAATTTTAAAATTAGTGTTGCATTTTTATACATTTGACATATTTTTGTTACATTTGCTCATTATTCATGATCGGCACTATTTTGGCAATTTCTACGCCATTACCCTTTTATTCCTGACCTAGGTCGCGACCGTTCACACTCGCTACACTGTTGCTCAGTAGATCGTTCATCTGGCGACTTCTGTCTGCCCAATGTTGTGACCGTGGGTGGCTCGTCTCTTGCTGCGCTATTTGCTCCATCTCTATTGCTTCTTCCTCTGGTTTCCTCGTCTGATGTGAGTGAATTATCCATGTCGTTAGGGAGTCCCATATGCTGCCTATTAGTGCTATACTGCATCCTACTGTTTGGTGGATACGAATTCAATTTAGTATGGTGCCTGCTATATATTTGATGGTATGGAATGTGAAGTATATTCCAATTATTCCACTTATTACTGAACCTATATCTATGAACCATGCCCATGTGTGTCTTAGGGTGGATTCTGCGAGGTTCTTGATTTCTTTCGTATCAAGTATGTTTGATACGGTGTAGCTTTGACTGTTGGCGTTCATTCCCGCTGCTCTGCGAGTAATTATGTTTTCTACTGCTTTTCTCTCTGTCCCGAACGTGAGGGCTCTTTGTGCTGCATTGACTTTTTCTTGCGTGTACAGACCCTTCGCTCCTAGTAGTTGAATGGGGTCGAAATGGAGGTTAATTTCTTCTTCTAATTCATGGTTTTTGGTTGGGTGGCTATTGTGGGATGCGGTGTTAGGCCTATCCATTGATCATCTATGAAATATAGTGGTGGTATCATGTTATTGCAATCTATCTCTTCTGCGGGGTTTTGTATTAGTCTGGTTGGCGGAGCCATAAATTTTGTTTCGTTGTTTACTTTTCTTGGTAGTTCGTTGTAACATCTGTTTGTTCTTCTTATGTCGACTGTTACTGGTATGCATTTTATGATATAAAGTACTTCGCCTAGTACTCTGCCTATGTGTCCAGGTTCATTTTCCATTGGTTGGCTGATTGCATTAGGTAGTTTGTGTGCCATTAGCAGTCTATTTTTCAGTATTTCTCGTTTTGTTGAGCATCTTCGGTGTATTGTATCTGTGTAAACATGTTTACGTCTCGTTTATATACTTGTTCAATATAGAGTAGTTTACTATTTACGTGGTACATCAGGTCTACATTTTGTGTTAGTATTGGCATTATCGGATGTAATTTTTGTGTGTTTTGAAGTATTATGACAATTCGTGGGTGTTCTGTTTGCCATACTTCTATTCCACATAGTATGTTTTTTTTCTGTAGTGTTAATGCGAATACTTTGTCTTTTTCTTCAATTACTATTAGTTCTTCTTGTATTTTTGTATTTGTGATTGTGTTGCCTATGCCTTCGTGTAACTGACTTAGATGGTCTTCGCATGTTGTTGTCTCATAACTTGACCAGGTGGATTCTTTTACCGTGGAGTCGAAGCAGTAACCATTTGTGAATTTGCAAGTTATTTCTCCTTGTATGTGGATCTCGTTTGTTTCCAGCGTTACTCTAGCTAGGTAGTCTCTGGTTGTTATTTTGGCTGTAGCTATTATCACTACGTCGTTCCAATATCTGCCCTTTTCCTGGTATGTGATACCTTCACATGTTCCCATATTGTCAAGTGTGCCGCCTATTTTGATTGACGCTGTTGTTGTACCGCTCATTAGTATATTGTCTATTGTTTGTTGGTACAATTTTATTGTTTTGTATCGGTGGGTGTTTCTGCATTCTTCTGCTTCCAATTTGTGGATGTAGGTTGATAGTTCTTCGTTGACGAGTGATGTGTGGCTGTGCATCACGCAGTAGAACATGAATTTTGTTACTTCTATTACGCATGACCATACTTTTTGCAATTTTATTTCGTTTCGTTGAATCACTTGTATGTCTGTTTTTTCACTCACGTACGTTTTTTCTGGTTCCGGGCACTTTTGAATGTCTATTAGCGATATCACTGTGATATTTGTGTTAGGATGCGAACACTCATACGCGATTAGCCCAACTGCTATATGTAGCCCGCACATGACGAATGTCACCCAGGTCAGGATAGTACTGTGTCGTGCCATTGATTCGGTTTATCTCTTCAAAAATTTATAAAATTCACAATTGTTAATACAACTTATCTTTCTTACAGATATTTCTAAACATTTCTTTGTTACAATAATATTTTTCCTACAATTTTGTTATATTCATTTGACATTTCGTCACTTGACCGAGCCTCACAATTATTTAGACTGTCAATTGAGTTCTTTCTTTTTTGAAAATTTTTAAACCTTATGACCCGTGAACTTATTTCCCATTATTTATTTCTACATTTTAATACCTATGTATTCCCCTTGTATTTTTAAATGGAAAGAGAACTTACTTTTGTAAAATCACTTAATTAATCGTATTTCTAGTATCTTTTGCCTATTTACTTGCTTATAGTGATCTATTAATGTTTTATTCCTTCCACTGTTACGTTTCGTAACTTAACTTAATTATTCCTATTCCCTTACTTTGAATTACTCTATGATTAGAACCCGTAAATCCCATTTTAAATAATAAGGTAAACTAATATACCCATATACAATTTTGTTGTGACGTGTTAGCTACGTCGTTTCAACTCATTGCTACACATGTTTTACAATTTACGAGAATTATATCTTTCTTCACAATGTTAAAACCATTTTACTTTTCATATTAGTGCTACGTTTGCTTTTTGTTTCAATTGACCGAATTTCCCATCAATAAGGACTTTCTTTTGAATTCCTTATTTGGAGTTTACAATCGTATCATTCGTGCAACTCCTTATTACTGAATGAAGACATTTATTTGTCCACCTTGTACTTCTTAAAATAAATTTTTTTGTACTACAAATTAAATAACCTGGTTATTTAAGTAATCTAACAGAGATTGAAAGTTGGTTATGTTCTGTATAGCAATACCTTGCGTTATGTTGTCATTAAAATGTCGGGACAAGAATATTATTATTTCTTGTTCCGAAATTAGTGGTTCTAAATATTGTGTCTGAGAAAATATAGACAAAGCATAGCTACTCATGTTGTTGCTTCTTCTGGAATCAAATTTTCCAAAATACAACTTCACCCTAACATAGCCATAACTACTATAAATTCACAAGAAAGAAATATATTGAAATAAATTTTAAAAAGAAATTACAAGTTTTAAAAATTATTAGGCAGAAAAAGTAAGATAAAATCTAAGTTGCTGAGCAGTTAAACTGATTGACCAAGAAGCTAATAAGAAGAAGTATGAAGGTTGAAACATTATCTGTACTCAAAAAAACTTAAAGGAAAGTTGAAAAAAGTGTACCTATATCACACTGACGGAAATTATGAAAATACTCGAAAAAAATAAACTTAAAATAGTTACAGCAATTATTCTACTAGTTGCCTAGAACCACTCCAAGCAATACTCCTGTAGTAGATATGGGAACCGGAAAGGGTGGTAGAAATCTATCCTCTCAAGAAACATTGCTTCAAACCAGAGCAAATACCCCATTAAGGAGAAGGTATGAATTAACCCACATTAAACAAAAAATATTACTTCATTTCTCCCTGACCTCACGAAGTTTCCCTCGTAGCATTACTGACTTATTAGCAAAAACTAATGTTTCTACTTCGAATGAATCCCGGTTAAAACGGCTATTAGCAACTAAAAATGAAATATGGAACAATGTTACACTTTCCCACAAGATATGAAGGATGAAATGCTAGAACTATCAATTCTCTAGAACTATGAAATCTTCAACAATTTCTACTTCGAATAAACCCAATGGAAGGAATAATAATTTAAGTTGAGTTTAAGAATAATTATTCGCCTTCCCACATGAAACGAAATAATAATATTAATATAATCTCCTATATTAATAACTATGATATTTTTCGCAAATCGCTAGAAAATTTTGACAATCCAGACAAAATTTCTTAAAGAAAATATCAAGATTTCCTATCCTCTTCCTTACTGTAGGCAAATTATATTTCCTTACAGTTGTTAAAGTTCTACATAAATGATTGAAAACACATTGTTTATAAGGAATTATTTCATATTTTGAAAACATCAATACATTTTAGAGTTAAATTGTTATATTTACAGTTATTTGACAGTTAGTACGATTATTGAACATTGCTGGATCATTATTAGAACTATGAGAAAAATTTTTGGCAACATGCGGGGTGGTAGGGATATTTTGTTGAATATTTCATACTGTGAAAATTTGCTACCTCAAGCTTATTGTTAAGATATTCTTCGACGTCAACGTTTGATGACTACCATCCGTCATGCCTCTTTAAACTAGTTTTGTCGGCACCAGAGCGAACCAATATTATTGCAGAAGACCGATGAAAGCAATGACCAGTATATTATGTCGGATTTACCAAGTTCAAACAAGTATCATCTATTTTAGCCATTTTTCTAAATTGATGAATTCCTACCACTTGTCTACAACCCTCTCCGCTTTGATATTTAAAGAAAAATCGGTCACCCTTCATATTTTATGGTCTCAACTAAACATACTCTCAATCAACATTCAACTACATCTAAAAAATTATAAATGATCTTGGTTTGTTTATCTTCGAATCAGGTAAGCTAATTGATAGCTTAGATTCTAGTACATCGTGTAGAGTCATTCGGACAAACTCATCCATTTCACAGGCCCCAGAAATACCAAATATTGAAGCCACCTAAAAAATAAATGAATGTGTAATCTAAATAGAAATTAAATCTCTATAAATTACTTCAATCATTAAATTTTCTTTATCTGAATCTTCCTGGAAACATTTTCTAATTTCGTCCGTACTGCTAGGGCCTCGACTTGCGCAATATCCATAGGCATCCAGGAACGTTAGGTTTTTCCTATTCGGTAAACAATGTACCATTTCCAACAATGTTTTCTTTGAGAAATACCCCAACAGTGCGCTCCAACTACCTCAATGAATTGTTAGAGCGATATAGAATCGTTTATATTTCTGTAGAATTTTAAGGACTCCGGTGGTCCAGTATTTCCAGCTCAGCCAAATCGTTCTTCACAGGTATTTTTGCACTTGCGTATCAAGAATCTTCTATTAAACTTACTGTTCCCATCCGGGCGGTCTTTTTTCCAACCACGTAAAATCGTTGGCGTAGACGAAATATTTATTAACATAGTGCTATTCTACTGAGGTCGACGAATTTTAACCGTTACTCGAGTATGTGAATTGTTCCACTCATATAAAAGTGTATCTTTTGTTATCGTAATTATATACAACACCAACAACTGTCAGCCGACGCCCATATATCTTCAATCCAATCAGGTATGTATAATATTCCAAGAACTAATTATGGACAATTTAAGCAATTTCTTAAATAGTTATATTGAACAAGACATTGACTTGAATGATCCAATGAAATATTACGAACCATCTGATCCGATCTGTTTGATAGTATATAAAACAAACGGGCGATTGTAGTATTGAATCGGCAATGCTGGTATCAAGTACGGAAATGTTAACGTCATTGATGACGTGTATCAGTTTTTATGTTGTATGACATATACTCAATTCTGGGTTCCACAGTACGTATAGTTTTATTATAATTTCAGTACTCTAGTGACAAATGCTTTACCACAGCTACTTTTAAACAAGTTGAATTAGCTTCCCCTGATGTCCCATATCACTTCTATCAATTTTCTTACAAAGGCGAACTCGGAGGATGTCAATACTGCCTTCATTACCACCAGGTAAACTTAAACCAAATTTGGATAAATATTCATCTGGTTATTACTTAATTTGGAAAACATTGTTTATTTCAGATACTGGTAGTTTAGCACACTCGGACGATTGGGTTTATATATGGGTTTTTGGTTTTAACAGTGGTATTAATCAATTTCCGGAAGAAGATGGCGTAATGTTGCATCGTTTCGTTGATTTATGGACCAATTTTTTCAAATACATGTCCATAATTGGCCAACAATTATGATTTCACAGTTTAAATCTTTCACATTTGCATAGTTTTTTCTGTAATATTGAAAGTTCCATATCTAATACCATTATATTTAGCTTTACAATTGAATTCCTATAAATTATATTTTATTTTTTAATTTTCAGTAATCCAGCCCCTGAACCTGTAGGTGATATTACTTGGTTACCCTCCAAACACTTAGGTATCTCCAAATAAATTCAACTTTTGAGATGCGCGAGCAACCTAGACAGTACCAGCAAGTTAAAGAAATATTGGAGACAAACATGGAACCACCTTACAGAATTTTTAATTAATAAATTATCTCAAATAAATTATGTAAAATAGAATTTGTACCAATTATTCACCCCCAAACTTTTCAGCAGAGAATTGGCTCAAATACAGAGACCTAAAAATTGATATACTAAGAATATGGGACATGAAAACTAAAGTCATCCCAATCATAATAAAAGCAGCAAGGATTATGTCCAATGTCGCCGCCTACATAATAAAGGAAGCATGATCTTCTGAGCATACAGAAGGCAGTAAGTCTAAGTACCGTGCTCATATTACTAAAAGTACTGTAGCACTAGCTGGAACAACATCATACTCAAGGAATACACTAGGTGCTTGGTTTGAACTCGGTGTCGCTAATCAAACATGCCCTAGGCTAGGGCTTTAGAATTTTTTCCGCAATTATTTTTTCGTGGTTCAGTGAGAAAAATAAGAAGAACGGGTGGGCACTTCTTGTAAGATGTACCCTATTGATTTTGAGCCCACCAGATCCAGTACCAGGTGTCATATAAATCCATATTTAATAGAAGTTTGGTCATTTTTGGAGAAATTTCGGTTTATTAGCACGACACAGCCTCCGGAGTGTACAAAAGTTACCAATTTATGATTGGATATGGTTCAGAGCGTCTCATTTATGGACCCTATTGATTTTAAGCTCATCAGAGCCAGTACAATGGGTCCTATAATTCGAGATATACCACATTTTTGGAGAAATTTCGATTTATTAGCATGATACAGCCATCGGAGTGTGAATAAGTGACCAATTTTATGATTAGTTATCATTCAGGGCGTCTTAAGGATAAACCCTATTGTTTTTTCAGCTCATCAAAGTGATTACAACGGGTCCTATATATCCAGATATACCACATTTTTGGGCAAGTGACACATTTTATGATTAGATATCATTCAGTGCGTCTCACTTATGAATCCTATTGATTTTAAGCTCAACAGAGCCGGTACGATGGTTCGTATAAATCCAAATATACCATATTTTTGGAGAAATTTTGGTTTATTAGCACATTCCACCCTTCGCAGTGTAAACAAGTTGTACAAGTGACCAATTTTGTGATTAGTTATTATTCAGGGCATCTCACAGATGAACCCTACTGCTTTTCAGATCACCAGTGCCAGTACAACGTGTCCTATAAATCCAGAAATAACACGTTTTTGGTCAGTTTTGGAGAAACTTAGATTTGTTAGCCTCCGGAGTGTATAAGTGCGGAAAAGTTGGTTTCAACCTTTGAAACCTTTATTTTCAACTGGATGAAAACTCATAGCCTCGTTACATGAGGTGAAGTCCTGTGATGGATATATCAAATGGTTTAACTAAGCGATCGGTTTTCAGGGCCAAGACTATTCTAGATTTTTTTTGTATTTTCCATAACTGTTTCCCAACCTTTTGTTGATCTTCGCCTGTAGATAGGTGGTTTCATACATAATTTTAACGTGAAAGATTATATATGTATATTCTTTATTTTACATATTTTGCTCGAAAATAGTTGATAATATTAATTAGAATGATTTCAATTTCTTTTGTTCGCATTAATTTATGTTATCTGTTTGTTTTTTACGAATGTATAAGTAGCCACTCGAAATGCAGTTATATATTAAATGAAAAAAAAACTCATATAATACAGTTACAAAACTTCTGCTGTTAAACTGTTATAATGATGTTATTCAATTCATATAAATTGTCTTTCTTCATATCAATACTCGTTAATATCGATTATACATATGCAGACGATGGTGATGGTACTATAGTTGAGATAGAGACAGGAAAAATAAGAGGACACGTTTCAAGAAGTGAAAATTGCAATGATTATTATTCTTTTCAAGAAATTCCTTATGCAGCTAAACCAATAGGGGGAAATAGGTTTCAAGTAAGTGTAAGAGAGACATATATATGAGATATTTTCAAATGTGATGAGCGATGAAATGAAATTGCTAATAGTTTAATCAACAGTAAAAACACAAGAGCTTTTTTTTTATCGGATAAATTTCTCTTTGCAACGAAACAGTTTTGCCAATCACTAATTTTACGAGAAAAACTGACATGATAAAATCGCGACACCGAAGGTGGAGCGATTTTATCTAATGTCAGTTTTTCGAGCAAATTTAGTGATTGGCAAAACTTTGAGTCAAAGAGGAATTTATCTAATAAAAGAAAAGCTCGAGTGTTTTTTGGCAAGATAAATTAACGACAGAATATATGGATGAACAACAACAATAATTGCGACTCATTGTCATTGTGTAAAAGTGACGTCCGCTTACTAGATATTGAGGAAGAGAAGTTTTTATCGCGATAAAAAAGGATGCACCTTTTTTATCGATGGCAAAGTGACAATAACATTTCCAGGTATATGACATTTTAACATTGGAGTTAATTTATCATTATACAATCATCGACAAAATTATCGAATAACTTTTATCACTTTTACTTCAAAATAGTTTCTAATAAAGCACAATTTAAATCAACGTCCCCCCTCTTCCAAAGATTTTTTAAAAAGTATTTTGGAAATGAACACTGCTTTTTCCAACTGCAATTCTTAGCAAATTAAAAAAAGATTTGCTGTTTATAGGGCACATTGTCACTGATAATTATATCAGGGTTCCAACTCTTGGAAAAGATTGGTTTAATTTGAAAAATAACAGATTCAGCATTATTGTTGGTTCTTATAGTAAACATCTCCAGCCAGTTACAATAAGCATCAAACAAAACACAGTAACTTTGATCGGTATACGTGAAAATGTCAGAACCAACACGTTCCCATGGCCCATCAGGTATTAGACTCCTGGCCAGTAAAACACTTTTCTGGCTTGAGATTTAGTATTTTCAATCCCTAAGTGGCCTTTATACAAAAGTTTAACAATTTACTGTCTTAGATTAGAATGAATTTACGCTCCAAAAATAACTTTCTCAAATAAAATTATAATTCATCTCCTAATTTATAAAAATTCCTAATATTTTCTGGAAACCATTATTAATAAGGATTATTACAGTACTGAGCTGGAAGATAAAGGCAAATATTTCATTATGCAAAATATGCTTCATTTTCTTGTTGCATACTTTCTTGAGAAAAACTTTGTAGAGAGTGTCAGAAATATACATATACTTTCCCGGCTTATAGCAAATGTGTGGATAATATTTCAACAATTTCAGTCTCATTCTTAAAATTCTTGGAGAAGCACTTTTTTAAAATTGATTTCAATGGTTTGTGATCACTGTACATTTTAGTAAACATTCCATAAATGCAGGAATGACGTTTTTTTATGACAGAAAAAATCGTTAAGGTTCCCGTCAATTTGATCATAGGCTTGCTTTCGTTAGACTGCGTGATGCAAATACTATAGGTCTACCCTCTTGCAAAAGACGAGCCCCCAACCTGTCCTTAGACGCATATCCTATTTCTACACACTTCTGTCCATTTAAACTCATCATTTCTAGTTAACTTTCATAAAGGAGTTGTAATTTTAGAGAGATTCGGTATAATCTTGCCAATTTACATGGCCATACCTAAAAATCATAATCTGCTTTACACTTAGACACAGGCATTTTAAAGATGGTTTCAATATATTTTTTATTAGTTTCTACACCCTTGTGTGAAAACATTTTATCCATAAACTTAACACTATCTATTTTAAACTGGATTTTTGTTTATTGAATTTTATATTATGTTGAGAAGCCTTATCTAATACATACTTAAGGTTTTGGTTATATTCAGCCTAATCTTTTAAACTTACAACGACAAAACGGGTTGCTGAAGGTCATCAAATCTGCGTTCTCAATTTGCCAATATCCATATTTCATATCCAGCACAGTAAACTTTCGCCACGTTTAACTCCAACCGAAAACGGCAGCTCCGACGCCAAGAATAGAACATCCCAAAACGTTAACTTTTGCCTTTATTGACGAAAGTAAGTGGTTGCAATTTCAAATATTAAATTTCTGACACGAATATGGCAAAAGTTTATAGAAGTTCAATTATGCTATAAATACAATAACAAGCATGGTGAAACATAGTTTACCACTAAATCTCAGATATCGTAACTTTAAAGATAATTCAACTTCTTTCATCTTCTTGCACGTTCTATGTAATGAGCCAAAATCCTAACAAATAGGCAAATATATCCTCCCTTTTATAGTTGGAATGTTTTGGGTCGTCCATAAATCTTAACCTTCAATACCTGAAATGACCATGAGATAATGACAGTGCAATAAGGGGGGATGGGGCTCGTGGATTCAAGTGGAAGTACTTTCACTCCTGATAGGAGTGAAAGCGAAGTGAGCACGCCTGCCTACGTTTGTAATAGAGCAGTGGTGTCAATATATGGACGGAATTAGTTGACGAAGAGTTACTGCTATGATGTCCCTCCAGTTGGGAATGGCGATCATTAGGGTGACAGTTAGGATTTCTATAATGATCGTGGTGTCAGTTGAGAGTTCGAAGGGGGCTGGTAGCTTTTCGAGAGTGACTGGGGCAGTTTCTTGGGGAGTATTTGGTGGGGTTAGCCTATGGGGTCAGCGAGGGTGGAAAGCGGCGTGAGGTCCGCCGCAATTGGTGCAAGTAGGAGTACCGAACTTGGGGCAATTTTCGGTGCGGTGGCCATTTTGGACGCAAAAAGGGCATATCGGTTGAGACCGACAAGAATCGGTAGAATGTCCGGTTTTGGTGCATCGATTGCAGTATTTTAAGACGGGGGGCAAAGGGTTGGCGTTGGATGGTTCACACTGATGTGGGATGTCAAAAAATGAGATGCCGGAAGTGAGGGATTAGTGATAGTGGATCTCGTAGTGTGTGATGATGCGAAACATCGATGTGGGTTTATTAGTGGACTTGGCGATAATTCGCCATGTCTTGGCGAGAGGGAATCTTTGATCGTGAAGAATTTCTTCAAATTCTTCGAGAGGGATCGTTGGATCTACAGTCCTGCAGACTTGTGAGAAAGAGGGTGTTAGGGTTTTGACTGGTTGGGGTGGACGTTGCGTGTAGTTTAGGATGTTTATAGTGATGTTGGGGTCACCAGTGGAGTTTTGGATTTTTCTGAGCATTGTATTTACTGACATCGTGGAAGGGGTTTTGAGGACGGCTGTTCTATTGAAATTTGCTTTGAGATAAAGGATGTGTCCGTTTAGAAGTTCGAGAGTGTTTAAGATGGTAAGGAGAGATTTTTGGGTTGAGTATTGGTGTGGGAGGTTTCTGAGGTTCAGGGTTTGGGTGTATGTTGTGTTGTTGTCGGGGGTTCGTTTCCCTGACGAGGATGAGATCATCCTCGACGGGACTGGTTGGTTGTCGGGTTGTGGAAGTGGGGGCTGGGGATCTTACAGAGGAAGCGTAAGACCTGAGAGGGGGTGGCGAGCAAGTGTGTATTGAGGTTGAAGTGGAGGGGTTTTGAGGGTTTGGGGTTGCGCGGAAGAGTTTTGAGGTTGACGTGGAAGTGTTTTGAGGGTTTGAGGTTCGCGTCGAGAAGTTTTGAGCGTTTGGGGAGGATGGATTAGAGGCTTCATATAGATCATTTTTTTTTATTTCGTCGATTTCTCGGAGTAGGCCTGGGGTATTCGTGATGGAAGGATCTAGGGATTTCGCAATTTGAATTTGTTTATCAAGTTTTTGAACTTGATAGGTAAGGCCGCTGAAATCGATAGTGTCGGGTGTGGTGGTTAGGGATGTGGTGCGTTTGGATCTGCGGGTGCGTCTGGAGGACATTTTGGGTGTATTTTTGTGTTGGAAATAGGTGTGAAATGGAATTGGCTGTGAAAGCTAATAACAACAGCGGACTCACTGCCGGAGGGACTTGCCTCCCCAGTTAAGGGTGTCCTGACTTATTAGTTTTCGTGGGTGTTTTATATTTACCTGGGTTAATATCCTTGCTACGTCTGGTGTATTTGTGTTGTGTTTGTTGCGGGTTTCTTCAGGGTTTCATAAATTTAATTTGTTTCAAAAGAAACAGTTGTAACACTCCTAGTGATTACGATGAACTATCGAACTAAAAAGTTCGACAGAACACGTGAGTTCGTAGATTTGCAGTTGGAGGCGTCCAAGTTGCCGGTGAGGTCGACTATGAATTGGTTTGAATCAGTGACCAGCTCTGCTATTACACCTTCCTCTAACGATGGACTGCAACAAGTGACAAGACTCATACAATAATCGATTGAATATTTTCGAGTCGTGACATCTCTAAAACGCTCATAGAAATGTTTGAACGAATCCTACTTGTTCGCGCCAACAGCCAGTCAGCCGTTGGCGCTCTAGAAGTCGTAAAGTGTTTCGAGTGTGGCTAACTAACAATAAACGTGAAATGTATTTTCCGGTCTTTTAACCCATCTTGTGAAGATTTATATATACCAAAGATGAGTTAGGGTGTCGAATATTATGGATTTACTATTTTTTTGCAAATAAATCAGTTAGTTTCTTCAGTACAATTTGCATTTAAAAAAATATCTGTTGGGGCACTTAGATAAAGCAAAATACGGGTCACCTTGATACACATCAATGTGCCCCGTGTGTATCAAGGTGCCTCGTACTTTACTATATCTAAGTAGCTCAATAGGTTTGACACAATTATACAAAATAACTAACTGATTTATTTTGAAGAAACTCTAAATCCATTTTATAAATTGTAAAATATTTTGAATTAAAATTATATATATTATGTTGTTATCAGAAAATGGTGCGCACATACAAGCCCAAGACTGAAAGACGTAGTTTAGATGAATAGAGGATCAAGTTATTTTGAAGGTATCATCTCTTAAAAAAGCAGCCTAAAAATAAGCGGTTTTAAAGATCAAAAATAACTTTTCCGCATCTGTTGGATGCCCAGAACAATATTCTATCGTGGAATTATCACTTGTATACACATCAGGGGATGTATCGTCCTAACAAACCGAAATGTCTTAAAAAATAACGAAAAATGTAGAATATCTGTAACAAGCTGGTTCCACTGCCGTCTTCTCTGTCTTCCTCATGGTACAACATCTTGTACCTTCCATAGTTCTCTTATCTGATTGTTTGGAATTCTATATTTCAATGTTTTGCCAGCGATTGATCTTTCATTTGTGTTGTTCTCTCTATTTTTTTTGTTTCCGTTGTGTCGGCTCTCGTTTCTAATGCATATGTCAATATTGGTCTAAAACATGCTTTATATATACGAACTTCCCCATCCAGTCTCATGTCTTTGTTTTTCCAATTAACATCCCTCAGACAACCTGATATGTAAGATTCCTTATTTGCGGATATTTCTATACCCAGGTATTCGCACCTTGTAACATGCTCTA
This sequence comes from Galeruca laticollis, assembly GCA_963921935.1. Taxonomy (NCBI): domain Eukaryota; kingdom Metazoa; phylum Arthropoda; class Insecta; order Coleoptera; family Chrysomelidae; genus Galeruca; species Galeruca laticollis. Next base: position 43,292,539 of record OY998176.1, read on the forward strand.
TTATTTCATCGTCAATTACAATTTTCCATCGTCTGGGTTCTCTTGCTGTTACCATAGTTTTGGTCTTAGTGGTTGATATTTGCATGTTATATTTTTCCGCCGATGTATGCATTTACCATACGTTGTAGGTTGTCCTCATTGTCTGATATCAGAATTGCATCGTCTACACAGCAAACATTTTAATTTGTTTTCCTCCAAGCCCGTATCCGTGTCTCACGTTTTTTACTGCTTCTGTTATTTTATCCAATACTAGATTGAATAGTAATGGGATTAAACTATCTCCCTGTCGAATTCCTGATGTAATATTTACTTCCAATGTTAATTCATTCTCGACCTTAATTTTAATTTTGTTGTTTGTGTTCACGTTTTTAATTATCTTTTCCATTGTGTTAGATTGGTTTCCTGCTTTTAGTAATTTAAGCACACTTTCTAATTTGACACGGTCAAAGGCCTTGGTCAGGTCTATAAAGCACATATATACAGGATTATTATATTCAATTGCTTTATAAACTATTTGTCTGACTATGAAAATGGCATCTATTGTTGATCTGTTTTGTCGGAAGCCCTGTTGCTCTTCTGATATCGTATATTCCATATTGACCTTATTTGCGAGTATTTCCGTTAATAGCTTGAGTGTTGTGTTTAGCATGGTAATGGTTCGACAATTGCTAGGGTTATTCCTGTTTTCTTTTTTATATATTGGTATTGTAATGCTATTTTTCCATTGTTCTGGTACCTTTTTGCTGTCTAAGATTTTCTGAAAAAGTGTACTTATGTTTTCCATTATCGATTCTCCTCCGTATTTTAATAGCTCGTTTGGTATACCATCGGGTCCTAGGGCTTCTTTTTTTTTAATTTGTCTATGCCATTTTTAAGTTTTTCCTTTGTTATTTCTATGTTTTGTTCATCCTCGACATCTTCTTCGTCATCTCCCTCTGTATATTATTTCTAGGTAGGTATATTCGTTTCTGGATTATAAAGTTCTTTAATATAGGCTGTCCATTTTTCTCCGTCTATCTTATTAAGATTTTTATATTCATTGATTGATTTTTTCTACCTTTCCTCACTTAACGTTGCGATCCGTATAGATCGTTCTTCTTTGGTAAACCGTGTCCAATAGTCTCTTTTCAGGATTCTTATATTAGAGTTTAGATCGTTTCTTATGTTTTTTTATTGCTGATAGCTGTCGGCTGTCTTGTTACTGCAATATTGCAGATGTGCTTTTCTTTCACGATATGCTAGATCTCTAATTTCTTCAGTGAATCACGGTTCTGATATTTTTCTTGGGCTTACGTTATTTTTTCTGACTCTTATACTTTCTTTAGCAGCTAGCAATGTGACAGATTTCATTATTGCCCAAATCTCATTTGGATTTTCCTCGTCTGTTACTGGGTGTATCTCAAATCTTTCTTTTTATCTTTTCTGATATAGCCATTTTGTGGTGTGGTCTTCAAGTAACTCTATGTTTATCTTTTACACGTATTTGGGTGGTTTTTTCTTGTTTAATGGATTGTTAATTGAGAATTTCCCCAGTATCAATTAGTGATCGGACCCTACATTGGGCTATGTTAAGGCTCTTACATCAAGTATTTACTTAGGTAAGATCTCTCTATTAGCTTTTATGTAAACCATCGTGGATTGTTGTCCCTGTGTATTTTGCCAAGTGTATTTGTGTTGATGTTTATAGAGGAAAACGTGTTGTTTATTCTTAAAATATTTTGGTTTAACCAAGAATGCCTTATGAAAAAGGTAATACCAAATTATGTGAATATAAAATGTCACACTAAAACACCACAAGCACAAAAAACTATGAAATATGCTCAACGAGTTTGGATAAAAAGAGAATGTAAGAAATGGTTCAAAGTGAGGCACTCCTTAGACAACTACATAAAAGTTGTACATTCAGAACTCACGTTCCAATTACATCCAGTAGAATTTGACTGTTTAGATGACAAAATTAGAGAAAGCTACAGAAACTTGAACATACACAACATAAAATTCAATACTCTGAACATTATGAAACTGTGAGTACTTATATACCAACACACTTTGCACCACGATTTGAAAACCTTTCAGACACTAATTTTACAGATAGTGAAATACAATTTTTGAATAAAGGTTTAAAGTACAGCTTACCACCCAAAATTTTACGAATAAAATTAAACAAATTATAGCTACAGAGCCATAAATATCTTTAAAATCAAATTAAAATAATTTTCTTTATGAGAAAATATTGAACATTCAAAAGTTAAACTTCAAACAAAAAATTACATGACAGTTTTGAATGTAATCAAAAAGAAAGTAGAAGATAATAACCTAATAGTTACAAAATCTGATAAGGGGAACACAACTGTCATATTGACAACTGAAAATTATAATTCAAAAATATATAACTTTATAGAATCTAGCGATGTAAAAGTTCTTGAAGCCGATCCAACAAAAAAAGTTTCTAATAATGTAAGGGATATTGTTAATTGTTCAAATTATCTTTTGAGTGATTATGAAAAAAGGTCTATCATACATAAGAATCCTCATTGTCGTTAATTATATGGTACCGTTAAATTACATAAAATAACGAGACCAATTGGACCTGTAGTTTCTCATGTTAATGCTCCTATACTCGATAGTCGAAATTGTGTAAAGTGAGTCAGAGCTATCTAATCAACACTTTGGTTAAAGCGCAGTTGCCATATGTATTCTAGAGAGAAATGCTGTATTTTATAAATACACTTCAAATCCATTGTGTCAATATTTCAGGTACAAAAGGTGCAATGTAATTAAGTCAATACCAATTTAATATATTTATTTCAAATTTCAAGCAGACTAATAATAATTAGTTTACTTGAAATGTGAAATAAAGTGTTTATGTATATTTCTTGAACGCAAAGTTTGTTGTGAAGAACTCGCCGATTTGACAATGTTGGAGAGTCGCTTCAATGTTCCGGCTTTGAGAACGAGATAGATAGATCGAGCTACGCGAATGAGACAGTGATAGTAAACAGTTATGTGAGGTGTTTATTCTCTTCATGAGCGTAACATCAGTATTTGTGTTGTGGTTTTGTGTGATAAATCGATTATTATTGTAATATTTATATCGGTATATTTAGTGACAATAATGGCGGAGTGTAGCGGTGTTGGCGATAAAAAACGGCGTCGTAACAATTTAATTCGGGAAGAAAAAGTCCTCATATTAAATGTGTACGAAGGACTGCGTGCCATGGACAAATAGTTGGGTGTTAGTGACGCTGTGATTAAGTGCAGTTATTTAACTAAAGTTTCTGAGAGTACTATATACAATATTCTAAAGAAATCGCGGGACGGATCTTTGACAAGAGAACGAGGTGAAAACTGTAAACCGGAAAGTAGGGGAAGAAAGAAAATTGTTTTGGACGACCAAACACGGAATGGTATACGTAGGGAAATACATTCTTTTTATTTTAGGAATGAAATCCCCTCAGTAGCTAAATTGAGCAAGGTAATAATAGAAGCTGATGATACTTTACCAAACATCAGTGATAAAGTTTTGAGACGAACTTTAAAATTAATGAATTTTCGTTACCAAACAAGAAGTAGAAACAGTGCCTTAATTGAACGAAATGACATTGTGGAATGGAGGAGAAATTATTTAAAACAGATACGACAGTTTCGTAACGAAGGACGGCACATATATTATCTTGACGAAACATGGTTAAATGAAGGCCACACTGTGTCAAAAGTGTGGCAAGACATGAATATACGAAGCAATCGACAAGCCTTTATGGAGGGTTTCTCTTCCGGTTTAAAAGCTACCTCTGGGAAAGGACTGATTATCACTCACATTGGCAGCGAGGAAGGATTTGTAGAACGTGGATTACTAAGTTTTGAGTCCAAAAAAACTGTCGATTACCATGAAGAGATGGATGGTAACCGGTTTGAAACATGGTTTAGATCAATTTTAACAAAGGTAACTCCTGGTTCAGTGATAGTTATGGATAATGCTTCATACCACTCTCGTCGACTGGAGCAAATACCTACTTCAGCTAGCCGCAAGAGGGTTAAAATTGATTGGTTAGAGAGTAAAAGCATTCCGCACAACGAGGCAATGCTAAAAGTTGAATTATTATCTCTCGTACGGAAACATAAAAGCAGTTATATTAAGTACGTTGTCGATGAAATGGCGAAAGATTTCAACGTCTCAGTTGTTAGACTTCCTACCTACCACTGTGAGTTAAACCCCATCGAGCTGGTTTGGGCCCAAGTGAAAAATTATGTCGCGGGAAAAAACAGTACATTCAAAATGGCTGACGTTGAGAAACTGTTTGACGAGGCGCTGCATACCGTTACTGCTGAGAGTTGGCGTAAATGTATTCAACACGTATTAAAAGAAGAAATAAAGTTTTGGGATTTAGACATACGTGTAGAAGTAATGACGGAACCACTCATTATCGATATAGGAGGAGAAAGCGATGATTCTGAGGAGTCGTCAGGGAGTGATACCGCTTCCAGTTAGTCAGACATTTTACAAGTGACCTCGCAACATACCTATACTTATTGGTAATTTATTTTGGTCTTGACAAACAACTTGTTTTAAGTTTTAGTAGTAGTAAGTTGGAATTGACTTTTAAACATATTTTTATTTTGTTTTAACTTACTTATGAACAACTTGTGATAAGTTATTATTTCAAATGTTAAAAATTGAAATTCCAGATATTTCAGTATTCGCACCCTTAAACTATGATACGCTCATGGAGTTCACTTTAAATCGGTAGATAACCGATGACGTCACTTTACAGAATTTCGACTATCGACTTTTTTATATACATCTTATTATAGCTCATCCTTAAAAATGTGTATTATTCTTGGTAACACCCTGTATATACATAATGATACCTACCATAATAATTTCGTATTTCTGTTCTCTCAAATTTAAACGCCAGAGCGTACAAGAACATTTTCTATTTATTTTTTATTTAGGACTATTAAGAACCCTTCAAAAATGATGCGCTCATGAAGTTCGCTTCTGCAACTGATTTTATGGACAGTAAGAGCGATGAGTCACTTTACAGAATTTCGACTATCGAGTATAATAATATATTGGCAAAGAGGCTTAATAATATACTTAATAGTTACGGATATGCATTTCAGTATTCAATTAGAAATTCAATAGAACTAATCAAAAAGTTGAAAGCAATCAACTTGCAAGATAACTATAAACTTATTTCGTTTGATGTTAAAATTATGTTCACTAAAATTCCTCCTGAAGAATTTCTAGTACTTGTAAGAAAATTACTAGAAGATAAAAATATTAATCCAGGAATAATATCAGATATACTAAATTTATTTGAAGTATATATTAATCAGAATTATTATATAAAACATAATTTTTCAACAGCATACCATCATGAGGCCATAGGCAGTTGTGAAAGATTACATAGAACATTTAATGAGTATAAAAGAAACTTTATCAAAGATTCTAGGGATAACTGGTGCGAGTTTGTGAAAATGTTTGCATATTGCTATTATACAACATCAACCACGTATCACGGATACACTCCTTTTGAGGTATTATACGGGAGAAAACCCAATTTACCAGAATTCTTAAATGTAGAAATAGAACCGTGTTACAATCTTGAAAGATATGATAAAGAGTTAAAATATATGTTACAATACGCAAATGAAAGAGCCAAACAGTTTATAATATAAAACAAAATAATTAGAGTCAATAATAGTGAAAAGGAATTTTCACCTGTAAACTTTAGATTAGGGGAATTAGTTATTTTAAAGAATGAAGGTAGAAATAAGTTCGATCCACACTATTTAGGTCCATTTAAAATAACTGGAATAAAAGGCGTAAATTGTGAGATTACATCTCAAAACAGTAAACCACAGACAGTTCATAAGAATCGTTTGTATCAATAGGTACAATAGCGGAAACAATTGTAAACAAGGTGAAGTGTGTTCATAAACAAACAAATAGTGTTTAATAAACAAGAAATAAACAATCAGTGAGAACTGTTAACGTTATAGATAATATCGAAAAATTAGCGACGTTAATTTTTCTCTTCCAAGGGGAGATGATGTGATGATCCCGAAAAAGACAGTATTGAAAAAAGACATTTTCATAGGAAAAGATTAAATTGTGTAGATTATATTTTCCAATGTTAATAGCGGGCATCGATCTGATTAAGGTCAGGCGAACACCCAGAAACCACGTTTCTATTAAACGTAAACATCGCGTTCACATACGCGGAAGGTCGTACCTACGGGTGACTGACTTGCATGTTTCCTATAAAAACAAAGTGTAAACTAACCAATGATTCATTCATTATTATTATTTTGAATGAGTTAGAATGTATAAGATATTGTAATCTGTGTTAATTTTAAATATACTAAATCCCAGTGAGTTTTTAAAAATGTTGTCGTTTATTCAACCCCCGAAGATCGGTTGCTAGGTAAGTGCTTTCCCAAAGATATAATACTTTTATCGTAGATGTAGTTTATACGAGGGGCACTTACTAAGTAACCACCACATTCCGACCCCGATGATTTAAACGCCATCACTCCAGCACATTTTATCATGGGAAGAACCTTAACAGCTCTGCCTGAAGAAAATGTTTTGCACCTACCAGAAAACCGATTAAATAAATATCAGCGACTGCAAGCCATTCCACAAAATTTCTGGCGCCGCTGGCATATAGAAAATTTGAATGAGTTACAAACAAGAACTCGATGGAAACCGACTACCGACAATCTAAAGATCGGTACTATGGTGTACAACGCTCCAGTGGTCCTTGGGACGAATAACTGCCCTTTATCCTGGAACTGATAACGTTGTGTGCGCTGTGGACGTTAAAGTGCTCAATAGTGTTTTTCGTCGAGCGGTTACAAAGCTGTGTCCACTCCCAATTGAGTGATAAACGAGTAATTAGAACGTTCTTTGGAACCAATCTAAGAGGTTATGTAAAAATCGAATCTTTAATAGGCCATGTAAATACGTTACAGTGTAGTTTTTTCAGTTTTTCGTTCTATAACCAAAATGTTGAAATGTTTATTTCTTTTAATATCTTTATGTGGTTTTGTGTAACTCTGCCAAATTTTGTTGTGTTGAAACTTATTAGTTTCAAGGTGGGCGATTATGTTCAATATTATTATTGCATCGCCTAATTTATGAATACCCTTTGTAATATTTCTTTGTAACGTTGAACACACATGCGCGAAACCAGCGCTCAGCGGAGGGAGGGGTTCGAGTGAAAACCGCATGCACGAACAGTAGTAGCTCCAATAATGTGGTAAGAGAAAGATGTAATACGTGATATGTATGACAATTGCAACAATAAATTATATTTTTTGGAAAATAATAAGAGTTTAACAATATATAGTCCATAAAGATCACTTGCTGTTGTGTATAAACAGTTCGTTTCATTAAAAAAATATGAGTAAATTCCACTGAGTAATGATCGAGTCAAAAAATTTCATTTAAAACGCGTAGCTGTTTCTGAGGACTTTCGAATATCGCCTGTTTTACTTATTTATTGACATGACTATAGGAGCGCTGCTCAAAATAAATATTTGTTATTATTTATTGAACTGGACACCTAATTATTTGCATCTAAATGCATCCAATTTATTTTTTAAGCTTCCGAATTTTCCGGAGCCCTGATCAGATATCCTGGATACCACGAAAAACACAAAGATTTGTTACCAAAATGAAGAAAAATACGGGAATTTGGAAATTAGCGAAGATTGTTTGTATGCTAATGTATATACACCCCAAGTTAGTCTCATATCACAAGATTTTCACTACTTCAATATCCCAAATAAATTTATTCTAGAAACCAGGTATTAAAAATCTTTTGCCAGTACTGCTTTGGATTCATGGAGGTGGTTTTGTTAGCGAGTCCGGTACATTCGAATACTATGGACCAAAATACATCATGGACCATGGCGTGGTGGTTGTCACGTTCAATTATCGTTTAGGAGCTTTTGGTAAGTCTAACAATATTTGTTCTGGCTTCTTCAATTTTGGCTACATGTAAGGACCCATACAATGTTTCTTCCATACTTGAAGATTGTCGGCCTCTTCTGCAATCACTCATCTTTGTTTCTCACTCTTTTTTGTTTGTATCCTTTTCTTTTTTTTATCATGATATCGATTTCCTTCCCCTTTCTGGTAGTTGCGCTCAATTCCTTTTCATATGTTCCTCTATTTCTTCTTCCTTTCTAATTTTTCTGTTTTCTTTATCAGATTCTCCCTTCGTCTTTAACCCATATCCATCTTCTTATATCATTTACTTACAATTTTTTTTTGTGAACTCCATGTCGCTCACTACCAGATACAGAGCCTCTTTCAAATGGCATTGTTCAAATGTATGTATGAAAAAAAATATTGTTTCAGGATTCCTTGGTACTGACGATGGGGTAATTCCATCGAATTTAGGTCTGAAGGATCAATTGTTTGCTATGCAATGGGTGAACAGAAATATTCAACTCTTTGGTGGAAATTCCGAACAAGTCACCATAGTTGGAGAAAGTGTTGGATCATTTGCCGTTGGTTCTCACCTTTTGGGACCATGGGTTGACAACAAAAGTTAGTATATAGAAATTTCTAATATTTCATGTTTTTCTTGTAACGTAAGTTGTCCTAATAAGGGTTCCCGTTTATATGATTTTTCATGTGTTTTTCTCTTTTTTCTAAAAGTGGTGCCCTTTCATTGAAATACTCTTCACAATATATTGTGTTCCCTAATCAAATGAAAATTTTTTCTAGAAATATTCCATGGTGCTATAATGCAAAGTGGAAGTGCACTTGCTAGCCCTGCAAATATTGGAAACAGTACAAATGTAGCTTTCAAGCTTGGATTAGCCATAGATCCAACATTTTCTTCAAGCGATACACGTGACCTTCTGAAATTACTTCAAAATGTCGACGCCGAAGATATTTTTAAAGTACGTATGACCAAATAATTTGATTATAATAATACTCGTATATCTACAATTATTGAAAAGTTATGAGCCATTAGCCCAATTCAATACTTTCGACTGCTAGTAGAGTCCATATTGTTAAAAAACAAATTGTCTTGAACTTAATTTGATATTTAAAATGAATACGTTTGGTTTCAAAAGCTGGACCTTTACTCAGAAAGAAAACTGCGAGCTCTGCTTTAACTATCATTCTACTGTTCCAGAGCTCGATATCAAGTCCAGAGATTATTTTATTATTGAGCAATTATTGGATTTATTGCGGACTTTGCAGGTTAAGATACTCATTTTAGCGGAAAATGACATAGAAAAATAAAAAAATCTGGTAAATTTGTGAATTTTCTTAAATAAATGTTTTAATGTACGGTTAAGAGAAAAAAGTTCAATACAAAAGCTGTAGAACGTGTTAAGGTCTATGAAAAAGCTTCATAACTTTTTGCGTCATATCAAAAACATAAGAAATACGATTTTTTTTCAATTTTGACAGGCCGCCATTTTATTTGTACTGGGCCAATTTGGCTCATCAACGAACTCGTTCAAGATTTTGGCATAACCGATTTTTGTAGCGAGTTTTGTTTACATCCGAAATCGCGTCATGCTACTCTTTACAATAATAGCCCTATTTCATTCTGAAATAAGCCTAAAAATGGAGAATCAATGAAAATCCACTTAGATGACGATGACTTCAAATTCAGCTGTATTTTTTAAAGCTGAACAACTTTTTCAAATATTATTGCTCGATATTTGCCAATATAAGAATTTGCAGTACATTCAGGAAAACAATTTACGTATAATTAACAAGTTTTTCAATTATTTTTGTGCTAAAATGTTTGTGCATTTTGCAGAGGTTCAAGCTTGCTTCTTAAAATTTCACATACCTCACATTGTAGTTTTAGTTCATTGCTAGTGGATGGAATATTAGATATATCAATATTCTCGTCCTTTTTGTCTGTTTCCATATATAAGAGAAGCTCTATCACACCAATGTTCATTGATCCATTAACCACAGTATACCTTTATTTTTCTAATGCCCTCGTACCACTACTAGTGAATTCAGCATTTCAGCTGGTTTGGCATTTTTCGACGAAAGCAAAAACAGTGAAGGAATAGCTAAAAAAATTTCAAAACTATGTATTTGGTGAAACATATTTTAAAATTATTAAGCTTCTCAGCAGTCAAGCTCATCAGCCTTGCTTGCATTTCGTCTTCATAATCTTCTGGCTAAAAATGTTTGCTACATATTCTTTTATTTTTAGAGTACCATTTATCCTTACAGAGGCTTTTTATTTCTCATTAATTGCAAACTCTGAGGTCCTTCGAGAATATGAAAAATATTAAATCGTTCCTTTGCTACAATAATTATACACCAAAAAAAAAACAAGCTTACGCTTACAACACAACGTTCGTTTATAACTAGCCTAATATAATAATAATTTGTAAATAAAAAAACAACAAAACAAAATACAGTACACAACTAAAATGTTTAAAAAACGCATAAACCCCATTAAGAGTGACTGATAGCTATAGGCTTGGACAATCTCGCGTCACTACCGCCATAAGTTACCAGGCAACCTATACTTCTATTAACCTTGGGTATAACTTATCTTCATATTATGTTATAATACATAACAGACTTCAAAAGTTCAAGGGTCCTTTTTAACATAATTTATATTTAGTCGGGAATAGCTGGTGGTGTGGTATTGGAGAAAGACGGACCATTTTCTTATGAAGGTTACTCATCCTTTGTAAACCATAACTATAAGAAAGTTCCTGTACTAATAGGATTCAATTCTGAAGAAGCAGTGTTCTTAAGTAAGTCTTTAATCATAAATACAGTATTGAACCGCCATATGGAATGAATTTAGTAGCTCCAATATTATTGTTATATATATAGTTGGACTATACTTGTTGCACTGGTTTGGTTTAGATAATAATCACTTTGTATGGTATGATCAACGTTTTTTATTAAGTTCATATTCAACGTCAAAATTAACTGTCTGTTCACCAAAAAAATATCGTTGCTTTGGACATCTGAATTGGGAGTCAATCTGGTACGTGTGGAACGCTGTTGCCATAATTTCCTTTAAGAAGAAGGTATGGGGAACATTATTTGTGACGTGAACATGCCCCCCAGGTTGAAAGCAACGGGTTTCAATAGGAAATAGGTAGTGGACGAATCTTCTGAAAATGTCTTTTAATCATGCCACCGGTAGTCTTGATAGAAGCAACTCGACCTATTCCATTGGTACCGTTATGAAGCTGAACTATACGTCCTAAACGCCAATGCGTGGTTGGATGTTCATCGGATTGAATTAATACCAAATGGTTTTCAGCTAGATTGTTCTGATTTTGTCGCCATAGATGAAGCTCTGAGATATACTCTTTTTTTCAGCGTTGCCAAAAGTATTGGCAAATTCGTTGCACAAGCTGAAACCTTCATAGTCTATTGATTGGTGTATATTGAAACCCTTCTTCTGGTACTGCAAGTAATGGTCTGCCAATAAGAAAGTCAGCCGGGGTTAAACAGGAAAAATCATTAGGATCTGTTCCTTATGGACACAAGGGTCGAGAATTCAAGTTGGCCTCAATTTGGGTAAAAGCAGAAGAGAATTCTTCAAATATTAAGTGGTCATTTGCAAATAAATATCTTAAATCATGCTGAACACTCCGTACACCGGCCCTTCAAAGTCCTCCAAAATTTGGAGAGTATGGAGGCATAAATTACCATACTATAAGTTCATTGGAAAACTCTGAAGTAAGCAAGTCTTGATTTAATTTAAAAAACCTTGTTAACTCGCGCTTGGCACCGACAAAGTTTGTGCCGTTATAAGAAAAAATCTTAGAAGGTCTACCTCTTCTGAAGAGAAAACGCCTTAAGGCTTGAGCAAATATTACCGTGGATAAACTGGAAACAAGTTCCAAATGTATTGCCTCAGTAGAAAAGCAAATAAAAACGCATACATAGCTTAAAGCCGCGGCCTTTTCGATCCCTAACCTGAAAAGGGCCAGCATAATCAACCCCTGTAACATGGAAAAGAGTAGATATGGAAACACACTCGCGTGGTAGATGTCCCATTATGGGTTGAACCTTATCTGGTTTATAGCGACCTGAGATTGGCCAATATTTTTCTCGAATATGGGATAAGAAAAGTTGTGAGTCACCATGCAAAAGATATTCGTGCTTATGTTGGAAAAGTAACTTAGTAAAGGGATGCCTTTTTTCAATGGAAAAATCAGAATTTTTTAAACGACCTCCCACTCTGATAATGTTTTCGTCGTCTAAAAAAGGACATAATGCGAAAAGTTTACTTCTTGATCCAAGGATTGTTTTAGTGAAAGTTTTCGAAATTCATTCAAAAACGATTCCCTCTGAGACAATGTTGCTAAAGCCTTTATCGCCATAATTAATTCAGAGCTAAAAATAGAAGTGGTTTGGAAATTTGACGACAACTCCGAATCACTCTAAGAAGTATGCCATTGTGCGCCGCATTCGTAGAAATTTGGAAAATCTGTCGAATGAGGAAAATGAAGCGTCCTCGGAAGATTGAGAAACAAAAATGTTAGTTTTCAGTTCTGGTGAACAATCTACTTAAGTTTGTATATTACGCCATTCCTTGGCCTCTAGTTTTAGCCACGTGGGACCATTAAACCATAGTACAGAATTTGAAATTTTGCCGGGTAATAATCCTCGTGATATCAGGTCGGCTGGATTGTCGCTAATCGCATTCCTTTGTGAGTGTTTGTGTCTTGGAAACTCTATTTGTGATGAACGTTTTTAAAACGCGGGGTCTTGTTTTTAACCAAGCTGGAGTTACCGCAGAATCAGTCTAAAGAATACATTCTATTAATTTAATTTCGATTGCTTGTATAACCTAATCTGAATAAAAGTAGTGCCGCACAAAGTTTTAAGTGAGGGATTGTGATATACTTTAACGGAGCCACTTTAGACTTGACGCATAGTAAATTTACATGAACCATTTCTTGTTTCTCAATACTACGTAGATAAATACAAGCGCCGTAAGCTTGAGTTGCTGCGTCAAAGAAACTGTGTAATTCGATCTCCGTCGCGTTCGGACATATAGCATAATGCGGTATTGAGACATTGTTACAGAGATTGACCGACGATAACGACGACACATAATATGATCTTCTAAAAATCCGTTTATCCTGTATTTCTCCCTGAAAACCGAACAAATAACTGAAAAAACCAAAATTTCATCTAGTTTTGGGGTGAACCAATAATTTTATCGCCTCTTAGATTCTGTAACCAACTAAATTTGGTTATTCTCTACCTGAATATATTTCGTTGAGTTATTAAGAATCACCAGCCCCTACTTGCAATTTGAAGATTTTTTGCTTTGCAGCTGTCACCTGAAGGAAGTTAAATTTAGAGTTGATGTTGTTACGTAGCAAGATGTCATTGTGTGTCTCAGTATTTTCTAGAAGAATTTATTCCATTTGGCTGCTCTATACCGTATATTTTTATTTGTTAAGTATATTTAATTGAACAAAATATATTTTTCTGTGGTAAATATTTTGCAGTTTACGACAAGAACGAAACTCTTTTGAGAGAAATTGATGCCGATCCAAGTTTGTTGATTGATGAATCGATAGATATGTCTCCAGAAAACCGAACTATTGCTGGCACTTTATTAAAGGAACTCTACACAGACAATACAAGTTTTGTAGAGAATTTTGGTGGTTATATCCGAGTAAGTATAATTTATGATTCACTTTTAATTATTAGTAACGTTCCTACCATAGAAATACTTTGATTTTAACGCAATAAATGCAAATATTTTTGCTTGGGCAAACAATTTGTTTTCTATAGTTCATCAAGTTACAGCTATTTGCAGTGAGAATTTTGTGTAAAAAGTGTGTAAAAACTGCGCCTTTGCGTGGATAATAGTTTCATATGATATTGTGTGATGTTACTTGTTATTACCAATTTTATGCCAAAAATCGTTTTTTTTTAGTTTGCTACTTCAGAGAGAGAGAGGAATTCGAATAAAGTTTGTGTTGTATGGTAGTCGTTATAAGTTGGAGTGTTTGTTTTGGTTGGGTGCACTGTTACAGGATTAGTTTCCTCTGCAGGGCTGGATTGGGGGTGTATTGGGGGATTTGGGCGCGTTTGTATCTGAGTTTGGTGAAAAAGTGGTTGGGTGAAGGTTGAGTTGGTTGAAGAAGTCTGGAGGATTTGAGTAAGTGAAATTAGAGGGTGCGGAATCGAGGTTGTGAAGTGGGCTTTTCACTAGAAAGTGTTTTCGGTTTTTTTGTTGGTTTTTAGATTTTTTTGGGGAATAATCATCATCATCAAGTAAATATGGGGGGAGGTACAGCTGCGGCTGCATTGGATGAGTTCGTCCGAAGCTTCCGCCGAGCGCCTTGAGAAGAATAACTCGACGTCGGACTTTACCTAGCGTGTCTGTTTGGTCGGCCATCAAGTTGAGTGTGAGTAAATCTCACTCCCAAATAAACGGCTTCCCTACGGATTTCGAGTTGTTCTTCTCATAGGACGAGGCGAATGTTCGTAGGTAGAAGTCGCTCGCTCTGAGTGGAAGGGTATTTAAGCACGAAGGCTTGGTTTTTTTGGATGTTGAGAATCACCCGCTATCTCCTGCACCAATTTAAAAATTGTCTCAGTAGATTTTGGGATCGAATATTGAGAGAGCGAATGTCAGTGGCGACAATGATTAGTGTGGTGTCGTCCGCATATAGTTGGATATTGTCCTGGGGATGTCGTGGTATTGGTGTATCATACGTATAAATTATGTATAATAGTAGAGCGAGTATCGAGCCTTCCGGCACGCCAGTCTGGCGTGTAAATGAATCGGATAGGCTGTCACCAACTTTGACGCTGATCGATCGGTCTGTGAGGTAGGAATATAATAATTTCACGATTTGGTTTGGCGGATGCTCAGTAGCCTTCTGCCTAGTACGGCGTGCCAAACTTGATCGAAAGCTTTTTGAACGTCCCTGAAAATGGCGGCTGAACAGCGTCGTTGATTTAAAGCTCGGGTGACGATAGTTTGAAGGTTGGTGGTGGCGTTCTGATAAGAGAGGCCTGGCCTTAATCCGAATTGAAATGCCGGAATTATGTTGTTTTCAGTACAGAAGTCCCAGATTCTTTCTTTTAACAAACGTTCAAAGACTTCCTAGGACGCTGATTAATGATATAGGGCGGTAAGATTTGGGCTTTGTAGGGTCTTTGCCGGGTTTTGGGTTGAGAACTACGTTGGCTTATTCCGAACACCGAGGGAAGTAAGAGAATGCCAGACAGGCGTTCAGCAAGGCACAGAGCGGAGGGAAAATCTCTTCTGGTAGGTTTTCAGGTGCCTGTATCGAGATTCAGTCATACCCTGGGGCACCGTCTCTTCCCGCTCGGCACGCCTGCTGAACTCCTTAGATTCTAAAGGGTGTAAGAAGCGGAAAGTTCTCATTTAGTGGAATGTGAACGTATGGGTTTCGTGTTATATTGCGGGTGAGGAGGTCTGTTTCGATGGCAAAGTCCCTGGGAAATCTTGGATTGTCAGGTGGTGTAAAGAAAGTTTGTAGGTTATTTTTGATGGCGGTGGCTTTGTCTTCGGAGGTGTAGATCTTCTGTTCTTGCATTTCGAGATGTGATTTCACCTATCTCTTGAGGCCGACGAGGTGGTAGAATTCTTGCCAGAACACACGCCCTTGTCTGAAGTCTAGTCCGGCTGTATCGGCCTTCCATTTTCTCTGCTTCTCAGCATTGATTTCGTACCGAACCTGGGCGTTTAGACGGTTCCATTGTGTCTTGACAGCGGGATCTCGGGTGCAGACGTATAATCTGTATAACTGTCCTTTCTGACTGATTTTAAGAAGAATGCGTTGAGGAAGTGCATGATGTTTGGTATTTATGGTGGTGAGAGGCACTACGATGTCTTGAGCATCGATTGGGAGGGATTAGAATTCCTCTGCGTGATTATCTATATCATCAGTCGTCTGATGAATGATGGGTTGTGGTAAGTTAGAGGAGACGTGGTTTGCGAAGGAGTCCCAACCGGCCTTTTTTAAATTGCGGTATTTGAAAGTTGTTGACGGTAGTTGTATTGGGTTATGTAAAGAGGTGTTGACCAGTAGTGGGACATGGTCTGAGGTGATGGGGTCGCTTATAGAACATTCGTCGTCAATGCGGGTGATTAATCTGTCAGTGCAGATTATGTGGTCGACTAAGGAGGAGCCGGCGTGACTTATTAGAGTTGGAATATTGTTTTTAATCCGGGAGATGGGAAGGGAGACTAATTGGTCGGCAAGTGATCTGCGGCTTGTGTTGGTGTGTGTATTACCAAAGAGAATATTTCGTGAGTTTAAGTCGCCTATTATAATGGCTCGCGGTAGGGTGGATGAATATTCGAGGAGGTCAATTGATAATACTTGGTTCGGATGTTTATAGTATGAAAAGAAGGTGGTCGCGGTATTAATCCACGATATGTCAATGGCTATGCAATCAAGGTTCGGCTGAGACATAAATGCTGGGAGCGGGTGTGAGTAAGCGAAGAGTCGGACGAGAAGTCCGTTGCCGTGACAGTAGAAGTGGAATGTGGTGTAGCCAGAAAAGGGGGGGGGGGGATTTTGGAGAAGAGTGTCGGTGATAGATAATATTTGTATATTTTGGGAGTGTAGTGCATTTCTAGCTAGACCTTGGCAATTCGCGGTCCCGCTTTTAAAGTCCATGACTTAATTGTGGCGTTTCTGGGTAAAGGCAAAGTGGACGCGATTGCCCACGACACTGGTAACGGTACAGTTGTATCCGTAAAAAGAGGGGACGAGGTGAGTAAGTGTGTCAGCCCCTAGGCCACGAGCTGTCGGGACTGTGTTCATAATGGTTGTTGCCAGAATGTCGAACAAGATTTTGGTGTCTGTAGAAAGATCGTAAGAGGTCTGTGGTTTTTCAAAGGTGTTGGTTGCGATTTCTTTGGGGTTTAGTGGTGTTTCCATCCGCTTTGGACATCACGGATGGAAGGCAGGGTGTGAGTCACCGCAGCTTTTGCAAATGGGGTCGTTTGCCTTTGGGCAATCGCTGGATTTGTGGTCCGATGCTCCACATGAGGGACAGACTGGTTTAGCCTTACATGTTTCAGCAAGGTGGCCTGTGGTGGACCTCCTGTTGCAGTATCTGGATACTGCAGGTAGTGGGTTGTAAGGGTTTGAGGCCTCAAACTGGTGTGAGAGACCGTTAAATTCGATGCCGTATGAGAGGGCTTGACGGTAAGCTATGTCGGAATCCGTAAGGATTCGAAACGTGGTGGTGGCCTTGCTTAGACGACGGGAGATGATGCGCCAGGATCTGGTGAAGGTGCAGTCCTCGAATTATTTATCGGATAGGTACGTGTCTACATTTCTGCAGACAAGGGAGAAGGTGGGCTTGCGTATTCTCGATTGTGAGCGGGTTCGGGGAGTTGAAGTTAGGGGGACGATGATGACCTGGGGGTCACCGATGGCATTTCGGAGTCTGTTGGCGAGGGCTTCGTGTGGGATATTGGCGGGTATTTTCAGGAGTGCTGTTCGGTTTAGGTTTGCCTTCAAGAAGGAGATATTTTCCCTCAACAGTTCGTTTGTGTTGAGCAGTTTGAATAACTCCCTCTGGTGGGTATATTTGGAAGGTAGGTTTCGAATATTTAGGGTTTGAAGTGAGGGTGTCAGTTGGGAAGGTAGGGTTTGTTGGGCGGTTTCTTGGTTGTTGAGTGGAGCGGCGTTGACTTGTTGTTGAGTGGGTTGTTGAGTTGGTTGTTGAGTTATTGGTTGTTGAGTTGGTTGTTGAGTTGGTTGTTGAGTTGGTTGTTGAGTTGGTTGTTGAGTTGGTTGTTGAGTTGGTTGTTGAGTTGGTTGTTGAGTTGCTTGTATGTTCGAGGGGGCGGGGTATGAGTTATTAGGGGTCTCTTGGGTATGGCTTCCAAGAGAGTGTAGTTCTTCTCAGGATATTGGCAGATAGTTATGGGTGTGTCGTCCACAGAGATAGGTGAACTGGGACGAGAAGCATGGGAATTAGCGAAGGGAATAATTGGTGAGGAGCTGCGGGAGGTTTGTTGATTGTTAGAGGTTTGTTGATTTTGGGAGGCTAGTTGTGTTGCGTGGTCGTGTCTTAATTAAGTAATTCACTGAGTCTAATATTAATTTACTTTATTTACATTAAACTTATTAAAATTACTACATATAGATAGTGGACTGTTATAAATGTTCGCTACTCCCTCTTCCGTGGTCGGAGTTGCACTGACTCGGCTCGTCTCTCTCCTGTCGTTCTATTGCCCCAACAGAAAGTACCTGGTTGCCACGCACTCGCTTAAATCGGATAAGTTAATGAAAGTCTAAACAAGTTGTTGGTACTTAGCCAACTCGGATCTTGAGAAGATGATTTCTCGTATTGCCTCGTCGAGTGAGGGTGACTGGTTGGAGTTGGATTTAGGGCGCGAGCCCATAGGTGGAAACTCATCGCGAGATGAGATAGTGGGTACGGTTTGGCCAGTTTGGCTACGGGTGTTGTAAGGGGAGCGTTGTTTTGATATTGCTATTGGTTGTGGGGCGGAAGGGGACGAAACAGAAGGTTGTTTCGTTTTGTGGGGGGTTGTTAGTGTCGGGATAGCGGACAAGAGCCAGACAGCGGACTCACTGCTGGAGGGAGTTTCCTTTGGGTTGAAGGTTTCCTGACCCTTTTGCCTGCCGGTTAGTTTTTTATATTAACCCTTTCGTCTTCAGCTGGATGGCGGTGGATTTCTTGTTTGCAGCTACTTCACAACGTTGTTGCTGGAAAAAATATTAATTTCATAAATAATTTGCTCTAGAAGGAGCAGTTTTTCATAAATTGAAAAGTCATATAAAAGACAGATCGGGATAAAATTCTCAATTATGCGCTGGCAAGTTGCTGCTGGAGTGATCCGGTATGAATCGGGGACCGAATTTCCAGTTATGCTGCTGCTTGCTGATCAACGTCTTCGCTCGGAGTCTCGGAGTAAGATGAACTGCTACTTCACATGATGTATGATATATGTAATATATCGCCGCCTTGGACGGTTAGGGTTCTAACCCACATACCCACAAATTTGAGTTAGCGCGCTTTTAAAATTAATTCGTAACTGCAATTCTTCAGCTTTCTACTATAAAGGTATAGAAATTATATAAATTTTTTATATTTCGGAAAAATTTTAAATCAACATAAATATATACTCGTTTGTAATAAAAAGACCGATTTTTACTTACAATTTAGAGTTATGGGGCTTGGGTATATTCACTCCCTAAAACATAAATAAAATAGAATAATTTTTAAATATTTGAAAATAATTTTAAATATTAATGTTGTTTTGCTCTCAAAAATATTTTTATCGTAAGCAATTCTTCTGAATCAGGTCGATATTCAGATTCATTGGTAGTATTCAGAGCCTTCTAAAATCCGCGGTAGTCAGACCTAATGGCGTGAGATTTCCGAAGTTTACGTAAGCAGGTCATTTTGCGATTTTAAATTGGCAAAGCATAATTGTACAATTTTGGTATTATCATGACTTAAGTGCCAGATACTTTTCCTTAAAGATGCTTTCTTAACTACTATCGATTGTAATTCTAAATCTTTTGGAAGTTCTATAAAAAAAATTTCTTTGGTTCTTGTTTCCTATATTGCAGCCATTTTACTTTTAACCAATTCAGTGAACCTCCATCGTCACTATTTTCATATTCCTTATAGCCGACTTGGAAAACTCTTTAAAATTTATAAAATCCGTATAGCTCATTTTCACCACATTGTAAAATCGTTTTTTTTTCTGCTCTCCGAGATACGGTGTATTAGACTTCCGGTATATGAATATTTATTTCATTAGCAGAATAGAGACTGTCGCATACTATTTTGGAGTGTCCTGATTTTGGTTTATAAGTTCAATTTGCACCAAACGCACAGCTCCTAAGAGCATTGCTGCATTCATGCTATCACAATTTTGTGTTAGTTATTGCAACATCTAGTTAAATTTACTACAATTAACTTTATATCATTTGAATTTATAATACATTATGTGAACAGTACCTTATTTTCAATTTTGACATTTATTAAGTTAATGCCATATTCATTGTGTTATAAAACTAAGAAAAAACCGCATGTGTTTCATAGTAATTCCGAATCATCTGCTTTATTTAACATTTTGCCCTTCTACTTCAGGTTAAAGACCACTTAACGTTTTCCATAATCAGGTTGCAATTTCCAAGGAAACGTTGGTGCCCCTACCTTCATGCCACATAAAGTTATCAGCTTATGTGCTGGCCAAATTGAAAACTGAAAAATTGAATATTTCAAGTTTTTAGGTGTAGTATTCAACTTACCTACTTGTAATGAGGAAGATAAAAGAATTTCCTCCATGTAAACAGGAAATGATTGTCAAGTTTCGCTTTGTTCTTGTTGGTTTGTTTTGCTGTCCTTGCCTCAGAATTTCTGGTCAGAGGTGAAATAAACTCATCTCGCGTTTTTAGTTTTACCTCAATATTTTCTATTTTTAAATTAGCTACAATAACCACAATGGTGTTTTTTGCGACGGTGGAAGCCAATATTAAATTATGAAATAAATATGTTTTTATAAAAACTAGCTCTTTCCGCTACAACAGTTTAAAACAATAATCTTTGCAATCTAAATATAATCTATTTTTAGACAACCCTAATGGCAAGTACTGTCTCTTCGAAGTGCTTCTGCAGTAATGTGAAGAAACCGAAGCCAGAGATTTTATATGTGATCTTTGATTATATCTTTTGCTTCAGACTTTTATTTGGGGTGGTGGTTTTTTGCTGTTTTAATCAGGCTTAATGGCCCATGTATGAAGAATTTCTTGAGTGCAGTAATGCCCATCTTGCACGATATTTGTAAAGTTTGAAGAGAGAACCTGTGACAAACTTGATGAGTTTCATGTTCTATGAACCATCGCATGATTTTTCGGCTGTCGCCATTTTCCGAAATTCTAATTCCATATGACCGCTGTTTTCGTATTCGACGAACATGTCTAGTAATGCAGTTTCACTTTAACTCTTCTGTTTTCATGTTATGCTATTCATTAAACACGTTTTGCCGGGTTTCGTTGTAAATAAAATTGTTACATATTAGTGTTTTTGAATGAAACTCAAGGTCTCTAGTTAATTCCACAATATAATACAAGTTATTGAAAATTCTAAAAAATTTACAATTGTTTCGATAAATCAATATCATCGTCAGAATGACAGAAGTTACATTTCATTTTATGCCTACCTGATGTTTAGTAGTTATATTTGGCTAGACCAAGAAGTAACCTAACTTGTGATTGGCTTAATATATGTTTATAGAAAAAAGAAGAAGATGTGATATTACAAATATTGAAGCTTACATATTATTAGCCCTATGGTGATATCCTGGATATCATTTTTCCAATTAAGATAATTATAACTGTGCAATGATATAGAAAACCAGGAAAACTATATCTGCTGATTTTTACAATTATCACTTAATAAGACAGTTTATTAGTGGAGAATTCCCTAGATTTAACTGTTCATTGACAACTTCATATTGTGGGTTTCTTGAATGTCTTCTAATTTCCAGTTCTTCACAAATATGCAGTACTTCTAGTTTTGTGTTAGGTGTCAAGTAGATGTTTTGCGTAGTGGGATTTATCTGGTTGTTTTAATCTGTATGCTCGTAAGTGCTCACTGTATCGTATTTCAAAATTCCTAAGGGTCTGACCCAAATAGACAGCATTACATTCTGGACATTTGAGTTTATATATACCTGACTTCTTTAATAGTGGTATTTTTGTTTTTACATTTAACATTTTTGTACTAACGTTACTTTCTGTTTTAAAAGAAATTGTTGTATTCGTTGCTGAAGATATTATCTTTGAAATATTATTAGAAATATTTCCTGCATATGTGATGGTTTTATAAGTTTTAATTTCATCAGCTTGTTTAGGATATATTAGTTGTAATGCCACTTTTTCCTCTTTTTCACTAATTAGCTTATTTATCATATCTAATGGATAACCGTTAGATGTTGCTATTTGTCTAATTGTATTAATCTCTCTATCAAAATTACATTTGTTCATAGGAACTGGAAAGGCTCTATGTATCATTGAATTATATGCTGCTAGTCTGTGTGACACAGGGTGGTTAGAATTGAATGAAATTGTTACATCAGTTTGTGTTGGTTTTCGGTAAATTGAATAATCAAGTACAATATTAACTCTTTGAATTTTTAAATCAAGAAAATTGATTGAGCTATTTTCTCCAATTTCTAATGTAAATTTAATTTTCGGGTGTAAATAAACTGCCTTCTTAAGTGATAATTGTAAAGATCAGCAGATATAGTTTTCCTGGTTTGCTATATCATTGCACAGTTATACTGATCTTAATTGGGAAAATGATATCCAGGATATCACCATAGAGCTAATAATATCTAAGCTTCAATATTTGTAATATCACATCTTCTTCTTTTTTCTATAAACATATATTAAACCAATCATAAGTTAGGTTACTTCTTGGTCTAGCCAAATATAACTACTAAACATCAGGTAGGCATAAAATGAAATGTAACTTCTGTCATTCTGACGATGATATTGATTTATCGAAACAATTGTCAATATTTTAGAATTTTCAATAACTTGTATTATATTGTGGAATTAACTAGAGACCTTGAGTTCCATTTAAAAACACTAATATGAGCATATTCCACGAAGTAAGGGTCGAGACAGTCAAAATTGTTACACTTATATTGACATTTACATCGTACCTCTGATACTGCTTTTGCTTTCTTCGACTTTCCTTTCTTTGTCTTAGACCCGGTTGTGAGTGCATAGTTCAACTGTTGTTCTGCGTTGAAACGAGTTTAATCACAAATTTTTGCTGCAGTGCGTTAATCACTATTAATTTGTGATTCAAAGAGACATTAACGTGAACGGTCCTTGAAGAGCGTTTAGAGGCGGCTCAAGAAGGTTTTGACGATGAATTCTTAACCCCAAAAATGGAGGTTGAAATTCTGATTTACAATTCATTATTCAAAATGACCGTATTATCAGAAGAATTAACCAACGATGACGATTTTTCACGAATTTTGAATGGTTTTTTTACATCCGAGAAGATCACAAACCTTCTGAAATAGACCCAATTATTCAGAAATGTGGTCTGATATTTGAATTCAAATGTAGATTTCGATTAGAAAAACGAAATGTGAGATTTCTAATAGATCAGCTCACAGAATAAATTACATTTACGGTTGATAAGTGAGTATTTGAAACAGAAAATATCTCACTGTTTCAAATGGAACTAAATGTTTCTACAGTAAATTTTTTACAAAAAATGTCTTTTACGATTATGTTATAAATATGGCATATTTCAGGAACCATGTACTTACACATGATATGAAATTGATTGTGACATTACGATACCTAGCTGCATGTTCTATACTTCAGGTTACGAGTTTTTCGACAAATTACAACAACTACTGCAAAAACTCAGTCATACCTACATTCAGTTTCCCGAAACACACGAAGATTTTCATTGTACTAGACATGGTTTATTCATCATCAGTAGATTTTCTAATTGTATCGGTCACCTGCAAATTTTCGGAATCGAGAGCGATTTCTCTCATTCAATGTATCCGCAGTGTGTGATGCTTGATTGAAAATAAATATTATTGTATGCTGTTGGCCTGACAAAACTAATTCTCACAGACGGGATATTTAAATTTGATAGTTTGGATTATGGGTAGGTAAATTTTACAGTTTGTTTGTTTATTATATAATTATTGCATTCTAAATAAACGGTTTTAACGATTAAAACTAACTTTTCCGCATCTGTGCCCCTAAACAATATTCTATCATAAAATTGTTATTTGTATTCGTGGGATGTATCGTGCTAACAAACCGAAATTTCTCCAAGAATAACCAAAAATTTAGTATATCTGGATTTATAGGACCCGCTGAACTCGCTCTAGTCAACTGAAAATCAATAAGGTACATCTGTGAGACACTTTGATCAATATTCAATCATAAAATTCATCAATCGTATACTCTCTAGAGGCTGTATCGTGCTAAAAAACTAAAAATTCTCCAAAAATGACAAAAATTTGGTACCTCAAGTACCATAGCACCCGTTGTACTGGCTGAGCTGAATTTCAATAGGGTTTATCTTTGAGACGCTCTGAATAATATCCAATCATAAAATTGATAACTTGTATATATTCCGAAGGCTGTATCGTGCTAATAAACTTAAATTGCTCCGAAAATGACAAAAATGTCGTACTTTCAGTACAATTGTACCCATTGTACTGGCTTTTGGTCAGCTGGAAATTGTTAGGGTTCAGCAGTGAGATGTCCTGAATAATATTCAATTAAAAAATTGGTGACTTATTGCACCCGTTGTACTGGATCTGGTGAGCTGAAAATCAATAGGGTTGATCTGTGACATGTTCTTAACAATATTTCATCATGAAATTGGTGACTTATTGCACTCCGGATGCTGTATCGTGCTAACAAGACATGCAAGGAACAGTGGCCGACGACAACGACGACGACGACGACAGACACACATAATTATTTTTCTAAAAACCGTTTTTTCGTGTTGTTGTTGTTGGAAAACGTGAAAAAACTCAAAAAAAAATTTCTTAATTCCAACTTTTTTTGGGGTAAACCCATACTTTTCTCTCATATTAGATAGGTTGGGCGGTAAAGTAAAAATTATATTTCATTTTTTGTAATGAAGTAATTATAATAAACAAGTTTGAGACAAATAATTTAGATAAATAAGAAAACTGCTAACATTTAAATTTTTTATTAACCTGAAAATAATATAAAAGAAATATTAATCACAATTACATATTTCTATTAAAATTACATTACATTATATTTAAGAAAATTAATCCAATATCACATCAAATTGCACATTGTTATGTTAAAATTATAGACAACAGAACCAACAAACATTTTAATTGAAAGAAGTTATTGTATGCTGTTGGCCTGGATCTGCTCATGATTCTCATATTTTTATAAATTATAACTTTAGGGCTAAGTTTGAAAATGGTGACTATGGAGATATTTTTTTAGTTGGAAATAGTGATTATGGATTAAAAAGATACCTAATTACTCCGCTAAGAGATCCACATACTCCTGCCAAACAACTGTTCATTGAATCCCAGATTAGACCACGTAACCCAATAGAGAGGTGCTTTGGTCTGTAGAAAAGAAGATTTCTAATGTTATCTTAAGGTATTCGTTTACGAGTGGAAAATGTAGGAAGAGTTGTAGTTGCTTCCACAGTACTACACAATATAGCTTGCATTACGAAAGATACTGAACTTGCAGTTATTGGAGAAATTGAATCCATTATAAATTTTGTCGATACTGTAAATAATGTTAATATAAGATCAAAGGGTGGTGTCAACAATAGTGTTTGTTATGCTTTGATACACAACTACTTTGCAAACCCTACTGTGAAATAAATTAGATGACTTTTCTATCAATTATCATGTTATTCTCATTTTCTTTTCAGTTATTTATAGTGATGAAATGGGGCAACATCAGACAATATTATTTTTCTATTTAATACAGTGTACAGAGTAATCTCTTTTTAACTTGAAAAGAGACATATTCCTGTCATGTTCTTCTTCCATAAATTTCATTTCCATTGCTGACTCAGCTTCTAATAATCGCATCATTCGATCACGTTTCTCTTGCATGTGCTTTAGTTTCAGCTGATGTTTTTCGGAGAATGCCGAATTTCAGCAAGTTCAATTTTACCAGAACTCCATTCAACCAACTTACTGTTCAGGATTTTCGGTTTCTCGTCAAATTATTTTTTGGAACAAAAATGAAAGTATCAAACAAGACCTTGTCAAGTAACAGAGGACATTGACAATAATTTGCAGAAGCAATGAAATCCTTATTTTTCATCTTTATTGCTACATTACACTTTTTTGGAAGTAGATGTATATTTCTCAAGGTTTTAATACAAAACTAGCATGAACGTTTTGAAGTATGAAAATTCTACTTTCGAGTTCGTTATTGTAAATTGAAATCTTACCATACCTGTCGAATTCAGGCCTGCTGGAAAATTGCAAGTATAAAATTTAACCCGCCATTTGTCGCTACCCATATTCAAGCGCGGTATATCGCGCGTGATCAATTTGCTCACATACCGAATATTTGGGTATTTCACAAAAATTATTCCAAAAAAGATGTGATATATTTTAGAGCATTGAATGTAACATACATTAGCCAAATAACAATAAACTATGGAGTTGTTGAAAGTTCTTCTGCTTGAAGGCTCTGTAGACATCTTTGACACATGACTCTGGAATGTTCATTACATGAATAAATAGAGCACTTCAACATGTTTTTTTGGTTTTCCTATTCTTGCGTCGTGGACACAAAGAGCACATACCAGTAGCACTAACACTTCGTTCTGGAATTTCCTCTTCAACACCTACGAGCTCCTTTACTGAATTCCGCAGTTTTAGAGGCAGATTTCGAATAGATAGTCGAATTTGCGCCGTTCGTTGAATCATAAAATGTTACTATCTCTGGTTTACTTTTATCAAGAGTGCCTTCATCAAATTGGTCCCGTGAATGTAAGGTAGAGAAAAGTGACACATTTTAATTTTTTTAGGCATATATGATACCAAAACTCCTTTTCTAATGAATGCAAACATACTACTACATGGCCGACGCTCCTTTGTTTGAACAAAAATTGAAGGAATTCTTTCTTTGTTTCTCCTGATCAATCCGACTAGAGTTGTTCTTTTTTCTAGCAACTCTAGGGCTAGTTAAACAAATGTGAAATAATTATCAGTGGTAATATTTCGACCTGTGTTCAAAATGTGATCGGCTAATGTTTTAACACGCTGTCTGCTTTATTGTCGAAACTGTAAGGTCCCTCAGGCTCTTTTCCAGAGTAGATTTCTAAATTCGAGACATAAAACATTCTTGAGTCCACTGAGGCGTAATACTTTATTCCGTATTTTGATGATTTGTTGGATATATACTGACGAAATTTACATCGTCCGCGAAATGTTCGTAGCATTTCGTCAATTGTCGTGTATTCGCCTACCACATAGTTGTATTTCGTAGTAAATTCGTCAAAAACTTCTCTTATAGGTGCCAGCATAGAGAAAGTAATAAGAGAGTGTTCGTTCCCGTACAAACAGCTGGCATCGCGTCCTAAGCGCACCCCTTGCGGGGTGCAGAACTAATTCTTACAGACGGGATATTTAAATTTGGTAGTTTGAATTATGGGTAGGTGAATTTTACAGTTTGTTCTAAAATTGTTTATTATATAATTATTGCATTCTAAATAAACGGGTTTAA
The DNA here is from genome assembly GCA_963921935.1 of Galeruca laticollis. Taxonomy (NCBI): domain Eukaryota; kingdom Metazoa; phylum Arthropoda; class Insecta; order Coleoptera; family Chrysomelidae; genus Galeruca; species Galeruca laticollis. The sequence goes on from OY998176.1 coordinate 43,319,812, forward strand.
TGATTAAAACTAACTTTTCCGCATCTGTGCCCCTAAACAATATTCTATCATAAAATTGTTACTTGTATACCCTTCGTGGGATGTATCGTGCTAACAAACCGAAATTTCTCCAAGAATAACCAAAAATTTAGTATATCTGGATTTATAGGACCCGCTGAACTCGCTCTAGTCAACTGAAAATCAAAAAGGTACATCTGTGAGACACTTTGATCAATATTCAATCATAAAATTGATCAATCGTATACTCTCTAGAAGCTGTATCGTGTTAACAAACTGAAAATTCTCCAAAAATGATAAAAATTTGGTACCTCAAGTACCATAGCACCCGTTGTACTGGCTTTAGTGAGCTGAATATCAATAGGGTTTATCTTTGAGATGCTCTGAATAATATCCAATCATAAAATTGATCACTTGTATATATTCCGGAGGCTGTATCGTGCTAATAAACTTAAATTTTTCCGAAAATGACAAAAATGTCGTACTTTCAGTACAATTGTACCCATTGTACTGGCTTTGGTCAGCTGGAAATTGATAGGGTAAAGCAGTGAGACGTCCTGAGTAATATTCAATCATAAAATTGGTGACTTGTTGAACTTCGGAGGTTGTATCGTGCTAACAAACTGAAATTTCTCAAAATATGACAAAATATCGTATTTCAAGTACCATAGCACCCGTTGTACTGGATCTGGTGAGCTGAAAATCAATAGGGTTGATCTGTACATCCGATATTCCATGTAACTGATTTCGGCTAAACGAAACTTGAGCCGAATTGAGAAAATACGTATGATTTATGTTCTAGACAGATGAATGAATCAAAATTTATATAACCTTTTGCAATGTGTTAATTTTTTTCAGTAATATTTTCTACACGAACTAAAAGTGGTAAATATTATAACAAAGTGATGCAGTATTGAAAGAAATTTAACGACTTCCCTGTACATAAATCACACGCATTTTATCATCATTCTCTATGGAGGAAGTGAAACTATGGTGAACAACTAAAATATCTGTCTGTATATTATTACATTATTCGCAATTAAAAGTTGTATGAAACCAGAAACATAGCTTATTGTTTGAGTGTCAACATTTCAATAATGTTATGTATCTAAGAACGGGAATTCAATTGTTTCCAATTCAATAATAGTTTTAGAAGTGAATGGTTTTGGTAAATTATGAAAATTTTTAAAAGACTAAGTTATCCAATAAATCACATCATCTGCTTCACAATTTGTGTTGTAATTCTCGACTATCAATGTCACAAAAAATGAGGTTGCTTTCTACAGATAATACTGTACTTTAAAAAGCTTGGATATTATTACTATGTGGTGGTGTATGATGTAAGGATTGAAAAGGTAAGGCAAATTTGAGTCTTTTGCGACACGTAATTGTAAGTGGATCATCATCAAAATGATCTTCACACAATCTTCGGTCATTAGATGTATAAGTTCTAAAATTTTGTACAAATGTTCTCTTTGACTAATATCAGAGGAAAATTTGAAAAATGTTGTATTTTTAAACCCAAATCGCGAAATGGCCAGAAATATTTACTATTAACAATTTTTTGCAATACAACTATGGCGAATTATACCTGGTAATGACATTTTAAAGGTTCACATACTTTTATATACTTTATTAAAACGGAAAACCTGAATAAATTGAACTCAACTATTCTAATTTTACTCATCCTTAGAACTTGCAACCATAACCAATATAACCATATTTTTAGTTTTTACACTTTACTTTGACAAACACAAGCCATATTCACACAAACCAATGTAAGATTGATGTTGTTTATTTTCATTTTTAATGACATAAAAGTTAATATACTAGGATATTTCATAATATTTATTCACAATAAAGGCAATATGTTAAAATTAATTGTCATTTATAATATTTTTTCTGAAATCGTCACTTTACAAGACTCATCTGTAATTTTTAGACTGCAATTGAATTAGAAATCGTCACTTATCTTATGAAACGTTCATTTAATAGGGGAGACCGGGGATGGTTTGGACACGGGGATACAGTGGACAGGTTCAAATTTCCCGCCCTAAAGTGAATTCTACTGCCGCGATCGATTGTACATATTGGTAACACTGCGAGAGACCAGTTGACAGAAACAAATAACCGTCGTTATAAAATTGTGACTTTTACAGTGCTTGTTTACTTTTAGACACCTATGATATAACTTTTTAAGGTAAGAACGTAAGGTTTTTCTGTAACTTAGTTTAATGTTTTCTGTTTGGCGTTCAATTTGCATGCAATGGAGACTAGTAGGAATATATTCAAGTATGTTTCGTGAAGATGCAATTTTTGGTTCAGATTTCACAGCCAGAAATGTGTGATTACACCTGTTGGGGATACATTGGACAACTGGACACGTTGTCCAATGTATCCCCGATGTATCTGTTGATGTGAACTGTTTTATCTTTTCCAGATGCCACGGAAATTCAAAAGAAAAACTCAACGAACCTTTCCTGAAGGTGATCTACAGCAGGCGGTTGAAGATGTTTTAAACAATCGTGGAAGTTTGCGCCATGTGGCAGCTATTCGAAACGTGACGAAGTCTCGTCTTGCACTTTATGTAAAGAAGGCCAGAGAAATGGGCATAGACACTCTGTCGTTCAAACCAAATTTCCATAGAAGACAGGTGTTCTCAGACCAAATGGAGAAAGCATTGGCGGGGTATTTACTACAATGCTCCAAAATATTTTACGGAGTGACACCGAAAAAATGCAGACAAATAGCTTTACAATTCGCTGACGTAAACAATCTAAAATTTCCTGAATCCTGGAAAAGAAAAGGGCAAGCTGGTAGTGACTGGTTTACTGGGTTTATGAAGAGAAATCCTACGTTATCCATTAGAAAACCTGAGGCAACCTCACTTGCCAGAATGACTGCATTCAATAAAACCACGGTCGGCGACTTTTTTGACAAAGTGGACAATGTTATGCAAAGGAAGAAGTTCCGACCTTCAGATATATTTAATCTTGATGAAACGGGAGTCACCACAGTGCCTCCAGTGGCCAAAGTAATTGGACAAAAGGGTGAAAAGCAAGTTGGCCAAGTGACTTCGAGAGAGCGAGGAGAACTGATGACTCAAGTGGGTATAATTTGTGCCAATGGCAATTCTTTACCTCCCGTGTTCATATTCCCACGTGTCCGCTTCGACAAACAGCGAATGATGGCTGGAGCAGCACCTGGAGCTTTAGGATTGGTCCACAAATCTGGTTGGATGACCACCGATAACTTCGTGTTAGTATTGAAATTTTTTAAAGACAATGTGAGGTGTGATAAAGAACATCCTGTGTTGATATTGATGGATAATCACGAGTCTCATATAAGCTTGGAAGGTGTTAATTTCTGCCGAGATAATGGAATTACAATTTTGACACTTCCGCCGCACACTTCCAACCACTTACAACCCCTGGACCGTTGCGTGTTTGGCCCGTTTAAGAAATACTACAGTGAAGCAGTCCACTCATGGATGTTGGCCCATCCCAATGAAACTCTATCAATCTACGCACTTCCTGAGCTATGTTCCAAAGCTTGGGATCGTGCTGCAACTCCTGAAAATGTGAAATCAGGTTTCCTGAAATGTGGTATCTCGCCATTTGATAGAAACATTTTCCAAGACCACGATTTTCTCTGCTCTGCGGTCTCGGATCGTCCATTTCCGGACCCTCTTGTTCCCAGTACTTCTTCGGAACCTATCGTGTCAACATCTAAAGGAGCAGGCAGAGACACTGCTGCTGTGGATCCTTCTATTACAATCAACTGTTCTACAGAGGCTCATACACCAGTTCCCACATCGAGTCATCAGTTTCCCACACCAGTTGCTTCTTTATCGGCACAATCGGAGTTCGTTTCTCCAGAACAATTGAATCCGTACCCAAAAGCTAAGCCAAGGAAATTGGGTAAGGGTGGCAGAAAACGTGGGAGAAGTATGATCGCAACAGACACACCAGAAAAAGAAGAACTCGAACTAAAAGAGAGAGTGAAAATGGCAAAGAAAGCCAAGGTAGTGAAGAAGAAGGTATTTGAAAAAAAGAAGACTGTTTTCGAAGAAGATTCTTCAGATGAAGACATGGGAGAAGTCATCATGAAAGATTCTTCTTCTGAATGGGAAGAGGAGGCAGAAAGTGACGAGTGCCTTAGAAGTGGCAACGATGCCGTTGAAGATGACTTTCTAATTGTAAAAGTTCCATCGAAGAAAGGCAAGTTTGCGATGAATTATGTGGCAAAAGTAAAAAGTAAGTTGCGAGACGGACTTGAAGTAAAGTTCTACAGGCGACTGCTTCCGTCTAATCGCTTTCAACCTACAGCCGAAGAAACTTCATTTGTGGATTTTTCACAAGTGATTTTGATCCTTCCGAAAGCGATAGAAGACAAGCGTCCCAGATTCAAAGGCATGCTTTATTTCAACACTGACCTATCGGGATTCTGCCTGCAGTGACTTATTTTGATATACCTACTTTTCTACTTTTATATTTAGACAAAATATGAATTAAAAATGTTTCTGTTGCTGTACCTATCACTGTTTGTGTTCTGTCCATACCATCCCCAGGTGCCGTCCAAAGTATCCCCAAACACGGGGATAGTTTGGACAGATGTAGTGCCTCTAATTTCTGGCCTTTTTCTGAAAATATATCAATCTTGGAAAGTTTATATTATGAGTATATAAACCTAAAGGACAAGTCTACACATTAGCCTAAAAACCATAAAGGTAACATTTTTAGACAAATAAATAAAAAATAAAACCCAAAAAGTGTCCAAACCATCCCCGGTTTCCCTATAATTAAAAACACTAACAATCAAATACAACAAATATTATTAATTGGTATTAGAACTATGAAAATGAAAATTAATGTTAATGCTGCCGACACTAGTATTATGCACATTAGAAAAGTTTATTCCAGGTATATAATTCAAAGAATAATTATTTCTGTTTTGAAAAACAATTTCAGAAAATATATGATACATCACTGATCATGAAAGTGTCTCTGCTTGACTCGGAGGCTTTAAAGAGATACTCGGATGCTACGCATCCTCGTACTCTTCTGCAAAGTTTCACTTCCATGACTTGTATTGTAATATACTATTGAATGGTTTTTTTCTATTTTGTTTATGTAAAACAGTATTGTAGTTCGCGCGACTGCAGAGACTCTATGCTCGGGCGGCGGCGCAGAAACGTTGTACCACTTGCCTCCTATGCATCAAACCGTCTCTTATATTATTTGTCTATGGGTGCCAGGTTGTCTAATATCTTCCTTCGATTTCTATCATTCAAGTTATCAAATCTAAGAGCCTCTAAAAGCGAATAAAATCTTCGATTTGACATCACAGCGCAAAAACATACAGGAGGAGTCACATCATCCGCCTATAAATCATGAATATTGAGATGAGCGGATTTTTTTACACATGCCATGTAAAGAAGACCTATGAGAGCTGTTATTTCGTGAGGTGTGGTATCGGGGCAATCCTGACGCATTTTTTGAAGATACATATTAGTACAATTTGTTATATGTAATATCATATCATCAGAAAAATATAATTTCCATGAATCTACAACTGTCTTTGCGTCTCTTGCTATTGGTTTCACGCCTGGAAGTTTGGGATCTAAATTTTCCTTAGCTAGTCTCATATTAGTACGAGGTAGAAGCTTTGCACAAATGGTAGATTTATCTCTTCCAAGATATGAAAGATCCCTCTGCTATATGAATTCGTCTTCGTCTGAGGAATAAACTGAGGATTATTCAGAATCAGTTAGGTGATTGATGTGGGCCGAGGGGGCATATGATTCATATTCATCCAACCGCTGTTCTTCGTTAGAATCGTGATTATATGCCAAGAGCCAAGGAATATTGGTCGCTAGTAAGAGAAACATGATAACCACAAAATTATATTAATAATCAATAACTTACCATTCAATTCTTCTTCTTGGGACTCCAAAGCCATTTGCACTAACCTTTTCCCTCGACTCATTGTATATTCAATAGCAGTAAAATCACAATATTAAAAATTATATACACTAATTCGCTGAATGAGCCAAACGCTCGGGCATAAAAGTTTTATTATACGAGGTCCGTCAAGGTGCCCCCCCCCCCGGTTAGAATTTTTCTACCAAAATGCTAGCACACATAAAGGGCACCTAGCACAACCTAGCACAACAATTTTCATAGCTAGCACACCAATTGCTCACAATAAAAATGCCCCCGGAATTTTGTCGCCAATATGCTAGCACAGATAAAGGACACCTAGCACACCATTTTTTATAGCTATCACACCAACAGCTTACAATAAAAATGCTTTTGAATTCGGGTGGGGCCAGGTTAACGTTAGACCCCCCCCCCGGTTGGAATTTTTCCGCCAAAATGCTAGCACAGATAATGGACACATAGCACAACCTAGCACACCATTTTTTATAGCTAGCACATCAACAGCTTACAATAAAAATGCTTTGGAATTTGGGGCCAGGTTAACGCTAGCTACCTCCGGTGAGAATTTTTTCGCCAAAATGCTAGCACAAACGAAAGACACCTATCACAATTTAGCACACCATTTTTTATAGCTAGCACAGCAACTACACTTTTAATTCTGGGGAGTGGGACGGAGGTCAGTGAAATAACGCTATACTTACTCGATGAATAAATAAATGGATAAATGAATAGGTTGAATATATATGTAAAACGGCTGGATTAATTGTTTCTCACTGTAGTTACGGAAAATTTTCGGAATATTCCACTCACATGATAAAAATTCCAAATGAAGCAGGATCTTTTCGGAGATAACTCTCCGGCAGTGCCGATAATTTCCCTTTTAAGTCCGAATCTAAGTAACGTCTAAGTAACAATTGTTGTTATTATCATAATTTCAATTTAAAATATCATAAAAATGTCACGGTTTGAAAACGATTCTTCAAGTTTAATCCAAAAATAAGTGATTGAAAATGAACCAAAAAGGGTGATTAAATACCATGTAATGTTTAAATAATATAAAATTCGCATTAATACAGTTTTATGCCGTCTAATCGAGGAATATTCTATCGAATTACACTCATGGAAATAGTTAGATCATTAATTTTACTTATATAGTCCATGTTGCTTGTAATATTATTAGAAAGAATACATATTATTACAACCATCAGCCCTCTGGAAAACCCTTCCTTAACCCAAACATCTGATTCGGCCAGTTTGGATGTACATACAGGAACTTTATTTACTCATAAAAACGGCATTGTAAAAATGATTCAAATTTTGACGATAGACTTGGTTTAACGACCCTTATAAAAAGTCCGATGAGAACTTCAGATGGATTATACCTAGTTTTTAGAAAAATAAAAATACCTATGTCATCAATTTTGCTGCCTTCCATTTAAAAACCATATTGTAAGAAAACAAAAAAATTAGTCCACTTTCTTTAGTCCGCCAACTTTGGTGATCCGCCATGTTGAATATAGAATGACGTCACATACCTTATCATGGATTGGCAAGCAAACTAGACGTATATACAGAATTTCAAATCAATCCGTTGAAGATATCTGCTTCAAAACTGAGTTGCAAGATTGCAATCGAACAAACATACATTGCCAGTTACATACTCAAAACTTTGAAAAATACATAGTAGCATTGGTGTCTTATGATATGCCACAGAAATATTTGAAGCTCTGATTAACCTGCTCTAAGAATTAAAAGCTTCACGTTCTAAGTTAACTTGGGAACTTAAAAAAAATCTGATAGTGAAATGCAAAATTTATGTTATAATTACAATGGTTAATTAACCATCAACTTCGGCAATGAATATTCTGGCAAATTTAAATATAAAGTTCGAGTGTTTCTTTTAAATAAGGACTACAGTGAACCACGATCAGTTTAAAACATGTATTCTCAATATATTGGAACATGTTTAGGGATCTCAACCGCCCCTTCCCAGATTGCACAACTTTGTCCAAAGGACATATCACACGGCTTCGCTTTTTTGGACATTTATTTATCCAACATGTCTGTACGCAAACGTTTGTCGTTGCCTTTTTTATAGTGTGACGTAATTTGCAACTTATTCGTGCACGGATTGTTTCTGATTCCGTGACTAAATGTTTGAATATAATTATTTTGTTTTATTCAAATTACTATTATTGTAACAAAATTATTTTTAATTGTGAAGGTTTTTTGTTTTCTTTCGTTTTTTAGCATTAATTGAGAATAAATAGATAATTATTAATTAAATAGTAGTTAATTATCAATCAATCAAATACCCTGCTAGATGGGAAAATATAGATATCATGCACAATCTGGCAACACCTGTTTAGGGGCCATTTTTTTATAGGAAAATGATGTTTAGGGACAAATACATCCAACATTTTCATTCATTCGTGTAACCATAGCATTATTTTGCAGACGCTCCGCACCCCCTGAATTCAAAAGCATTGTTGATGTACCAGCTATTAAAAAATTAGTGCTAGGTTGTGCCAGGTGTCTTTTCCTTGTGCTAGCATTTTGGCGAAAAAATTCCAACCGGAGGGGGCTAGCGTTAACTTGGCCCTACCCGAAATCCAAAGCCTTTTTATTGTAAGCTGTTGGTGTGGTAGCTATAAAAAATGGTGTGCTAGGTTGTGTTAGGTGTCCTTTATCTGTGCTAGCATTTTGGCGAAAAAATTCAAACCGGGGGGGGGAGTGCTAGCGTTAACCTGGCCCCACCCGAATTCAAAAGCATTTTTATTGTAAGATGTTGGTGTGCAAGCTATAAAAAATGGTGTGCTAGGTTGTGCTAGGTGTCCTTCATCTGTGCTAGCATTTTGGCGAAAAAAATCCAACCGGGTGGGGGGCTAGCGTTAACCTGGCCCCACCCGAATTCAAAAGCATTTTTATTGTAAGCTCTTGGTGTGCTAGCTATAAAAAATTGTGTGCTAGGTTGTGCTTGGTGTCCTTTATCTGTGCTAGCATTTCGGCGAGAAAATTCCAACCGGGGGGGGCTAGCGTTAACCTGGCCCTACCCGAATTCAAAAGCATTTTTATTGTGAGCTGTTGGTGTGCTAGCTATAAAAATTGTTGTGCTAGGTTGTGCTAGGTGCCCTTTATGTGTGCTAGCATTTTGGTAACAAAAATCTAGCCGGGGGGGGGGGCAGCTTGACGTTGCTTATCATACATAGTTTTTCGCTCGATGAGAAAAATACTCACTTAGGGTACGCTGTTTCAAACAACCTGCCTCAAAATGATGTGCGGGCATGATACAACAAAAAAGAAGATATGATCTCTAGCCGTTCGAAATATCGTTCGCCACGCGCATGACGTCACGCAGAGAGTAAAATTTAAAACCGTGTGCATGGGCTAAAGCATTTGATGTGATAGAACTTGCGTATGATGCGTTGCTAATGCATTTTGAAAGAAAATGAGGGTGGTTCAGGTTGAATGAAATATTATTAGTATTATAAAGGCAAATAGAATTCAGGTAAAAGTGTTATATGGAATCGGAGAGCCTTCCAGAGCAAAACTATAATTCTAAGATCTGATTGAAATATGTTTGCTTACTTCGTAAAGTAAATGATTACTGTACTGGTACAAAAAAAAACATATTATTATACTTTTTCAATTTTTTCACATGATTTTATGAACATTGAAATATGTAAATAAATACAGGAATAAAACAATTAGTAAATTTTAATACTTACTCGGTTGTTTATACTAAAATAAGTATACAGAACAACAATAAAGTACAACTCAGGTACTGTGGAGCATTCTTCAAAATAATTATAATAATGAAATTGTTATCGGTAATAACACATTATCAAATTAGGATTTAAAAATATCATTTGTCAACTTGGATTCAAGAAAAGATTTATTCATTCATTTATTACGGGAAATCCCCTCTAACTGTTACAATACAACGATAAATAATACAATAAGGTCAGGTATAGAGACTGATATACAGCATAACCAATTAATTTAAAATACATAACACTTTCCATGTAGTTACAGATAAAAAACAATACTTATATACATAAAAACAATTTAGAACACAACATAACTCAACAAATCACAGCCCTAAGCAATATTTGAACTGACACAAAGACATATGGAAATTACCAAAATTAAAGCTATTCAAAAAGCACAGATATCTATTTATAGGACTCATAGCACTATATGTTGTTCTATGAAAGTGCACAAGAAAGGTAATTTGATGGCGAAGACCCTGATGAGGAATGCTAATCCTCACATGACTCAAAAGATCCGCACAATCAACCTGCTCATTTAGGAGCTTAAATATAAACATAGCCTCCAACATATCTCTACGATTACCAAGAAGTGCTATTGACATTTGTTTTTCAATTTCAGCATAAATATATGGTATAATATTCTATGGTATTAAATTTATCTTTGCGTTTAGACAAACGGATCCACTCTCGTATCATTTTTTTGTCTTTTGGAAAAATAAAAAAGCTGACATCGGGTGCAAAGCCTTTCCCGTGATTGTCTGAATCACAACCGTACACTACACATTTCATTTTGACTAATTTTCAACAATAAAAATGTAAAATTAACCGACATAATCACATCCAATAATGTAAACTGCAAGCTATTCAAGGCGTTCACTCTCGGCATGACGTCAGAGCGGAGGGGCCAGCATGCGCGAAATCATATATTCTATTTTATTGTATCATGATGGGCGGGCGTACTGCTCGAAACTTCACCATATTCATCGCTTAAGCAGGCACATAAACAAACTTAGCTAGACGAATGGTCAACGTCAGACTGCAGACATTTTACCAATGAAATTGGCAAAATGCTCATATAGCGACAAATGGCGAGTTAAATGGGCATTTATCGAAAATTATGCGTCTGAAAGAAAATAAACGGTGTTAAAGATTAAAACTAACTTTTCCTACGATCACTACCCAAAGTAGACTTTTGCACACTCAAATCTAACCGCAAAGTTGATGTTTTCCGTGATCTGTCATAATTTGACATTATTCCCGCTCTAGAGCGTACTTTTCCGCTCGCATGTTTTCATTTACAATAAACTAAAGAAAGTTGGTAAATAATAGGTATATTAATAGTACAATATACACTAAGCGACTAAAGTGACCCATTTAATCCCGCGGGTGGGACCCATTTAATCCCCGAGGGAATCAATCCATATACATTTTTAATAAAAATGAATACTACTTGGGATGGACTTTTACGAAACTTGGCTGGGCATCCTGGAAGCTTTTTTATGAAATGAAACTTGGCTGGGCATCGAGGACGGACTTTTATGAAATGAAACTTTGGTGGGCATCGAGGACGGACTTCCATTTTTTTGTAGTAAGTCAAAGTGCGCCAATAAAAAAAAATAGCGTGAGGTATTCGTGGGTAACTGGTCTTTCAAACACGCGCGATTTTTCGAGCACGACGACGAGTGTTATAAGACCTTACAGATTAGACCGATTCAGACGTCATTTTAATTACTATTTTCTATCTTATAAACCCATCCAAAACACCTATGATATAGTTGTAGTTAATATTTCAAAATATTCAAAGTATATAACTAATTACTCCCAATATTTTTCGAACCTCAATTTGTTTAACCTTGTAAATGTCATCCTAATGTCGTTTACGACTTTTGTATGTTTTAAATTGCCATTAGTTGCGTTTACGCCGTTTTTGATAGATTAAGTTATTTTTCTTCTCGAAACCTTAACTCAAAACATCATATTGCAAGAGGATATGGACACAGGACACGCGTGAGACACCATTGAAACTTCTGGAGTTTGTAATTTGTTGAATTTTTGTGTTAATAAGTGATATCATGAGCCAGCTTCCGCTGATCGAGCATCTAAAAAGGCACGAGAACTATGGTACGTGGAAATTCGCGGTACAGATTTATTTAGATCACGAGAAGCTTTGGGACGCAGAAAAAGGCTTTTTCATGTTTTTTTTTAATTATCTGTCTAAAAATAAAGTGATCGTAGGAAAAATATTGTGTGCAATTCGAGCAGGAAGTGCGTTGCTGCTTTCGGCATATTGCCCGCGCTCCGCTAGGCGTTGCGCGGGCAACTCTCTGCCTCAAGCAGCAAAGTATCACTTTCCGCTCTTAATGCACAAATAGCTATTTCCGCATCTGTGGTCCTGAATAATATTCTATCATAAAATTGTCACTTATATACACTTCAGGGGATGTATCGTGCTAACAAACAGAAATTTGTCCAAAAATAACCAAAAATGTAGTATATTATATCTGGATTTATAGGACCCGATGGCCTCGCTCTAGTCAGCTGAAAATCAATAGGCTACATCTATGAGACAATAATAAAATTGGTCACTTGTATACACTCTGGAGGCTGTATCTTGCTAACAAACTGAAAATTCTCCAAAAATGAGGAAAATTTGATACTTCAAGTATCATAGAACCCGTTGTACATGCTTTAATGAGATGAATATAAATAGGATTCATCTTTCAGACGCTCTGAATAATATCCAATTATAAATTTGGTCACTTGTATATACTCCGGAGGCTGTATCGTTAACAAATTGAAATTTCTCCAAAAATGACAAAAATATCGTACTTAAAATACTATAGCACCTGTTGTACTGGCTCTGGTGAGCTGAAAATCAATAGGGTTCATCTGTGAGATGTCTTGAATAATATTCAATCATAAAATTGGTGACTTGTTGATCTCCGGAGGCTGTATCGTGCTAACAAACTGAAATTTCTCAGAAAATGACAAAAATTTGGTACCTCAAGTACCATAGCACCCGTTGTGCTGGCTCTGGTAAGCTGAAAATCAATAGGGTTCATCTGTGACATGTCGGTAACAATATTCAATCATAAAATTGGTGACTTGTTGCACTCCGGAGGCTGTATCATGCTAAAAAGACATGTAACGAAAAGTGGCCGACGACAACGACGACGACATACACACAGGATTTTTACTTTTCCGCCCAACCTTTCAATATGCGAGAAAAGTATTGGTTTACCCCAAAAAAAGTTGGAATTTTGAAAAAAAATTTTTAATTCCTTCTACGTTTCCCATCAACAACAACACGAAAAAACGGTTTTTAGAAAAAAAATCCTGTGTGTATGTCGTCGTCGTCGTTGTCGTCGGCCACTTCTCCTTACAATTCTTGTTAGCATGATACAGCCTCCGGAGTGCAATAAGTCAGCAATTTTATGATTGAATATTGTTAAGGAGATGTCACAGATGAACCCTATTGATTTTTAGTTCACCAGAGCCAGTACAACGGGTGCTATGGTACTTGAAGTACGACATTTTGTCATTTTTTGCGAAATTTCAGTTGGTTAGTACGATACAGCCTCCGGAGTTCAACCAACCACCAATTTTATGATTGAATATTGTTAAGGACATCGCACTGATGAACCCTATTGATTTTCAGCTCACCAGAGCCAATACAACAGGTGCTACAGTACTTTAAGTATGATATTTTTGTCATTTTTGGAGAAGTTTCAGTTTGTTAGCACGATACTGCCTCCGGAGTATATACAAGTGATCAGTTTTATGAATACTAGCTGACCCGGCGAACTTTGTTCCGCCTTAATGGCAACAAATAAGCAGACTTTTTTTTTTAATTGAAAAAATACAAAAAAAATTAAATACCTACATTAATCATTCATAAATATTTCTGTATTTTAGTACATAGGTTGCTCTTCATTTAAGTACCTTGTGATACACGACATTTTTTGTTTTATTATCAGGCGCAAAAACAAACAACGCAGATGGTCTTCCGACCCGTGAACCTGCCACGTATAACTGACCATGGGCAAAAAAAATGAATATTCTAGATTTAAACCACAAACTTTTAAGGATTGGCCTTGTGATTTGTTGATGGTCATGGCAAATGCAAGACGTATCGGAAATTGAAGTCTTTTAATGATCGATTAGTTCCAGATATTTGTTGCAGTTGCCCATTATCGCGACGTGTAAGCACAATATCGCGTTTTTCCAATTGTTCACCAACAATCAGGATGGCAACTTCGTCTACTGATGGAGCATTGAATGTCCTTTCGTGTGTTCCAGATGGTCGTGTATCTGCTTTGATGACAACTTTATAGTCATCACTTGGAATGTGCTCTAAAGCACTGGTAAACAACCTGACCAACGCATGATGTTCATAAAGCAGACACTGCAAGTCTTGAATAATTGCTCGCTTCATTCCTGCATTGATCTCTAGGCGTCGATCAAGTTGTTCTTCCATGTTGCCCATGAAATATATTTGTAAAAATTTATTCTGTGTATCTTCGAAAGGTAGTAATGATCCAATTCGATGATGAATCTGTCCTTGTATCTACAAAATAAAAACCAGACAGTATTAACTGGGTTATAAACACTTTTTTCGATGGGAGAGTAGAGTTCTGAATTAGCAAATATACTACATAGGTACCAATAGATAAAGAAAGTCATTCTTTAACTACATTCTATATAAGTACAAAAATAAATACCTTAAATGTCGGATTAAATCCTCGTTCTTCGATAATATCTGCCCCAAATGACGTCATCTGGAAAAAACCATTGTATTTTTGAGTATTTGCAAGAAAGTGGCGTGATTCTTGTGTTTCGCCACAAAGCAATGAATACAATGGCTCAGGTGGCGGAGTCAACATTGGCAATTTCACTTTACCATTAAGGCAGCATAATCCACGCGTTTCTCCGGAAAACTTCAATGCACCACAATACTCGCAAACTACGTCCATTTGCCCAATGCAAACGCTAGGATGCAAGCTGTAATCATTGCTGCAATTGTATTGAAATGCTGCTCGATTCAAATCAGCACTTGATAAATATCTTGTTCTGCGTGGCAAATTATCTATTTGTTGACCTCTGTTGTTCGCTCGACGATTCTGCATTGCCAACCGAGCTGTTTCACGGGCTGCTTCAATTTGCTCTCGTGATTGAGAAGCACGAAGTCGAGCCATACTATCGGGGCGCTGTTCACGTGCAATTTCTTGTTCTTCTTCACTCCTTTCATTTGCAGTATTTCGTATTCTTCTTGCATCACGGCTTTGTCGGGAAAGATTCGATCGTCTCGGTCGCGGCATTATTAATTAAACTTCACTTAACCTAAAAACTCAAATTTTCAACCATACCGAGTTTTATAGTTCACTTCACTGTTTATACGAATGGGCAATGGCACTATCATTACATTATAATTGTTAATTATTTATTTAATAGAAATAGTTTTATTATTGATTTCTTACAAATATCAAATTGTCATCCATACGTCATTACATAGCTGTCATTATACGTCAAATTCATAGCTGTCATTTGCGTTTTGTTATTCCAAGTCTGATTCTTTTTTGTTATACCACGTTTTATAGTGACTGACGTTTCATGTCAAGTCACACGGGAATGCTGTCGAACGGGATAAAAAGTATCCTATGGGAATGCTCTCGAACGGGATAAAAAGTATCCTATATCCTTCTCCTGGCTCTAAACTACCTCCCTGCCAATTTTAAGCTAAATCGGTTCAGCCGTTCTTGAGTTATAAGTGGAGTAACTAACACGACTTTCTTTTATATATATATATATATATATATATATATATATATATATATATATATATATATATATATAGATTATTCAGAGCGTTTCAAAGATGAACAGTATTGATATTCAGCTCACTAAAGCCAATACAACGGGTGCTATGGTACTTGAAGTACCATATTTCTGTCATTTTTGGAGAATTTTCAGTTTCTTAGCACAATACAGCCTCCAGAGAGTATACGATTGATCAATTTTATGATTGAATGTTGTTCAAAGTGTCTCACAGATGTACCCTATTGATTTTCAGTTGACTGGAGCGTGTACAGCGGGTCCTATAAATCCAGATATACTAAATTTTTGGAGAAATTTCGGTTTGTTAACACAATACATCCCCCGAAGTGTATACAAGTAACAATTTTATGATAGAATATTGTCCAGGGTCACAGATGCGGAAAAGTTAGTTTTAATCTTTAAAACCGTTTATTTTCCTATAAACCGTTTTGTTGGGTTGTTGTTGATGGAAAACGTAAAAATAACTCAAAAAAAATTTAAATTTCCAACTTTTTTTGGGGTAAACCAATACTTTTCTCGCATATTAGATAGGTTGGGCGGAAAAGTAAAATTACGACCGGTGCATAGAGCTCCTATCTATGGGGAAAATATACAGGGATTAATCAAAAAGTAAATTTTTCAAAAAATTTTCTAGGATTTTCTACTTGAAAATATACCAGTGTAAGTAGTTTTCGACGATATATGGGGGCATCCCCCCTTGTTTTTGGGCACCAAGTATCGCTAAATATTGATGATGGAATCGTCATTTTCGGGGGATCTGCCAAATTTGAAAAGCCTATAGGTATCGTGGGCTCGAAATATTTTTAGGACTCCCCCAATAAGTCCCCCAAGAGTGACCCCGAATTGAAGGTGGAAGTCCGACATGGTGTAATTAGGCATAGGCAAAAAAAATTAACCTCAAAATTTAGCGCGCCTTGTGGCGTCCTCTTTTGCACTACAATTATTGAAGTATGTATATCAATCGATAGAGAAAAAATTAAGAATTGTCCCAACTATATACAGAGTTGTAAAAGAAATTCGAAATTTTTAGGCGAACTATACTTCTTTTATAAGGGCCAAAAAATTTATATGTGCCTGTATAAGCGCCCTCTACATTTTTAGTCTCTATCATTTTTTCGATATCTCGCAAAATAGTTTATTTGTCCATTAATTCCAATGTAGTTAGGGGGGGCCAGCTTTGCCGAAAGGGGGACATATTTTTCTTGTGAGTTACCTATGACGGACTATCATAACCCACCATCAGGTATACGGCCAATATTCGCTCCGTGACCCCCGCTCACATTTTGTATATGCTCAATTTCTACGCCAATGTTCATCATTTTTGATTCTCTACACGACAAGTATTTTTATTTTTTTTTTCTACGATTTTTCCTTTCCCTTCGAAAACCCAGCTCATGTTTCCTTTTAACAAGGTGTCAAAACCGGCTTTATAGGGCAAATCTTCAAAATGCTCCGATTGATACGAAATTTGATACGGGGGTATAGATTTGGCCCAGGAACACGGTCCCGGCATTAAAAATTCTCCAAAACAAATTTTTAGCTGTCAAAACGTAACTTAAAATTCTCGCCAGGACCCATCAAGGGGAGGGGGGTCGGTAAGTTTTATGCTGCAATTTGGATAAAAATCTTGGAAAAGGGCTTTTTTTGGGACGACAAATACAATGAGCGAATCAGTTTCTATGTCAGACCTATTTGATAGGATTAAAAAAAATGAAGTCGTCAAAATCGTAATATTTGCGAGTGTTAAAAATAGTAGTTACAACGCAATTTTCATAAAAAAATTTCAATTAGAATTTTTTTATCATGACGACTCTAGTAACTTTATTGAAATTATAATTTTTTTTGAATAGTTCGTTAGAAAAATTACGGAAAATATTTTTTTAATTTCTTTAATAATGATAATTTCGGAAACCGATAGCAAAAATGGAATCCTCGTGTCAAAATACATTGTATAAGATCACTTTTTCCATACGTTTACGATATATCAAAATTTTCAAATTTTAATCCAGGACCTCGAAATTTTTTATAACGTTTTGACATGCCACTATATAAAATTTAATATTTTCGGAACTAAGAAAGGTATAGACTCCTTCCTTACAGCATTCGATAGAGGAAAGAAGTAACTTTTTATCATTTTTTGTTTCTTCCATTCATTACTTGCGGGAATTATATAGGATTAAAGTTAAGCTAAAAATATTTATTAAAATTTGCCCTAAAAAAAATCGTAGCAGCTAGCTAAAAATCGGAAGAGGGGAGTTAATACCATTATAAAGATTATATCTAAAATTTTTACTGGCGGGAGGAGCCGGAGCTACAACTTAAAATATAACATAGTTATGAATTTTTTCAAAACTTTGGACGATCGAGTATTTCGACACATTTTATTCGTGATGATATTCTCTCTTGATGCCATCACGATTACCAAACAGTTTCAATTTTATAAGCAAAAAACTAAAAATAACGATTTGTTGCATGAAATTGGAAATAAGAAAATTATAAATAATAAACTCACTATATCATATGAGAATATGATCGAAATAATGATTCAGCTGGATTTCTTCTAACACTTTTGACATGGAAAAATCGCTCTATCTTGGCCTATACGTACAATACCCTGCATTAAGAAACTTCTCAGTCCAATTATAGACCCTATCAAAGTAAGAAAATCTGTGCTACAACGTATAAAGCTTCGAGTAGATTTCTAAAGAAATTTCGAAGTAGGTGAAAATGTGGTCAAAAAGATGTATTGTTGATAACAAGCTAGAAAACATATAACCTATAATAAATTCTTTATTGTTTCTTATCAGTATGTTTTATTATAATTTTAGTACAACAGCGACAAGCAGTATACCACGACAACTTGCCAAAAAGTTGAATTAGCCTCCCCCTTTGTCCCATACTACGAGTATATCTATCAATTTTCTTACAAAGGTGAGTTGGGAGGACAGACGTCAATACTGCCTTTAATACCACCAGGTAAAATTTCAACAAATTTTCATTTCACATAGTTATTAAATATGGAAAACACTGTCGATTTTAGGCACTGGCACTGTAGGCCACGCTGAAGATTTACATTACATGTGGGATGATGGTTCCAATAGTGATCTTAGTCAATTTCCTGAAGAAGATGGTGTAATGTTGCATCGTTACGTTGATTTATGGACCAATTTTGTCAAATATTTGTGAGTAATTGGCCAAAAACTATTATTTCACAGTCTAAATTTATCAGAAACCTGATAGTTCTGTAATCTTAAAATGTCTACCTTTAACTCATTTTATATTCAGCTTTGCACTTGAATTTATATAAATTATTATTTATTTCATAATTTTCAGTAATCCAACCCCTCAACCAGTAGGCGATATTACTTGGATACCCTCAGACCCAACGGCACTTAGGTATCTCAATATAAATTCAACCTTTGAGATTCTGGAACACCCAAGACAGTACCAGCAAGTTAAAGAAATATTGGAAACATACATGGAACCACCTTACAGATATATTGATTGAGAAAATATTATGAATACATTTTCTTAAGTATAATGTGTATCAATTATTTAACCCTAACCTAGTTTGAAACAAGGAAAGACAATAATAATGATAATAATAACCCAGAGACTGTCGATTACATCACAGCACGATTATCTTCATCGCCAAAATCAAGACGTAGACGTAATCCACCAAAATGTGTGAATAGGAGTAGGACTGGTACACCTACCCCTCTTCCCGGACATACATATTTGTGGGCAGTTTTTGATCTCCATTGAGAAATCGTCTATTTCGATAACGGAACAATAAAATCAAATAATCGAATCTTCCTATGTTGTACTTTCTCATAAATTATACATGAATTAATAATAGACATAAATATTCTCTAGAAAACTGCTCTCCAGCATTTTCTCTACATTATATTCAAACCAATACCGTAAGTTTTCTTGTAGTAACATCTTTCGTAGCTAAGTGACAATTAGACATTAGTAGGGTAACGGGTACATTTGTTGGCTGGGGGACAGCAATTGGCCACTTCATTAAAATTAAGAAATTATAAGGTCCATGTTCCTTCCCATAACCTCTTCATAGTTCCTTTCGATGCTAGGGACATTTGTTCATCTATTGTTAAAAATTTTATTGTCGGGTAGGCAATCCTGGTAAATTGGCGCCAAATCATCAACGGTGTGTTAAGAGTGTTTTCATTGAGAAGTGAAAACTAAGGAAACTGGGAATATTTCGTGTTCGTCAGTTTTGTATGAAATTGCTGTTTTGTTGAGTAATCGATGAGATAGTCAATAATTATGATACTTATAATAATTCTTTATGATTATCTGTTAACTTTAGGAAGTTTGGTTAGGTTTTTGTCGGTTATTTTTGATGGCCAACAACTGGTACTCATAATTATACTCGTACTAGTCATTAGCCGGAGTGGCCAATAACTGATACTGTAGGAATTTCTAGTTTTTTTAGGTTAAGGCTTGTTTTAGTCCAACTTCATTCGGCTTAGCATATTTACGTAAAAAATATTATATTTCAACATGCGGTGGCCAATAATTATTGCTGAGGCGTCCAGTCACTCTATAAGTGTGTATCTTATCTTTCATATCAAATTGGATTTTTACCTAGGTACCTACCTAGGTCAACCAAACCACACATAATTTTTTTCACATTTTTTGTCAATTTCAATAGAAATCAATAATAACACACCTAAATATTAATAGTTCAAATGACAACTTTTAACGTTTATTGACTCACCTCAACGCCTGTATTGAAAGGTAGAAGATAGTCGCTTAAAAACAGTAGTTGGTTTTTCTTGTACGTTGAAATTTCTGCTTGATTTTCAAAATTGGAATATAAGGCATTATAACATACTTATGGTTTATAAAGTTTGAAAAGACATAACTCACCTTGCATAAAGTACCAAATTTTGTTAACTATAACAGTGAATTATCCAAAATTATATTTTAGCCCTTTATATTTGTACAAGAAGCAAAACTTTTCAGTATGCTTCATACCTTCAAGACAATAACAAACAGTTATGTGAAGAACAAATATTATTAATGGAGAACTCTACTAACTGCGAATACACTAAAATCAAAATTTTTGAAAATCATTTGGAAATTATACCAGAAATAAGGCAATACCTAGTAGTATTTCCAGAAAAAGAAAAATTGATAATTGAATGTTCAGAACACACAGAAATCAAAATTTTAAAAGGAATTTTTCTAATCAGGATCTCGCATTGTAAAATAATTTTTAAAAATCAAGAATTAATATTTCGAGTTTTGGTCAACCACTGGTACTGAATAAACTTCAGACATATTATAATAAGATTAAAATTCGGCCTTTGGTAATAAATTTGAAAAAATTAAATTTAAAAGAAATATCTTCCCAAAGGATTGACACCAATTTATGAAGAACAATTAAATCTCCATATTCCTAGCATTTGGACTGTATTTCTACATTCAAGCGCAATATTGATAATTATTCGGCTACTCTTGAAGAAAATTCAAGAAAGAAGGAAATCAGAAGAAACTCCAATGATATTACAAAAAAAAATCAACTTCCAGGGTTTGCCTCGATCTAATGGAGGAAGTGTTATATACTTTAAATTCCGTAATACATAATAAATAAATTGCTTAATCGGTATATTGTGTAATCACCTGTTATTTCAGAAATTGTTGAACCTTATTCTTGCTTACATTGTAATAGCTTAGTTTATATAGTCAGTCTAGAATCTACAATCTTGAAAGTTGAAACTTTTGTTTGATAAATAATTTCTAAAAAAGCTTTTCCGAGTGTGAAAAGTAATATATATTAAACTAATTATTTGATGTTATACTTACTTTTATAGTAGATTTAAATGTATATGTTTATTTATTTAGAATTTTTGTTTTAGTTTGGCTAGCTCAGTTTGTTTTTAATATTTGTTTAATAATTTATTTTAATTAGATTATTCGGGAGCATGAAATCCTTTTTCCTTTTGAGTCCTGGCAATTTATACTGTTGTAATGGTTGAAATAAAAAGAAAACACATTATTTGAAATCAATTTAATTATCAATGCAATATTTATTTGATAAAATAATATGCGACGCCAATGGATATATTGTACCTATTTATTGATTTTAATAATATCATAAATGCGCATGCGTGAAAAAAAACTAGTCATGCGCTTTAACATGAAACGAACAATTATGATATGTAAGAAGCATCTATATTATACAACACAGTTTGTTAACGATGCAAACAATTGAATGGTTCAACAATAAACATAAAAGAATTTATATATATCATAGTTATATATGATACACATAGCTGTGGGAAGAAATTAATTATATACATGGATAGAACAATAGAAATTATATACAGATGGACATAGTTATTTCATTGTAAAATTTCAATCACCAGATTTATGTGATTACAAGATGGCGTGATTAGCGTAAGTACATATTTTAATTTATATAAAGTTCGGCCTTTTATTAAATTTAACGATTTATGCAATGAATACACTATATAAAGTCTGTTTCTTTCTTTTTTAGATCGATCATATTTTCAAAAGTTTGTCAATTTATAAAATTAAGTATTTAATTGGGATTTTTGAGTTTTTACACTATTTATTGGCCAATAAATGATTTAAATACACTGACCTGTTGATCTTGAATTTGGAAGAAAGTCTCTGGATCCCAGGAACACTCCACTGAATCTCCAAAAAACCAAAATTGTTGAAAATTTCGCAAATTCTTGTCGGAAAACTTGTTACAATAACTGTAAGTATTTCTAATATTATATTTAACAGTACTTTAGGAATTTAAATGTCTTATACCGGGAATACCTTTAAATTTTTAGGAACACTATCCCACACACTCCTCGCTTCTTAACACCAGCTACCGTTCTCCTAAGCGTCCCCTCGATTTTCCACTTTTTTAAACAAACAGTCTTTTGTTCTTTTCCAGATCACTATTCAAAAGTTTTTTTATTGATTAACAATTTGTTATGTCATCTTTTATAACCAATCAGATATTGTCCTTTGTAATCAGATAATTAAAACTTCAATCACTTATCAAAACAATTTCATACATACAAATACATTAAAATTGGTTATACTTAGATACACTTACATAGTACAACATTCAATATTATTATTGATAGTATATTCTTGTTACATTCATATCAATTATAAATATAAATTCTCTTATGTTATTTGTCTATATGCCATTATTTGTTTATCTATGAAATCTATTGGATTATATTCTATTCAATATTTATATTTGTTCTTATTCTTAAATTAATGATTATAATGAATTAACTATAGTAATATTTGTTTTCATTTCAGATGAACAGCTGTTATGTTATGAAAAATAATCTTCGTCTTAGGCAACTTTATTTACATCATTACATTGGTTAGGCAATATCTATATTTTATGTTATCATTGAGGTAATTCCTTTTTTATTATATTGTTATAGGCTGTTATTTAATATATCTTTATTTGATATGTTGTTTAAATTAAGAAAAGTGTTTCCTTTTTACTTGTTTTCTTAAATTATGTTATTTTCATATATATTTCATACTAGCAACTTAATTTTATAATACTACTTCTCTTATTATCTAAGATATCTGGTTCAATTAACCTCAAATTTAAATTTAAATGATATCCATACCCTGGATATTTATTTAAATTTCAATTTTCTTATTATAAATGATTGATTTTATTTTATTAAAAAAAAATTTAACAATTTTATGGCATAATCTTACTTTCTTTAACTATGTTTCTCAAATATTTGTTCACATTTTTCCTACTACAAAATCTATTTCTTTCAATAACTGTCTCCTAATTCTTTCCTTAAAATACACTTGATTAAGATCAATGTCAATTTATTTTTTTAATATTACTTCATATAATACTTCTTTATTATCATTTCTTACTAACATCCACTTATATATCAACTTATTTCTTTGTAATTACATTATACTTCTATATACTCCTCATATCATATTTCTTTTCAATATTCATTATTCAATATAATTAATTATTTCTTAAATTCATATATACATCAATATCAACTTCCTTATTCCTTCCTGTATTTTCAAGTAATCTATAAGATTCTAATTGACATTAAACATTACCTCCTATATTTTTAATCAATATCATTCATTATTATCCTTTCCTATCCTTTATTACTTACATCTTATTTCCTTATTTAAAAATGTGAACTTCTATTTGATACTTGAGTTATTCTTATTTTATCCCCTCTATCCTATATTCTTTAATAGTTTCATTCTATGTAAAACCAGTATCTCTTATAAATTGTTTCCTTTATTTGCTATATATATAGATTTGTCATACTCAAATTTTTTTAAAATGTTTTAATTATAAGTTTTATCTAATAAATTTTTCTTTATATTATATTATATTTATTTTTTTAGGTTCTGAAGAAACAAACGTGATGAATTTAATTGGATTATCAGCTGCCAAATGGAAAACAAAACTCTGTCTACTATCTACTTTAACTTTGTACACTAATATTAAATTTTAAATCTATCCTGATGACTATCATTTCCTTTTTTCAAATATTATTCGTAACATAACATCATCTATAAATTATTTATATACATGACATATATATAATTGTGTTATTCATTGTTTCTAAATTCTATGTACATTATTTATATCGACTTCCTTTCTGTATCCTTTCCCTTTTTCATTGAATTGCATTTTCGTCTCCATATTTCATTCCTATTCTCTTGTTCTATTATTTAATTTGCTTTTCTTTTTCTAACCTTTTTCTTGCTTTCTTCTCTTGTTGTTTGATGCTCGATAAATTTCTGAAGCGTCTGTATATTCTCTACCATATTCTTTTTAACTCTGTTGTCCCATATCTCATAAATTTCTTCCCATGAATCCATTAAAATTTGCGTTTCCAATTCTTCCATATTATTCATTTCACTTATTATTATTTTAGAGAAAGCTTTTGTATGAATCATAGTCATCATGTTGTCCCATTTTATTCCTGTTACTACATTATTATAAAAATTTCCTGAACATCCTATACCTCCTTTATTTCTTCTTATACTATCTTCTATTTCTTCCACTGTGTCTGTTAATCTTCGATTCATCTCTTGTATTTCCTTGTTAATTTGTCTACCTAGGATTTGACTCCTTTTTTCATATATTCCTGTCGGTTTTGTTACTCTGCCATCTAAATTTATAATTTCTTTATTCACTTTTTCGTAAGAATGTTGATTTACCTGTTTACTTACTTGTCCTTGTAATTTTATGTATCCTACTTCTCCAGTTTCCTTCTTAATTTCTTTAAGTTTTCTTTTTATTATTTTAATAAACACCTTCGGATGAATGGTATTCATATTCCCATCAAACTTTACTCCGATATCCATGTTTCCCGTATAGATTACTCCACCTCAATTTCTCCTAACGTTAAATTCAATTTCTTCCATGCCTTCCTGTAATTTTCTGTTCATTTCTTCCAGTTCTTTATGAAATGTTTGTCCAATGTGTTCGTTCCTCTCCTCACATGTTCCTGTTTGTTGTTGTACCTTTGTATCCAAATCCTTAAATTTCTGCTCCGCATTCTGTTGGTAATTCTGCATTATCTCTTCTATTGTTTGTTCCCTGAATTTCATATACTCCATTTATTTCGTTATATCTTCTGTTTGTTTTATAACTTCCGCTTGGATCGTTCCCGGTAATTTTTCTTCTATACCTCTCTCTATTTCTTGGATATGTTCTACTACTTGATTTTCTATCTGCTCTCTAATTTTCATACCGTTTTCTTGAATTTCAATCCGTATTTGTTTGTTTTGCTCCACCATATCTTCTTTCACCTTATTTATCTGCTGCCTACTTTCTTCGTTTTCTTCCCTAAGTTTTCTGAATTCTTGGATACTTTCAGTTCTCACCTCTTCTATCTTCTTTTCCAATTTATTCATATTTCCATTAATTTTATCCATCTTCCCGTTTAAGCTCCCCTCTATTCTATTTATATTCCCATTCAAATTTTCCTCCATTTTGTTCATATCTCCCCTCATATTTTCCATGTTTCCATTCACTGTATTGATATCTCCTTTCAACTCTTTCTTCATATTGTTCATATTAGCAAATAATTGTTGCATCATGTTTTCATTTATGCTCTTCAACATTTGCTGCATCCGTTGTTCGCTGATATTCATTCCTCCTTGTGATTCCCTTCTCTCTTGTTGTTCTACTTGTTCTATAGTTTCCTCGTCTCCTGTCAAACCTTCTTCCTGTGCATCACCTTCCGCTTGTTGTCCCTGTTCCAGATATACCGCTTGGTAATCTCCCATACCATGACTTATTTCTTCCCTTTCCTCTTCCGAACCACTGTCTGCTCCTACCTGCCTTCCATCTCTCAACGTCATTCGTTTTGCCATTTTTAATTGAGTTTAAAATTTACAAATGTTTCCTATATTTTTAATAACGTGCCCCACGTTTTGGGTGACAATTAAACTAATTATTTGATATTATACTTACTTTTATAGTAGATTTAAATGTATATGTTTATTTATTTAGAATTTTTGTTTTAGTTTGGCTAGCTCAGTTTGTTTTTAATATTTGTTTAATAATTTATTTTAATTAGATTATTCGGGAGCATGAAATCCTTTTTCCCTTTGAGTCCTGGCAATTTATACTGTTGTAATGGTTGAAATAAAAAGAAAACACATTATTTGAAATCAATTTAATTATCAATGCAATATTTATTTGATAAAATAATATGCGACGCCAATGGATATATTGTACCTATTTATTGATTTTAATAATATCATAAATGCGCATGCGTGAAAAAAAACTAGTCATGCGCTTTAACATGAAACGAACAATTATGATATGTAAGAAGCATCTATATTATACAACACAGTTTGTTAACGATGCAAACAATTGAATGGTTCAACAATAAACATAAAAGAATTTATATATATCATAGTTATATATGATACACATAGCTGTGGGAAGAAATTAATTATATACATGGATAGAACAATAGAAATTATATACAGATGGACATAGTTATTTCATTGTAAAATTTCAATCACCAGATTTATGTGATTACAAGATGGCGTGATTAGCGTAAGTACATATTTTAATTTATATAAAGTTCGGCCTTTTATTAAATTTAACGATTTATGCAATGAATACACTATATAAAGTCTGTTTCTTTCTTTTTTAGATCGATCATATTTTCAAAAGTTTGTCAATTTATAAAATTAAGTATTTAATTGGGATTTTGAGTTTTTAAACTATTTATTGGCCAATAAATGATTTGAATACACTGACCTGTTGATCTTGAATTTGGAAGAAAGTCTCTGGATCCCAGGAACACTCCACTGAATCTCCAAAAAACCAAAATTGTTGAAAATTTCGCAAATTCTTGTCGGAAAACTTGTTACAATTAACTGTAAGTATTTCTAATAATATATTTAACAGTACTTTAGGAATTTAAATGTCTTATACCGGGAATATCTTTAAATTTTTAGGAACACTATCCCACACACTCCTCGCTTCTTAACACCAGCTACCGTTCTCCTAAGCGTCCCCTCGATTTTCCACTTTTTTAAACAAACAGTCTTTTGTTCTTTTCCAGATCACTATTCAAAAGTTTTTTTATTGATTAACAATTTGTTATGTCATCTTTTATAACCAATCAGATATTGTCCTTTGTAATCAGATAATTGAAACTTCAATCACTTATCAAAACAATTTCATACATACTAATACATTAAAATTGGTTATACTTAGATACACTTACATAGTACAGCATTCAATATTATTATTGATAGTATATTCTTGTTACATTCATATCAATTATAAATATAAATTCTCTTATGTTATTTGTCTATATGCCATTATTTGTTTATCTATGAAATCTATTGGATTATATTCTATTCAATATTTATATTTGTTCTTATTCTTAAATTAATGATTATAATGAATTAACTATAGTAATATTTGTTTTCATTTCAGATGAACAGCTGTTATGTTATGAAAAATAATCTTCGTCCTAGGCAACTTTATTTACATCATTACATTGGTTAGGCAATATCTATATTTTATGTTATCATTGAGGTAATTCCTTTTTTATTATATTGTTATAGGCTGTTATTTAATATATCTTTATTTGATATGTTGTTTAAATTAAGAAAAGTGTTTCCTTTTTACTTGTTTTCTTAAATTATGTTATTTTCATATATATTTCATACTAGCAACTTAATTTTATAATACTACTTCTCTTATTATCTAAGATATCTGGTTCAATATATATATATATATATATATATATATATATATATATATATATATATATGTTCTTACAAACATTTCTATAACTTACATTGATCGAGATTGCATCATAGATCTTGAATACAGGAAAAGTGTACAACAGCAAGTCATTAGAGAAATAGGTCCAGTCGGCAATACATTTGCCTACTACTATCAATTTTCAAATTAGAGAGATATAATTAATAACATAAATGAATTCATTTGCAATAATTTCATTCATAAACAGTTGAGACACTATAATAGATTAAGAACCTTTCTAATGTGAGTATCCCCCCTAATGTAGAGAAGTTTCTGTCGTTGGGCCCTAAATTCAGTGTGGAACCTCAATTAGGTATAAATATACCAATTAAATCCATCCTCTCTGATATCGATTACATTTCTTCTCTGATTCCGGACGTTGATAATAGAAGTCTTGCTGTTGCTAGGTCCATTAATGTTATCACTAATCATGCTCATAAAGATGATTGCCATCCATCTCCTTTTCGAAATTTGTTGTTTGAAGCAAGATGTTTCCTGAAAATGCACCCTGAGTTAATTGTTACTAAATCAGATAAGGGTAACGTGACTGTTGTTATGTTAAAGGAGGATTATCTCAAGATATAATCGACAGTGATTCTTCCTATGTTCCCCTCGAGAGATCCCAGTAGGACGATTCAATCCAAATCCAACACTCTTATTAAGAGATTATATAATAAGAGACAGATTGATGAGATCACGAAGAAAAAATTAACTTCTTATAACTCTGTCATAGCAAAATTTTACACTCTTCCTAAAATTCATAATACTACCTTGACAATGAGACCTATTGTCGCTTCTATCAACTCTCCTACTGAATTTGTTGCCTCTTTCCTCACAGATATCTTGACTAAGGCATACAGTAATGAGAATGAGTATTTCATTAAGGACTCCTTCCAGGTTTTTGAGTTATTTAACAGAAGAACTCTGCCACAAAACTATGTTTTGGTCAGTCTGGATGTGGTTTCACTTTTTAGCAATGTTTATTTACAAGCAGTTATACGTTCCGTTCACAAACACTGGCCATCCATTAGTGCGGCGTGTAATATTGATATTGACATGTTCATTGAGTTGATTGAATTCCTGTTCAGTTCTACCTGCTTTTCTTTTAATAATAAATTTTACAAACAGACTTTTGGTACTCTTATGGGAGCTAGTATTTCTCCGATATTAGCGTGCTATGTAATGGATGATCTGTTGGACGTGGTCCTTCCGGTACTTCCTTTCAGTGTACCTTTCATCAAGAAATGTGTAGATGATATAATCCTGGCTTGCCCTGTGGACTCCACCCAAGATCTCCTTTCCACCTTTAATAGCTATGATCCTTACATTCAGTTTTCTCTCGAAACAAAAAACTCTAACATGGCTGTCCCCTTTTTAGATACTTTATGGACTAGGTCTCCTGATAATGTGATTATAATTGATTGGTATTGAAAACAAAGTAGCTCTGGGAGATATCTCAACTACAATTCTTACCATAAATTTAGCATAAAGGTTAACTTGGTTAAACAAATGACAGCTAGAGTTATGAACCTCTCTGACCCTGTGTTTAGAAATAAGAATCGTGATATTCTCTTCAATTTGTTCCTGGACAATTCCTATCCAAAACAGTTACTGAAAAAGATCATCTTCAATACGTCTTCTGTTTTATCACATACTTCAATACAATCAATTGACACAGCAGGTGCAGCTGAGTTGGATCCTCTCTCGGCCTCTAGAACGATTCCTTCCGTTTCAACGGTTTCTCTGCCTTATATAAAGGAAATTACGCCCAGTCTTACTAGGATTTTTTCACAATACTTACAGAATGTTAGGTTTGCCTGCAGGAGTTCCTTCATTGTTAAGTCAATTTATAGTCCTTTGAAAGACAAGATACCTGTCGTGGATTGTAGTAATGTTGTTAATAAGCTGTGTTGTAACAGTTGTGGCCTCTCATATATTGGTCAAACCTTCCAAAAAATTTCTAGCCGTGTATCCCTCCATGAAAGTGATATAAGGTTACATCCTGAAAGATGTTCTCTGGCTAATCATGTCTCCTCGTTGGATCATGTCATTGATTTTGAAGGAGTTAAAATCCTTTCTCGCGAGAGAAGTTATAACAAAAGATTGTTTTTGGAAATGGCTTTCATCTTCCAAGAAGAAGGTTGTATGAATAAGAAGACTGACATTCAGAATTTGAGTAATCTCTACTCCCTCCTCCTTACGCTTGATAAACACAATTGTCTTCATATTAATAACAATAATCATAATAATAATAATAATAATAATAATGATAATATTAATAATTCTCACTAGTTTCCTACTTGTGTCATCATGGTAGGTGTTCCCCCTTTATTAAAAGATCCATAATAATATTAATAATAAAAATAAATAACATCAATAATCACATATTAATTCTCGTTAATGAGAATTTCATTGGAGTGATATTTCACAACAGTTCCATAATTTTGGTACCACCCCGGTATTCTCTTGAAAGTTTCAATTCGATCGTTTCAGTGTTTCGCGTCATTGCAAAGATCGATTCTTTTCATTCATTTAGTAATGATGAATGTTGTACTTAACCTGACATTATTCTCACAAGTCCGCGTGGGTGTGTGGATTCTCGATTTTTAATGTTTTAACTTTTTACTTTTTAGTAATGTTTTAAATTTGAACCAGTAGTAGGCAAATGTATTGCCGACTGGACCTATTTCTCTAATGACTTGTTGTTGTACACTTTTCCTGTATTCAAGATCTATGATGCAATCTCGATCAATGTAAGTTGTAGAAATGTTTGTAAGAACACTTTTTATAATTTATGTTTTTCTTTTCTTATTGTAGTTCCCTGATGATATAAATAAAGATTTACGAAAGCTTGGAGAATTGAATAGAGTGTATTTTTCCTCTTTTGCTGCAATCCCCAAAAAGATATTTTTCAATTTGTATATATATATATATATATATATATATATATATATATATATATATATATATATATATATAATATTTATGCTGATTACGGGGTCCTCATCTTATACCGTAGAACAGCACTTCATCGGTTTCTATGGGAATCGTTGATATAATTCATGTCATATTCGACTGCCCTGCTTTGTGACAGAGAGCTTCCTATTTAGATATCATTTCAGATACAAATTAAGAGATATTACAGAAAAGTGTAGTTCGCGAAATCTCATTCTTGGCTAAGAAAACAGGATGGGACTCTACTTTGCACGTGTGACCGTGGGGTGCACAATAAGCCTAATTAATGGCTGAGCGGCAACTATTTGGGCATGAACCCTTACCTCTAGTGACTAAAATAAATTGTTTGCCCCGTTTCGAAAAAAAAACCCTTACCTACTTGTACTTACGTTAGTCTTAAAATATCAGTTTTTCGAATCAGGAAAAGAACATTGTAATCAACACCTGTTTAAAAGGTTGAAAAAAAAACTAAAATTCTAATTGACATCTTTATATTCAGATACATATAATTGTACATCAAATAACTCACACAATATATATTTAAATGAGTGATTGGTATAATGAAACCATCAAGGGCACACATACTGTATCTAACATGTCTTAAATTGTAAAAGTATAATTACGTAAGTAGATAGACTAGCTATGAAAGCGGGAATAAGTCGTTGGTTGATGCTAAAAAATCCAGAAGCTGTGAAGGTCGGTTCTAATTCCTTTGCCAAATTTGCTATACCTTTAGTGTTGAAGTTATAGTTTGGATTTTCCAAAAACACACATACTTTTGTTAGTTCCTTGGATCTCTTCTCTACTTTGTCAAATGATACAATGATCACGACAGAAAATATCTAAAAATTGGAAGTAATTAGCTCCATTAAGAAAAAAATCAGTAATTATTGTTAGAATGTTAAAGATATTAATACAGGGGGTGGCATAAACTGGAGAACAGCTCTTTTTTACATAGTTTTTGTTGCAAAACTTTTGAAATCGTTCTTGCATTTTTTTTCAATTCTGTTGGCTGAATCAACGGTTCTATGCATTTTAACGAAAATTTACATACAGTGTCCACCATAATGTTCGCTACATATGGGAAAAATTTTTATGTGCAGTATATAGGAGAATTAATTACATTCGATTTATCCTGCATGGTCGAGAATCTAAAATAACATTTTGATATCAGTCACGTGACCACTGTCATGACCGCAAATTAGAAAAATTCGATATGAAAATGTGAAAAGTGGGGTTAGATGTTGAAATATCGAAAAAAGTTATTTGGAAAAGGTGATTAGAATGATATTTTAGGAGCATGTACGGAATTTGAAGGAAAAACAACAGAAAATAAGAAATATCGTATTTTTCCCCATTGCGATATTGCCCCTATTTCATTGTTGAAAGAGTTCAAGCAACACCATATAAGTGTATAAACGTAAAACTATACAAAATTAATCATTGAAATCATTTCTAGAGAATTAAATGGAAATTTTAGTTGAGCATTCGTAACTTTTCTGTAGCAATACCCTGTATGTTGTCAATTTGTGAAGTTTAAAATAATTTAGTAGTGATATCACATTTGAAAGGAATCGTTTTTGATATTTGGAGTGAATATTTCATTAAATTATTAGAACTCATCAACTACTCATAATAATAATAATAATAATAATAATAATAATAATAATAATAATAATAATAATAATAATAATAATAATAATAATAATAATAATAATAATAATAATAATCGAACAAATAAGGGCAGAGGTGGAGAGGGAGATTAATCAACAGCCTATAAATGAAACCCCAGAGACTCAGGAACAAGAAAGTAGAGGACCTGAAGCTGACCTACCACTATTAAGTCTTCGACCCTCAGTAATCAACCGTCAAATATTATGGGAAGAAAACTACCAACAAAATCTTACTGAATTCAGAGGATCCGACCCTGCCAGCAGGCCGGCGCTACCAAAACTCATTTATACTCCTAACACGCACTCTCTCTTAGGAATTGCTAATCAAATTCTGGAAAGTCAATTGGATGCAGATATGAACCTCGAGGAAATACATCTTCACGTGTATTGCGCAGCTCTAACAAACAAAAAATACTAAAAGCACCTAAGACACGTACGCCTCAAAAACCGAGATGGGAACAAAGACTTAGTACCAAAATCAAGAATTTGAGAAAAGAAATTGGTAGAATTCAACAAATAGCAAATGGGCAAAAATCCAAAAAGCTGCTAAATAAAATCCCGGTCCAGATTAAACAACAGCTGGAAGGAAAAACAACAAATGAAATAAAAACAATTATAGATGATACCTTAGATACCTGGAAACAAAAACTTGCAGTTGCTTCTAAAAGATTAAAAAGATATCAGGAGAGCTACCAACGCAAAATCCAAAACAACTTCTTTTCAAAAAATCAGAAGGGCTTCTATAGATCGTTCAACGAACAACCTGGTTCTAAAGGACAACCGCCAAAGAAGGAGGATTTACAAACATTTTGGGAAGGAATGTGGTCGAAGGAAATCGAACACCAGGAAAATACACCTTGGATCAAAACAGAAATTCAGAACAACAACCATCTACATATGGAAGAAATAATATTTACATTACAAGATCTAAAAAAGGTAATAAAAAACTTGGCTAACTGGAAAGCACCAGAGAACGACGGTATCCAAAATTTCTGGTACAAAAAACTTACGGCTACCCATCATCACCTGACCAACCAATTTAATATCGCTCTAAGAAACCCTGACCAACTACCAGACTTCCTTACAAATGGTGTAACTTATCTTCTTCCAAAATCTGATCAAACCCAAGATCCTCCTCAATATAGACCCATTACGTGCCTTCCTACAATGTACAAAACCTTCACTGCAGCACTATGTGATAAACTGTACGCATACCTAGAAACTAATGATATTCTAACTTAGGAGCAGAAAGGGTGCAAAAGAAAATATATGGGCTGCAAGGAACAAATAACAATCGATAATGTGATATTGGAACAAATCAGAAAGAAGAACAGAAATCTATACATGGCTTATATAGACTATCGGAAAGCTTTCGACTCAGTGCCCCACAGTTGGTTAATAAAAGCTTTGGAAATTTACAATATACACCCTGTGATGGTTAGGTTTCTAAAAAGTACTATGAGTAATTGGAAAACAAAACTCAAAATTAACCTAAATCACACAGAACTAGAAACTGAATCTATCAGTATTAAAAGAGGAATCTTTCAAGGAGATACACTTTCCGCTCTATGGTTCTGCTTGTGTTTAAACCCATTATCACGTGGCCTAAACCACACAGGATATGGAGCAACTATTAGAGCGGATCGAAACTCAACAACCATAA
This sequence comes from Galeruca laticollis, assembly GCA_963921935.1. NCBI lineage: Eukaryota > Metazoa > Arthropoda > Insecta > Coleoptera > Chrysomelidae > Galeruca > Galeruca laticollis. The sequence continues at coordinate 43,353,969 of OY998176.1, forward strand.
GTCATCTATTCTTTATGGATGATCTGAAACTATATGCCGCGTGCAAAAAACACCTAGAATCCAACTTAAAACTCATGCACCAGTGGAGCACAGATGTCGGAATGTCGTTTGGTATGGAAAAATGCCAAACTGTATCGGTTGAAAAGGGAAAGCTGAAAGAAGGAGAACCTATAGAACTAGAGCCAGGCAAATATATTGAAGCCATGACAGACAAACCCTACAAGTACTTAGGAATCCTTCAGACACACAAGATAGAACATAAAGAAATAAAAGCCATATTAACCACCGAATTCGAAAAACGCCTTCAAAACCTCTTAAAAAGTAAGCTAAATTCAAGAAACCTTACCACGGCCATAAATAGCTACGCCATATCCGCTCTTCAGTACTCCTTCGGAATAATTAAATGGACTCAAACGGACCTGGAAGCAGTAAACAGAAAGATTAGAACCAAGCTAACAAAACATAGAAAACACCATCCAAAAGCGTCCGTCGAAAGGGTAAATTTACCTAGAGAAAAAGGAGGTAGAGGAATAAAAGATGTTGTGGAAGCCTGCACTCAGCAAATTGCAGGCTTGAGGAGTTTTTTCCGCCACCAAAATAGTCAACTTCATAAAGCCATAGTGAGAACAGATACGGGTTATACACCTTTAAACCTAAGCATGGAAAACTTTACGCCCTTTAATACACGAAATGAGGAAGATAAAATTAGAAATTGGCGTTCAAAAGAATTGCACGGAAGATTCATTAATGATTTACAGAAAGACACGATAGATCAAGCTAAATCGGTTGAATGGCTCAAAACTGGAAAGCTGTTCCCAGAAACTGAAGGTTTTATGGTTGGTATACAAGATCAGGTTATAAAAACGAGGAATTACCAAAAGTATATCTTGAAGGAAGAAATACCAACAGATAGGTGCAGAAAGTGCAACAGAGGTCAAGAAACGATTGAACACATTCTTTCTAGTTGCCAAAGCATAGCTGAAACTGAATATCTAGATCGACACAACAAAGTTTCCACAGTAGTATACCTAGAAGTACTGAAAAAACTTAACCTTGATTCACAAAACAACGAGCCATATTACAAATATAAGCCCCCTCCAGTTATCGAAAATCAGTATGTTAAGATCTACTGGGATAAAACTATCATGACGGACGTAACAGTACGACAAAACAGGCCGGACATCACAGTCATTAATAAACAATCCAAGCAAGCTCTGCTTATTGACATATCGATCCCAAATAATTCTAACACAGAAAGCAAATACAATGAAAAACTAAACAAATACGCCGAGCTAAGGACCGAAATAAGAGAATTGTGGAATCTTAAAGAAGTTGCCTCGAAATATTTCCATGATAATATCAAAAATAAACCTTCTATAGTAATCTACATTTTCCAAAATAATTCCCAAGATTATAGTACCGACATACCCATATTTTCCGAATTCCAAAAGAACGGAAATTTCAAATTCTACCTGTTCAAATTCCACAAAACCTTTGATGGCCTGATAGGTCTTGATAATCTCAAGCTTCTAAAGGCCAAACTCAATTTTCCTGACTCTGAACTCGCACAGAAAATTCTGTTCTACCTATTCAGTATTATGAAAGTAACAAAACACATTTCTACTCCATCCAACTCGAACCACAGACAATTACTCAAGTCCGAGTACCCGTTAAAGAAACACAAGGAACTATCATACTTCCGAAACAAGAGACACAAGGAACGAAAGTCTAACTACAGCAGCCAATGGTCTAGCATGGACAGAACTCATCAATGCAACAGACGAACCAACACAGATAGCACTAACAGATCCAGTAAGAAGTTCGGGGATCTACACACTCGATTACCATCTTTACACAGCCGACATTATACCTCAGGAATACCAGAAGACAGATGATGAACATCTACTCAGAACCGATCATCTCAATCCAGAAGAAGAAGAGCAAATTAAACGATTGAGCAAAGACTTTTCAGATGTCTTCCATCATCCAGAGTCACCCCTCGCCTTCACCAATCAAATCAAGCATAACATGAGAACAATAGATGAAGTTCCTACTCACACCAAATCATACCGCTACCCACACATTCAAAAAGAAGAGGTCCAAAAACAAATAGCATCAATGTTAGACCAAGGAATCATTAGACCAAGCCAGTCACCATGCGGGGTCTATATGGATCGTCCCCAAGAAACCCGACGCCTCGGGAAAAAATAAATGGTGAATAGTGGTAGCCTACCGTAAAGTTAACGAGAAGACAATAGATGATAGGTATCCAATCCCAAACATCACAGATATCTTGGACAAACTAGGAAGATGTCAGTATTCCTCTACCCTCGACCTAGCTAGTGAATTCCACCAGATTGATATGGCAGAAGAAGACATCCCTAAAACTGCGTTTAACGTCCAGAACGGTCACTATAAAAACCTCAGAATGACATTTGGACTCAAAAGAGCGCCCCTGCATCATTTCAAAGAGTAATGGACAATGTTCTCAAAGGATTGCAAGGAGAAATTTGTCTTGTATATATGGATGACATAATCGTTTTTTCTACGTCACTACATGAACATCTTGTCAATGTCGCGAAAAACTTCGAAAGACTTAGAGAAACGGGATTTAAGATACAGGTAGACAAATGTGAATTTCTTAAAAAGGAAGTTAGCTTCTTAGGTCATATTATGACTCCAGATGGAACTAAGCCCAATCCAGACAAAATCAAAGCTATTGTCTACTACCCAATTCCGAAAACAGCCAAAGAAATCAGAGGATTTCTGGGATTAATGGGCTACTATAGAAAATTCATCAAATACTTTGCTCGAATAACGAAACCTTTAACTTCATGCTTGAAGAAAGATGCTAAAATAGAACACACACCGGTATTCCTAGAATGTATCAAGGCCTGTCAGAACCTCTTAACCAATGAACCACTGCTTCAATATCCAGACTTCACGAAGCCATTCAACCTCACCACAGATGCCAGCAACTTCGCCATTGGAGCCGTACTTTCTCAAGGTCCCATTGGCAACGACAAGCCAATTGCATACGTGTCCAGAACTCTGAACTAAACAGAAATTGAATACTCAACTATAGAAAAAGAAATGCTAGCAATAATATGGTCTACTAAATACTTCCGCCCGTATCTTTTTGGAAGGAAATTCAAGATTCTATCAACCCCTCAAATGGTTGTTCTCACTGAAAGACCCAAATTCTAAATTCGTAAGATGGCGACTGAAATTGGAAGAATTCGACTATGAAGTTTCATAAAAAAAGGCAAATCCAATACTAACGCCGACGACCTCTCTAGAGTTGAGATCAATGCACATGGACTTGACCAAAACCTCCAAGAAGAAATAGATAAATGAGATAACGAAGACACAGCATCAATGTACAATCACCCAGGATCTATCGAAACAGAAATTTATCGCACGACAGACCATCTAAATCCCAAAAAATTCTAAATAATTGAGGAATTACTAGAAGAAGGAGGGAAGCAACACTCTTCGTCAAACAATCTAAACATGGAAGAACTTCCAACTATAGAACACTTAATTCAAGGAAGAGAGGACAGTCCCGATTCAAATGCACTAAGACATACATACAGCCCAAGAAAATCCTATCTTAGGAATTCCTATAAGCGAGAGACCACTAAATTACTACAACAATCAAGTGATATTCAAACTAGTTAACCATAGTCCAGCTCCACCAGTCACCGAAGTAGCTTTTGTTAATAAGAAAAGGATTTATGTTCAAGTTGGCAAAAACAATCTAAAAGGAGATTTTTCCAAATTATTCAAAGACTATCTCGATCCCAAGAAAAAATTTGCTCTGTACTTCGTAAATGATTATCTTTATCCACTTTTCTGTAAAATAGTATGAGAAACATTCAAGAACACGGCCTATGATTTAGTAAAGTGCAATCAAGTTTTATAAGATGTTAATAGCTCCCAAAGACAAAAAGACGTTATTAATCAACACCATCAAGGAAAGACCAACCACAGAGGTATAAATGAAACCGAAAACCAAATTCGGAAACTATACTATTGGCCTACCTTGAAGAAAGATGTTGAAGATGTTATCAATTTGTGTGATAATTGTCTAGCCAACAAATATAACAGAAATCCTCCAAAACTAAAATTCATGATAACACCAACGCCAACAAAACCTTTGGAAATGATTCATCTCGATACCTTCCAAGCAAATTGTCAAAAGTTTCTGACAATCATCGATGCATTTTCCAAGTATGGACAAGCCTATCCGATAGAAGGATCTAATTCTATCAACGTTCTCAATGCTCTCCACATCTATGTAACACATCATGGTAGCTGACAGCGGTACCAAGTTCAAGAATGTACTTATGCAAGAGTTTGTAGACATTCATAAGATTATAATTCATTACACACTTGCGGATAGCCCACAGTCGAATGGAATAGTTGAACGCTTCCACTACACAATACATTAAGGAACAAATGCTATATGCTATCTTGGGTTACAACAGTTCTGTTCTCTCTGTAACCAAACAAAAACCAATAGATGTTCTGAATGGTCATTTCGGCACTCAAGACCCTTTTGACATAGACATCGATAGAGCTTTGTTAAACATCTAAACACAAGGACATCGGAAAAAACCCAAAGAAATACATAAACAAGTCAACAAGAGAATCCAAGACATCAAAGAAAAAGCCATAGAAAAAGGAATGCGAAACGACAAACTCCTACATCCTACAAACTTTCTACCAAAATTTATGCCAAAAAGATGGTCAAATTAAATAAATTACTTCCACGATTTTCTCCTGAAATCGTTACAAAAGACAACGAGGTTACTGTTGACAATCAAAATACAACTATACACAAGAAAAATGTCAAACACCAGCCAAACAAATCTAATGTGAACCTTATATTACAGATGTACATACGTAATGGCCCAAGAAGTCCTGATCCAGGATCTCAAGGACAACCCAGGAATTCTAACCCTCAAGCTGGGACTAGCAAGAATTCGAACTAGTGAACACGACTTTATCTACTATTTTCATCTGGGACCATTAGCTGAAGAAATAAATGCACTTGAAAAAAAATATCGAACAGTAACATCAGAAATTCAAGAGGGACTAACACAACCTTACTTTGATCAGCTTCAAAATTTCGACCAGAGTCTGCAATACCTACTAATCGCTGCTAAGCAGAAACTCCACAGCATTTATCCAGAATATAAACCGAAGAGAGGATTAATTAATGGTTTGACAAGCATAATCAAAGTAATATCAGGTAATTTGGATCAAGAAGATGCCGAAAGATACGACAAGGCCATGGCCTCACTTGAGAAAATCCAAAACAACATTATATCAGAAATTGACAGCCATACGAGTCTAAACAAACTTATCATGGCAAACTATGATACTACAGTGACACTCATTACACACAACCAAGAAAACATTGCTTCTGAGATAAACAAAGTCTGCACTGATATGAACTAATTTGTATTTGACTGCAATCACTACATGGAAGTACGAAACATATTAGACCAGCTCAACCTAACTGTTCAGACTATCTTACAGCTTCTCACGGACTTAGAAACTGCCATTACATTTGCAAGATTAAATATCATTCATAGCAGCCTAATCAGCGCAGAAGAATTAAAATGAGCAGTAGAGAAAATGTATGAACATCACTCGTCCGAACAATTGCCATACGTTCATGAATATTGCATGAAACACTCCAACATTCTAAGAGTTGACGGTTATTACACCAATCACACATTGGTATTTGTCATCCACTTTCCAGTCTTCTACTCCGATCCGTTCTCATATTTTCATCTATTTTTATCCCCTACACATAACCAAACAATAATCATCTCACCTGGTCCTTACCTAGCCTCTAATGAAAACCTTTACCAATATATCGAAACACCTTGTGAACCAAGAGGCATAGAATACCTATGTGTAGAACAGCTACTTCAAGAAAGCTATGATTGTGTTAACGAAATCCTGAAGCTCACCAACGAAGAAGCCCGTTGCGAACATCTACCTATCTCAATTAACACAGTCATTCAAGAGATGTCAGAAGCCCATTATATAGCCGTTTTTCCCCAGGCTACAAAGATTTCTACATAGTGTTCCACTTCAAAATGGTGCTTCAAGGAATATACCTCATGGAACTTTCTCCAGGATGTCGCTTCAGAACAAATACGGAAGTATTTGAAAACACAAAATCGGTAATACGAGAAGAAGCTTTAATCCTGCCAAGAATCAAAACCTCCCCACAGACTCAGTTAGCCAAGACCAAACCGTTGACAATTAAGAAAATCCCGTTGGACCAACTCCAACTTCTTACCAGGGAAGAAGAACGACTACAAACAATAAGTACCAATCAGCAAAAGACAGACTCCACACACTTCTGGATGACTCCAATCTACATCATCGTAACAATTTGTATAATACTGGGATTATATAAACTTCGAGGATGTCAACGTAAAACTCCAGAAGAACCAGAGGATCATCAGGATGTGCCATCATCACCACCAGTTTTGTTCGTCCCTTACAAAACTTCTTCAGGGCATGGAAAAGTTACAGTTCGCTGAACCATGGTTCATGCATGGTATTAACCTTCGAGCTTCCGGTATATATCACGAACGCTGATCCATGTTTGTACAACAACTGATGATTCTGCAGAATTGCATATTTTTAGTCTATAGCTGCATTTATTTTAGTATATAAGTTCGATTAATTGAATGTATTGAACAGGATGTATTTTGTGTTTAAGTAAAGTAGTTTTATTGTCAATAAAGTATCATTTTGAAAAGTGACTTTTCGGGCAGTAACCCTTAATTAGCGCAACGGGTTTTTTGTCAATATTGTTTCAAAAAGAAATCATTACGCTTATTAAACAATAATTATTGTTGTAAGTAGTCAATGTTTTAAAACTTAAAAAATTAATAACGATTCTTTTCAATTGTTATATCACAATTAAAATATTTAAAACCGCACAAACTGACAAGATACAAGTTATTCAAGTTATTGCTATAGAAAAGTTTCATGCGCTCAACGAATATTTTCATTTTATTCTCTAGGAATTACCTAAATCAATGTTTCGGAATTATTCTACCCCTACACATTAGACACTGCGTTACCCGAACTACTTCGACAATGAAATATGTGCAATATCATTTCAGAAGAGGACCATGGCGAAAAATAAGTTTTTCTGTTTTTTTGCTCCGAATTTCATATATGGCCCTAAAATATAGTTCTGATCACTTTTTCGAAATAACTTTTTTCGATATTTTGCAATCTTACCTCACTATTCCGATTTACACATCAAATTTTTCGAATTGGCTGTCATGACACTGGCACGTGACTCATATCAAAGTGTATTTTTAGGTTATCTACCATGCAGGATCGATCACATATATTAAATTTTCCCATATACTACAACTAAAATTTTTTCCCATATGTAGCGAACATTATGCTGGACCCGATATAATTAAATTTTGCACAGAATGAGTAAGAAAGCAGCCAAAATGATCGAAAAATGAAATAACTGTGGCTTAATAGTATATTAAGTACCAAGTGTCAAAAAGGTTAGTTCAGTCACGAGTTTTACTAGGCACGAGTGGAGCGAAGCGAAACGCATGCCTTGTGAAACGAGTGACTAAAGACGTTTTTAATACGAGGTGCTTACTATACTTTTTCTTCGCCCGCAGGAAGGGAAATTTTTTATTATATTTTAATTATATTCATACCAAAACTGACGATGGCTGACGGCTGACTGACAAATCAAATGACACAGAACAACAAAATGATTCTGTATTTGATTCTATTTGATCACGGAACATGAAATTTAACATACAAACGATACACTTGATATGACGTTTAAAAAACAAAAGATAAACGAGATCTGACTTTTCGCATTTGAACACTAGTGTTTAAAGAGTCGTTTTGTGCATGTCAAACTCGTGTTGTAAATGTGGTTTTAGTAACGGAAGTAGAAAAACCAACATTTAATCGTATCGTATGCCAACCTCAGCATTTATCCCGTCGAATTTGTTAAGAAAACACAGATGTTGAACATCTATATTATAGGTATAGATCTAAGTCGATAGAACACCAGAAATATTCAACAACTCCAAAAAATAGTTGAATTTCATAAGAAGTTTTTTCTACTAACTTACACGGCTTTCCTAGAATCTACCGAAACCTCATAATCTTGTAACAAATGTGTTCAATAACAAAACGATTAATAAAAAAACAAGGTCAGTAATACTATGATTTCATACAAGAAGTGAAAAGCTTTTTTCAGTAGTAGAAGTAGTTGGTCATCAAAATCAAGTTGATATCCCGTTTGATAGTCTGGATTTAATTTGTCAAATATGGGATCCCGTGTGCATATTTGTGATATTATATTATGTAATACCTCAAAACTTTTAGAAAACCTTATAGAATATGAATGTTGATGGGCCCCGTCCCGTAAATATAGTGGAGGGGTATAAGTCACTCCTGTAAGATCCCTAAAGTAACAAAATTGAAATAAAATAAAATTATCTATACAAAAGGTTGCTAAGATATCAGATAAAATGGCTTAAAACGTGACAAGAGATAAGTTTTACTCCTTACTCCATGTATAATGCGAAAATATGTATAGCCTTTTCATTTTTTGGATACTTAATAAAAAATCTGAATGATAATTTTCGCTAGAGTAACAGACGGATGAATCTTACCCTCATCCCTATAATGAAAGAGTTTTTATCATATCCCGCTGACTCAATTATTCATTGAGATACGAGAAGTATAATAAGATACCTTCTGAAAAAAGATACCAAAATTTTAATAAACCTTGCTAGTTTCATGAAGAAAATGTGTGAAAAAAAGATGGTGGCTTGAATAACGATAGTGTAAAAAAATCTCTGATTCTCATTGGCACTTAAGATCGCTAGAAAAGCTTTGAAATGCGTGATAAAATGAAATAAATGGAAACTATGAGATGCAGAAAAAAGTGCAAATGGCGCGCCAAAATCCACGTCTAATATCTTTGATGGGCCACCTACTTGTCAAAGTATTTTTTGACAAATATATGAACAAGTTGTATTCGAAATTTGAATACTACTAATTCATAAAAGATGGCAACGGCATCGTTAAGAGGGGCCTCCTCACAGGTATATAAACCTAAAAACCTACACAATACTAGTTACTAATTTAGTGATTATTTGGTTCAAAATATTTACGATAGATGTCGATACTAGTACTGAATCGGCTTTTACTTATTCAACATATTTTCTCTCTCTGTCTTTCCACTCTTGATGGTTCAAAGAAACGCATCTCTGTTCGAATGTTTTGATTTTAAATATTTCGACTGGTTGCGAGCGCAGAAACCTTATCTCCATGGGTGATTTATGCTTATCTCTGTTTTTTATGTTGCCAGCCCAGCTGTGCATAGATAAGAGAATATTATAATATATACACGGATCCAAACAAAATTTCAATTTGAGTGTAGCTTTTTGATTATTTAAGAGTTTCATAAATGTAATACATATTTAAAAACATTCTATCTTTCAAAATTTGTACCATTTATATTAACATAATAAAATGTTTTCATAATTATACATTTCTGTTTGTTTCATGCTAAGAAAATTAAACTGCTGAAAAGTTGCAAATTTACATAATGTCTGAAAACACAGAGCGTCGTGTCACAACTTTACCTCAATCTAATCATATTCAGAGTTTCTGTTGGTTGCTTTCAAATTTTATTTGACATGTAGGCTCTTTTTTCAACTACATGTGTAAATATATTCAATTTTATCTAGAAACAAATAATATAAACAAAGAGTTTCCAAATTAATTATACAAAGAAATATTTACTTGTAATACAATGCTTAACATTTAATAGAAAGAGGAAAATAAGGTACACTGAGGAATTTCAATTTAAAATAGCAAACTTTCAAAAAACTTACAAAGCAACTATAACAACTAATAAAAAATTTAAAGCGAAAGATCTGTAATGACAAATTATAGTATATATTGTGGGGAGATCGATATATACAGTACAAAATCAAACATACAATCAACATGTACACGTTTGCTTCTACCTTGTTTGCAAAGATTGATCATATGTGTTGTGGAGATTGGAAATGAAACATTTTTCCTTCATTACACAAAAAAATAGTTGGTTCATTTTCTTTTTTCCACGACAGATACACATATGTGTGATCACCTGAATGGTAAATATTTTTTTTGTTTTTATATAATACATTATATTGGTATTATTACTTTTCCATCCAACCCATCTAATATGCGAGAAAAGTATTGGTTTACCCAAAAAAAAGTTGGAATTTTGGATTTTTTGTGTTGTTTTTACGTTTTTCAGCAAGAACAACACAAAAAAATGGTTTTTAGAAAAAAATCCTATCTGTATAACTCGATACAGCCCCCGAAGTGCAACAAGTCACCAATTTTATGACTGAATATTATTCAGGATATCTCACAGATCCTCAGAGACAGTAGAACGAGTGCTATGGTACTTGAAGTATCACATTTTTGGAGAAATTTCAGTTTGTTAGCACGGTACAGCCTCTGGAGTGTATATAAATGACCAATTTCATGATAGATATTATTGCGACATTTATAACCGATGTTGCCAAGTTATACGAAGATCCTCAAACAAAGAGAAAAAAGCAATATTTTTTAACAAGAAAAACTATGCACGTCATAAGATTATTAGGTATATTCAGGAACTTGCAATATCTATATAGTGAGCATTTTACCTGTATGTTAGGTATCTTATGTTTTCAAAATTCGATTTTCGACTTCGTAGTGTATTTGCGTATTAGCCATAAGGTAAATTGTGACTAATTTTTGGGTTTCCAAAATAGAGATATATCAGGTAAATGTGTGCTTATATTTTGTTATTGTTTTATTTCAGATAATTGTAGGTTTTTCATTATTATTTTCTCGTTACCATAACTAGATTACTAAATTAAACATTATGTTTCTATCTCTGGCAACTATGTAAATTCTAAACATTTACGTTTTTTGTGCAAAAACGAACAAATTCGATTGGCTCAAGATAGCACAACACGGGGAGTATTTATTTGGTCGTTACCGATTGTTTCAGCATACTTTGTTAGTGTTATACTTAGTTTTGTATTGCCTATAAGGTGAAAAGAACACCATTTTATTATTTTTATTGCGAGTCACGAGTTTTACTAGGCACGAGTGGAGCGAAGCGAAACGCATGCCTTGTGAAACGAGTGACTAAAGACGTTTTTAATACGAGGTGCTTACTATACTTTTTCTTCGCCCGCAGGAAGGGAAATTTTTTATTATATTTTAATTATATTCATACCAAAACTGACGATGGCTGACGGCTGACTGACAAATCAAATGACACAGAACAACAAAATGATTCTGTATTTGATTCTATTTGATCACGGAACATGAAATTTAACATACAAACGATACACTTGATATGACGTTTAAAAAACAAAAGATAAACGAGATCTGACTTTTCGCATTTGAACACTAGTGTTTAAAGAGTCGTTTTGTGCATGTCAAACTCGTGTTGTAAATGTGGTTTTAGTAACGGAAGTAGAAAAACCAACATTTAATCGTATCGTATGCCAACCTCAGCATTTATCCCGTCGAATTTGTTAAGAAAACACAGATGTTGAACATCTATATTATAGGTATAGATCTAAGTCGATAGAACACCAGAAATATTCAACAACTCCAAAAAATAGTTGAATTTCATAAGAAGTTTTTTCTACTAACTTACACGGCTTTCCTAGAATCTACCGAAACCTCATAATCTTGTAACAAATGTGTTCAATAACAAAACGATTAATAAAAAAACAAGGTCAGTAATACTATGATTTCATACAAGAAGTGAAAAGCTTTTTTCAGTAGTAGAAGTAGTTGGTCATCAAAATCAAGTTGATATCCCGTTTGATAGTCTGGATTTAATTTGTCAAATATGGGATCCCGTGTGCATATTTGTGATATTATATTATGTAATACCTCAAAACTTTTAGAAAACCTTATAGAATATGAATGTTGATGGGCCCCGTCCCGTAAATATAGTGGAGGGGTATAAGTCACTCCTGTAAGATCCCTAAAGTAACAAAATTGAAATAAAATAAAATTATCTATACAAAAGGTTGCTAAGATATCAGATAAAATGGCTTAAAACGTGACAAGAGATAAGTTTTACTCCTTACTCCATGTATAATGCGAAAATATGTATAGCCTTTTCATTTTTTGGATACTTAATAAAAAATCTGAATGATAATTTTCGCTAGAGTAACAGACGGATGAATCTTACCCTCATCCCTATAATGAAAGAGTTTTTATCATATCCCGCTGACTCAATTATTCATTGAGATACGAGAAGTATAATAAGATACCTTCTGAAAAAAGATACCAAAATTTCAATAAACCTTGCTAGTTTCATGAAGAAAATGTGTGAAAAAAAGATGGTGGCTTGAATAACAATAGTGTAAAAAAATCTCTGATTCTCATTGGCACTTAAGATCGCTAGAAAAGCTTTGAAATGCGTGATAAAATGAAATAAATGGAAACTATGAGATGCAGAAAAAAGTGCAAATGGCGCGCCAAAATCCACGTCTAATATCTTTGATGGGCCACCTACTTGTCAAAGTATTTTTTGACAAATATATGAACAAGTTGTATTCGAAATTTGAATACTACTAATTCATAAAAGATGGCAACGGCATCGTTAAGAGGGGCCTCCTCACAGGTATATAAACCTAAAAACCTACACAATACTAGTTACTAATTTAGTGATTATTTGGTTCAAAATATTTACGATAGATGTCGATACTAGTACTGAATCGGCTTTTACTTATTCAACATATTTTCTCTCTCTGTCTTTCCACTCTTGATGGTTCAAAGAAACGCATCTCTGTTCGAATGTTTTGATTTTAAATATTTCGACTGGTTGCGAGCGCAGAAACCTTATCTCCATGGGTGATTTATGCTTATCTCTGTTTTTTATGTTGCCAGCCCAGCTGTGCATAGATAAGAGAATATTATAATATATACACGGATCCAAACAAAATTTCAATTTGAGTGTAGCTTTTTGATTATTTAAGAGTTTCATAAATGTAATACATATTTAAAAACATTCTATCTTTCAAAATTTGTACCATTTATATTAACATAATAAAATGTTTTCATAATTATACATTTCTGTTTGTTTCATGCTAAGAAAATTAAACTGCTGAAAAGTTGCAAATTTACATAATGTCTGAAAACACAGAGCGTCGTGTCACAACTTTACCTCAATCTAATCATATTCAGAGTTTCTGTTGGTTGCTTTCAAATTTTATTTGACATGTAGGCTCTTTTTTCAACTACATGTGTAAATATATTCAATTTTATCTAGAAACAAATAATATAAACAAAGAGTTTCCAAATTAATTATACAAAGAAATATTTACTTGTAATACAATGCTTAACATTTAATAGAAAGAGGAAAATAAGGTACACTGAGGAATTTCAATTTAAAATAGCAAACTTTCAAAAAACTTACAAAGCAACTATAACAACTAATAAAAAATTTAAAGCGAAAGATCTGTAATGACAAATTATAGTATATATTGTGGGGAGATCGATATATACAGTACAAAATCAAACATACAATCAACATGTACACGTTTGCTTCTACCTTGTTTGCAAAGATTGATCATATGTGTTGTGGAGATTGGAAATGAAACATTTTTCCTTCATTACACAAAAAAATAGTTGGTTCATTTTCTTTTTTCCACGACAGATACACATATGTGTGATCACCTGAATGGTAAATATTTTTTTTGTTTTTATATAATACATTATATTGGTATTATTACTTTTCCATCCAACCCATCTAATATGCGAGAAAAGTATTGGTTTACCCAAAAAAAAGTTGGAATTTTGGATTTTTTGTGTTGTTTTTACGTTTTTCAGCAAGAACAACACAAAAAAATGGTTTTTAGAAAAAAATCCTATCTGTATAACTCGATACAGCCCCCGAAGTGCAACAAGTCACCAATTTTATGACTGAATATTATTCAGGATATCTCACAGATCCTCAGAGACAGTAGAACGAGTGCTATGGTACTTGAAGTATCACATTTTTGGAGAAATTTCAGTTTGTTAGCACGGTACAGCCTCTGGAGTGTATATAAATGACCAATTTCATGATAGATATTATTGCGACATTTATAACCGATGTTGCCAAGTTATACGAAGATCCTCAAACAAAGAGAAAAAAGCAATATTTTTTAACAAGAAAAACTATGCACGTCATAAGATTATTAGGTATATTCAGGAACTTGCAATATCTATATAGTGAGCATTTTACCTGTATGTTAGGTATCTTATGTTTTCAAAATTCGATTTTCGACTTCGTAGTGTATTTGCGTATTAGCCATAAGGTAAATTGTGACTAATTTTTGGGTTTCCAAAATAGAGATATATCAGGTAAATGTGTGCTTATATTTTGTTATTGTTTTATTTCAGATAATTGTAGGTTTTTCATTATTATTTTCTCGTTACCATAACTAGATTACTAAATTGAACATTATGTTTCTATCTCTGGCAACTATGTAAATTCTAAACATTTACGTTTTTTGTGCAAAAACGAACAAATTCGATTGGCTCAAGATAGCACAACACGGGGAGTATTTATTTGGTCGTTACCGATTGTTTCAGCATACTTTGTTAGTGTTATACTTAGTTTTGTATTGCCTATAAGGTGAAAAGAACACCATTTTATTATTTTTATTGCGATATTGTGGTATCTTCATTGGTGAAAAGGACACTATCTCTCGATTCTCATTATTGTGAACCCTCCCTTGGTGAAAGAGACACCTTTTTTTAGTTTTTTTAGCATTATACTTAGTATGGCGCGAGAAAAGTGCAGGAACAAAAAACGGAACAAGAAGGCAAAAACAAAGTTACAGTGAGTAAAAAATCTTTGGCTTTTATATAGTAGTACCAACCTATATAGGTAAAAAGTATAAGGAGTAACAAAATATTCTGACGATTTTTACCGGCAATTTTACTATGTTTCAAAATGCATTTAGTAAAAAAACCAAAGTCTGGTATTGGTGTGTTGACAGACCAGGTATTTTTTCTCAACATAGAGTAAGTACACGAAAGAACTTCATTATTTTATCATATCAAAGAGGACCTAAACGTTATTGAAATTGTGTCATTTGTACGCGATTTTATTTTTAAATTTCGAATTCTAAAAAGACTTCGGTCGTGAAGTATTATCAATAACTTTTATATTTTACAGGAAATAGAAATTTATTCTAAACATTTACACGTGACACACTGGATGTTCGTTCGAAAATGTGACATCATTTTATTTTATTTTTCGGATTTACCGTAAAAATAGTAAATGCTTTAAATTTTTTCTCCTTAGTTTGCCAATTTTTAGTATGAAAATATAACACCCTCCTTTCAATCACTTCGAATTATGACAACCCTGAAAATTGCAAATGAGATAGGGGGTCCTGCGACACCTTGTTCCTAAGGGTTTTGCAAGCCCTTTCCATCCATGTTCAATTTTTTTTTAAATTTGGATAATTACTAACAAAGTTACAAGGATAAGAAAATTACATTTTTTTGAATTTGAGTGACTGTAGCAGACAAAGGGTTGAAAATCAAGAAATACGACTTCCATGTCCCTACCCTAACTTTTCAAGTTCTATGCTATAACATGAAAAAACTTTTATCACAGGGCGATCGAAAACCACTTATTTTTGACCACCCTGTATCTGATATTTTCTTGTGTCATAGAATAGAACCTGAGAAGTTAGGGACATGGAAGTCGTATTTCTTGATTTTCAACCGTTTGTCTGCTACAGCCACCTAAATTCTGAAAAATGTTATTTTCTTACCCTTGTAACTTTGTTATATATGATCCAAATCAAAAAAATTATACATGGATGTAAAGAGATCTCATGCATGTTTAAAATTTTAACCCTCACCATAGGGAGACTTTACTCTTGTATTTTTCTGTTATTTATGCAAACATGTTCTCAAAATGTCTTATCATTTGATTATCAATTTAATAAAACAATTTAAGGAAGTAAA
The DNA here is from genome assembly GCA_963921935.1 of Galeruca laticollis. NCBI lineage: Eukaryota > Metazoa > Arthropoda > Insecta > Coleoptera > Chrysomelidae > Galeruca > Galeruca laticollis. The sequence continues at coordinate 43,370,049 of OY998176.1, forward strand.
AATTATATTAAAAATAAATTACAGGTCCTTCAGATTCAATAAAATTATCTTTCAACAAATTTGGATTTTTAAATAGTATAGGTATAGTTATTTTATAATTTATATTAATTTTTGACCCCCGGTTTTGTGTAGCTGCAAAATACACACACCACTTTTGACTCACCTGTCAGGAGTTGTCCTTACAGGACATCCATTAGATGTAGGATTCCCTAGCTCTCAATCTATTATCTTTCAGGCAAGCTGTTTATAACGAGAGAATATAATAAATTATTTTCATTATTTAGGCCAAAAGAAAAGACAAAACCCCTAGAAGAAGACTTACAGGAGATCAAAGTAGGGAAATTTCAAGAAGAGTTCAGAGAAGAGGACATTGGACTACATAGTGTCGGAGAAGAGAACAATGAACTGCAGGGTGCCAGAGAAAAGGACGTTCAACAACAGGATGCTGTAGAAGAGGACAATCAAGTACAGGACAACGAAGAAGAGGAATTGCAACTACAAGAGACCGGAGAAATGGACATTCTACAGGACACTTGGGAAGAGGACTTTCCACAAGATGCTTGCCAAGAGGACATTCAGCTACAGGACGACGTAACAAAGGAATTTGAACTACAAGAAGTTGGAGAAGAGAACACTCAACTACAGGACGCCCAAGAAGACATTCCACTACAGGACGCCCAAGAAGAGGAGATAATAATCGTTGTTGAAGACGACAGCCCAACAACAGATATGGATGATGATAATTTTGAAGAATCTTCATCACAACAAAAAAGTGAAGAACCTGGGATAATTTCATCAGATGAATATGAACAGTAAGTTGCTTAACAAAATATTTTCTTATTTCCAAGTAGCTATTCTCAAGTAAACCTCTTAAAATTGCTTTTCGAAACAGTTAATTTCAAAAATAATAGAATAATGATTTTTTTAGAATAATGGCACATCAGTTGGAATATGAAGTAGAACCTAAGCCTGAAAATCCGATTACTGGAAATAGGATTGTAGAGCTAGGGTATGTGTTAGATTGGGCTACACGACTACAGTACAATCACTCCAGAATATGTACACTGGGCATGCTCAGTATTAAAGAAGAACGCAGACGGGGCAATGGATTGACTAGTACAATAGTCTTTAAATGTTCAATATGTTCGAGAGAATACGAATACGACACAGAAAATCCAAATAGAAAAAAATCTGTAGTAAATATTGGAGCAGTATGGGGAACTTTGGCTGCGGGGTCCACATACTCGCATACAACAGAAATGTTGGCATGCATGGATATACCTACTATGAGCTCGAACTTATATTACAATATAGAAAATGAACTGGGAAAGGTAAATATACTTTTAAGCATAAATAGATAAAACATGTAATATCTTAGGTACGTAAAATATGAGATTATCATGTTCAAAACCGTTTTAGGAATGGGAAGCCTCTCTTGTAAGATCCATGGAAAGGGCTGGTATGGAAGAAAAAGAGAGGGCTACAGAAAATGGACAACTTTGTTTAGATGGCACACCTTGGATCACAGTGTATGTGGATGGTTCTTGGAGTAAACGATCATATGGGATAAACTATAATGCACTATCTGGTATGGTAGCTATAATTGGAAAATATACAGGCCAAGTACTATTTATAGCTGTAAGAAATAAGTTTTGTGCTATATGTGCCAGAGCTTCCAAAGGCAATGTAGTTGTAAAAAAACACATCTGCTACAAAAATTGGGATGAATCGGCTCCTGCAATGGAAGCTGATATGGTTGTGGAAGGATTTAACTGCAGTGAAAACATGCATGGTGTGAGGTATTGTAAATTTATAGCGGACGGTGACTCCAGTGTATACAAGAATATTATAGAAAAAGTCAGTTATGGAAGCGACGTTAAAAAAATTGAATGTACGAACCACGTCTTAAAAAATTATGGAAAACGCCTTAGGGAAATAAAAAAAGATACCAGGATTACACTAGCAGGAAGAAAACTAGTTACTATGAAAAAGATTGAGGTCTTAATAAAACGAGCAAAAACTTCAATATACGAACATGCCAATCAAGAATTTCCAAACATCGATCTCTTGAAACATGATTTGAGAAATGGGCTGCACCATGTATTTGGAAATCACTCATCATGCCGTCCTGGTACGTGCAATTCTGTGGGAGACATTACTGACAATATGATTCCACAGCTGCAGTCAACGTCCATATTTGATCACCTGAATGGTAAATGGTTTTTTATGTTTTTATATAAGGAATTGCTATTCGTATTATTTATTTTAGGAGCACTGGACCTTCTTGCAAGAAAATCACACCTGCTGATAGAAAACCAAAACAACAATGAAGCAGAAAGATTCATGAATATTGTAGCAAGATTTAATGAAGGGAAGAGATTGAATCTTGTACAAAGGGGGTCATATCAAAGAAGAGTCCAACTGTCAGGTCTGAGGCATAATGCACATATTGGGTGGCACACAAGTCCCTACAAAAATGTGACTGGATGCTCCCCTGGTCAACATTTCAAAAAATTTCTCTCCCACCAGGCAAATGTTCACGAAAAGAAAAAGTGTCGCAAAACACTTTTTCATACTACCACAACTGAACCATCAGGTGAAGAAGCACTAGTTAAAAAGAGAAAAAATACCACAAATGTAGATTATGGACCAAATGCTGAACAACCTGAAAACCCAGAAATGATGAAACAGGAAGTGGTTGAAATCATGCAAAGATTACAAGTAAGTCAAAATGATTTTAAGTAGTTGTAACTACTTATATTAGGCTAACAGATATATTAATTGAACATTTTCTAGGTAACAGTTAGCCAAAGAGACCGCATACAAGCAGAATCTGTAGGGCAGTTTGGAAATGATAAATATGAAAATCAAAGAAAATTAAGATTGACTGCTTCTCTCTTTGGACAGGTTGTTAAGAGAAAAACAAATACACCTTGTCATTCTCTTGTTAAAGCTGTTCTTAAAAAGACTTATTGTATGACGGAGGCAATGGAGTATGGAATTCTTAAGGAAAAAGTGGCTAAGAGCATTTTTGAACAAGTACGAAATATTGTGGTGGTTGATTCAGGATTGTGGGTAGATGTTCAACACGGTTTTCTAGGTGCTTCTCCTGATGGTAAATATATTTAACATAACAAATAATTACCATGTGTTATAAATTCTTTTTGCATATTAAATGACATACATTTATTGATAAAATATTTTAGGGTAGGTGATGATGCACTACTTGAAATAAAATGCCTCCACTCTGCATCAAAACTGAATTTACAAACAAATACAATAAGCGAAATAATTGACCTCATGAAGAACAAAATTTGTCTGGAAAAACACAACAATAAAATTCAACTTAAGCGGAATCACAATTACTATTATCAGGTATAAACATGATATCTTTATTCCAAAGAACAAAAACTCAAAATCATTTTCACATAATATATTTAATCACTTTGATGTATTTACCAACAATAAATAAGAATAACATTAAAAAGTAGTTATTTGTATAATAGGTGCAAAAAGTGCATTTTTGTTGCAACGAAGCATGAAGCTTGTAGCTCGAGACAAAGTCAAGAGCTACAATCATGCTGAGTGCAACAAACATTCTTTTTGTCTATGATAAAAAGTAACAACTTCTTCGCACCAGTGCAAAAAAGAAAGTTTTGACACAGTCGATAGAGCAAAAAGGCACTTTCACAGATAAAAATATTGCGGGGACTATTTAAAATGTGTGTTTTTAGATCCAGGGGCAAATGAATATAACTAATAGGAGCAGATGTTACTTTGTTGTGTATGTCTGCGATAATATAGATCTGTATATAGAAGAAATTGAGATAGATAGAAAAATATGGGCTGAAAAAATGCTTCCGAAACTTGAGCAATTCTATACAGAATGTATAGCCCCTGAAATAATCAGAAATCAAATAGGAAAAGGGCAGAAATGTATTGACCCCCCTTATATCAAGCAAGCAATATCAGAATATAAGAAAAAGAAAAGTCTGGCAAGACAGAATCTAGATGTGGACGCTGATACTACTCCGTAAGTAAAAAGAGTAACAAAACTTATTTATAAAAAAATCTAATTTCTTTACATTTTCAGAACTGACAATTTCACTAATATGAAACCTGCTGCAACTGCCCCTCAGCTCCATTAATCTTTAATAAAACAGTGCCCTGATACTAATCCGTAAGTACAAACACAAACAAGACTATACTGTAAGTAAAAAAATGGCAAAACCTACTTAGAAGAATCATCTAATTTTCTTATTTCATTTACAGTTCTGATTATGTAACTAAAACTAATCCCGATGTAACTGCCCCGCAGATCCATTAATATTTCATAAAACAGAGTTTCCTTATACCATTCTGTAAGTAAAAACACTAACAAGACTTCTTTACAAAAATCAAATTTCTATTCATTTTCAGAACTCACAATTTCATTAAAACGGAACCTGATGTAACAGCCCGCACAGGTCCAAATAATTTTCATATAGCAGTTTTCGCTACAACTATACTGTAAGTAAAAAAATGGCAAAACCTACTTAGAAGAATCATCTAATTTTCTTATTTCATTTACAGTTCTGATTATGTAACTAAAACTAATCCCGATGTAACTGCCCCACAGATCCATTAATATTTCATAAAACAGAGTTTCCTTATACCATTCCGTAAGTAAAAACACTAACAAGACTTATTTACAAAAATCAAATTTCTATTCATTTTCAGAACTGACAATTTCACTAAAAAGGAACCTGATGTAACTGTCTGCACAGGTCCAAATAATTTTAATATAGCAGTTTTCGCTACAACTATACTGTAAGTAAAAAAATGGCAAAACCTACTTAGAAGAATCATCTAATTTTCTTATTTCATTTACAGTTCTGATTATGTAACTAAAACTAATCCCGATGTAACTGCCCCGCAGATCCATTAATATTTCATAAAACAGAGTTTCCTTATACCATTCTGTAAGTAAAAACACTAACAAGACTTCTTTACAAAAATCAAATTTCTATTCATTTTCAGAACTGACAATTTCATTAAAACGGAACCTGATGTAACAGCCCGCACAGGTCCAAATAATTTTCATATAGCAGTTTTCGCTACAACTATACTGTAAGTAAAAAAATGGCAAAACCTACTTTGAAGAATCATCTAATTTTCTTATTTCATTTACAGTTCTGATTATGTAACTAAAACTAATCCCGATGTAACTGCCCCACAGATCCATTAATATTTCATAAAACAGAGTTTCCTTATACCATTCCGTAAGTAAAAACACTAACAAGACTTATTTACAAAAATCAAATTTCTATTCATTTTCAGAACTGACAATTTCACTAAAAAGGAACCTGATGTAACTGTCTGCACAGGTCCAAATAATTTTAATATAGCAGTTTTCGCTACAACTATACTGTAAGTAAAAAAATGGCAAAACCTACTTAGAAGAATCATCTAATTTTCTTATTTCATTTACAGTTCTGATTATGTAACTAAAACTAATCCCGATGTAACTGCCCCGCAGATCCATTAATATTTCATAAAACAGAGTTTCCTTATACCATTCTGTAAGTAAAAACACTAACAAGACTTCTTTACAAAAATCAAATTTCTATTCATTTTCAGAACTGACAATTTTATTAAAACGGAACCTGATGTAACAGCCCGCACAGGTCCAAATAATTTTCATATAGCAGTTTTCGCTACAACTATACTGTAAGTAAAAAAATGGCAAAACCTACTTAGAAGAATCATCTAATTTTCTTATTTCATTTACAGTTCTGATTATGTAACTAAAACTAATCCCGATGTAACTGCCCCACAGATCCATTAATATTTCATAAAACAGAGTTTCCTTATACCATTCCGTAAGTAAAAACACTAACAAGACTTATTTACAAAAATCAAATTTCTATTCATTTTCAGAACTGACAATTTCACTAAAAAGGAACCTGATGTAACTGTCTGCACAGGTCCAAATAATTTTAATATAGCAGTTTTCGCTACAACTATACTGTAAGTAAAAAAATGGCAAAACCTACTTAGAAGAATCATCTAATTTTCTTATTTCATTTACAGTTCTGATTATGTAACTAAAACTAATCCCGATGTAACTGCCCCGCAGATCCATTAATATTTCATAAAACAGAGTTTCCTTATACCATTCTGTAACTAAAAACACTAACAAGACTTCTTTACAAAAATCAAATTTCTATTCATTTTCAGAACTGACAATTTCATTAAAACGGAACCTGATGTAACAGCCCGCACAGGTCCAAATAATTTTCATATAGCAGTTTTCGCTACAACTATACTGTAAGTAAAAAAATGGCAAAACCTACTTAGAAGAATCATCTAATTTTCTTATTTTATTTACAGTTCTGATTATGTAACTAAAACTAATCCCGATGTAACTGCCCCGCAGATCCATTAATATTTCATAAAACAGAGTTTCCTTATACCATTCTGTAAGTAAAAACACTAACAAGACTCCTTTACAAAAATCAAATTTCTATTCATTTTCAGAACTGACAATTTCACTAAAAAGGAACCTGATGTAACAGCCCGCACAGGTCCAAATAATTTTCATATAACATACTCGCTATAGCTAATCAGTAAGTAAAAACTAAAATGTAGCCTGATGTAATTGTAAGGGATAGTTTATAAACTTTTTGTTTTTTTTTTTGTCTGAGGATTAAGCAAATAGAAGATGCAGCTCAGTTGCCATGTATGCATAAAAATAAAGAAAATGTATTCAGTACTTACGTATATCAAATTTGTAATATGGATTCCAAGATAAAATGGATTACTTGTATACTTCTGCTGAATTGGGGGAAAAATAATTTTGTAAGTAAAAATATTATTTATTTAAAGAAAATATTTAAAGTATACTTTTTCAGTCTTTGTAACTAAGTGGATCCAGACTTCAATAATGTGGATGAGGGGTCACCACCCCTTTGTGAGTATAGAATCGTAAAAAATGGATATTTTTATAAACTTTTTATTTTCTTTTTGTTATGAGGAGAAATGGTAGAGAAGAAGATGAACTTCAGTTGCCATGTATTAATAAATATGAAGACAAATACACTAAATTTGTAAGAATAATTTTATTGATATTTTTATAAAATGTTTTCTATTTGTTTCTTTTCAATAAAAACATACACCAATTTGTCCTTTAATTTTTTTGAATAATTAATAAGGGTCAATGAAAAAGCGGACATGTCTGTTTATTGCTATAATAATATAGTTTACCTAATTAATTGGCATTTCTTTGCTATTATTCATTTGAATTATTAAGAGGGGTATTAAACAAACATATTGCATAATTGATTTGATTTTGTTTTCAATAAAAGAAAACACTTTTGCTATCATTTACTTGAATAATTGAGAAGAGTCAATGGAAAAACAGGCATGTCCGTTTATTACAAACTGGCGGAAAATGCAAAAAGTATTAACATTTCAATACATAACCTGGAAAAATTGAAGATAAAAAATATATAACATTTTTATTCCTGCATTTCGAAAATAAGAGATTACATATTGTGTTACTTTTTGAAGAGAATAAGAAATGTCTATTTTGTTAAATGAGTACTATTACCAATGTAGTTTTTTTCACTAACTCAGAAGGCTGTGGCAGTGTACGGTTCTTGGAGGAACCAAAAGGCCCTGGTATGCGGATCAATAAATATAATGCACTTGCCGAATCACTAGCAACAGCTAAAAATATGTGTGGATTATTTTTTGTCTGGGCTACAGTGAACACAATCTTTTAGAGTAAATATAAATAGTATTTACGAAGCACAAATTCACTTATTTAGCATGAAAATTATTTAATTATAATCACTTACAAATACAATACACACTAAACTATAAATTTGGGATATTTTTATGAACACAAAACATATGACAACAGCATTTGACCCATAGAGAAAGTTATAATATTATTTGTCTTTGAATTGACTTTCGTCTTCTGTCATAGTTCTATATTGTTCTATACAGCGCCATGCATCACGACGGTGGAGCGGTTTAACTAAAGTAAAAAGATGTTCGTTTGCAAAATTTTCCGTGCAACAAATCTCAAAAAATACAATGATTTGAGATTTCATATTTTCAGAATCGAATTCTCTAGGTTTCCTTTTGGGGATCAGGTTTTGGTGTCCAGATTGGTGACCACAAATTGTCAAAACTGTCAAAATCACACCATCACTTAATGGCTTATATCTTTTTTATAACAATATAAAACTCAACCAAAATACCTGATCCCCAAGACAAAGGTCCAAGTTATATTGTGTTAAAATTTCAACACTTATTTTCTTTGCGTTCTTTAGATTTGTTGTTTACAAAATGACCTAAATTTTGTTGCAAATCACGGGTGCCAACTGTTTTCAGGTTCCTAAAACGTGAGGCCCCTCTTAAGAAGCAAAATTAATTTCTATTCGGAAGTATATAAACGTTACTAATACAGAACTAGGATTCGTAAAACGGTTTACATTACAATATGTGGCAAATTCACATACACATACACAGTCTTTGGATGAATAAAGAAGACGGACCAGCCATCGCAACACATACTACACGAGGAATAATAAAACCAACTTAACGACGGTTTGTTATTATTTTCCCGCAATCTAAAGGATGTTGACATATGAGATATTCGAAAACCGTTTAGTTGTGTCGAGTATAACTTTTTCGGCCTATAAAAAATAGAAGTTATTCACTTTTACTTATACTCTCTAAACATGAATAAGTAAATCTTGAGTCACTTAAATGGAAGTTGTACCTCTTCATTCAAAAAGTGGTAACAATAGTACTTCGAACGATTGAATACATTCTCATTTATGTGAACATTCCCCTATTCATATTTAGACCGTAAACTTATTATCCGTAAAATCAACTTTGAATAGATTAGGGCGATTAGGCTATACTTTGATGAAGATCCATACTGACCGAGGAAATAAAACAATTTAGTTTGTTTAAAATTCCATTTTATTTGAACTAATGTTCAATTTAAACTAGTGACGCGTTTCACGAACACAGTAGCTTTCTCATACGAATGAAGGTATAATGGAAACATGCTTCAATATATACAGTGCATAAATACATGATTCTACGAATACCCGCCTTGTTCATATTTTTAAAATAATGGTAAGCCATGGCTACATGTTCACGCTTTATTCCTTAATAAATTGGAAGTTTCAAATATTTCATGCACTTGCTTTCAGTCCTGTTTAAATAATGTTGGCGTTTGTGTTCTTCCCAGTTTCATTAAAATCGTTAGAGTCGTGTCTTAGTTCTATATGAGTAACGTTTATATACTTCTGAATAGGAATTAATTTTGCTTTTTGCGATGCTGCCGCCTTCTTTTATGAATTAGTAGTATTCAAATTTCGAATACAACTTTTTTATTATGTATCCAGCACATGACTTCACTTCACTTTAAGTAATTAAACTAATCGGAAAGTGGTCTGTTCATTGGAAAATTTTGTAATGACTGCGACCGCTTGTGAAAATATGATGGAGTCCCGCACGAAGAAGAATATTAATTCTTCATTTTGTACATGCATTAAAATGAGGTGCTAATACAATAAGAATATTTCCGCTAAATACTGACGTTTCGTTCTAAGATATTTTCCTGTGTTGCCAGAAGATACCCACTCTCTAAGCATCGGCTTATCAAATCACTACAAAAAAAATCTGTTGAAATCTCAACATAAGTAAAAATGAAACAAATTTATAACAAAAAATCAGTCGCATTTTATACTAAATTGGAACAAAAATCTTAACAAAAAAAATGAAATACAAATAGAACAGTTAACACTAAATAAATGAAAACTAGATACAAATAGAACAACAGTTACACTTGAAATACACAAAAACTAATAACTACACAATATAATTATAAAACTATAAAATTGCACCAAAAATTGAAACATACTTTAGCCTTTATTTTTTGTTGAAAAAGTTCCACACTCAGTCCTTTGACCTTTCTTTATTCACTAAAAAATCCAAATACTGCCTTGTCATTTCATTTCTTTTTTCCCGTTCTAGCTGCCTCTTCTTGGCAATTTCTAATTTTTGCTCATCTCTTTTTTCTTTTTTATCATAAAATGATTTTAAATCATTTTTTATGTCCAACAATATGTCATTCCTTTTTTTATATGTTGATGACGGGTTTAACTTTCTTTTTCTTTTAACCCCCAATTTTTGAGGGGTTGTATCAACATTTGAAGTGAATGCAATGTCTACATTAGAACATGATGGTTGAGATTCTTCTATTGTAATTACAGGCTCTGCAACTTGACTCTGCGTTGGTAGTGCTTCTTTTACCTGTAGGTGTGAACTTGATAAGAGTAAAATGGGTTTCAAGTTTCTTTTTTTATCAAAAATCTCATCCAATTCCTCTTCAAACTCACAGGTCTTTCTGCTTCTTCCAGTTTGATTATTGCGGTCAATTGTTTTTTTATAATTTCTTTCTAAAACCTTAAATTTATTTTCACATTTGCTTGAAGGTATTGTTAATTGATACTCTTTGGAGAGATCCTTGGCAATGACCTCCCATAGCTTCTTTTTGGACTTAATTTCATAAGAACCTATTTTTTTATGATACTTCTTATTAAGTTCTATTAACTTCAACATCTTTTCTTTGGAAAAATATTTATCCTCTTCTTTATCTTTAATACATAAGAATTCCTCCATTATTAAACCAAAAACAAATATTAGTTATTATATTGTAAACAGTGCAAAGAAGTGCTTACCGTTATTATCCATCTTAATATTATTTATTAATACCAAAAAATTAAGCAAAATTGCCAAAATGCTTCAAAAGTCAATTGTCAAATTAGTTAGGTTAGTTCAGTTCTATAGACCATGAGGGATGTTCGGGGTTTTTCAAACTCTGTCCAATTTCAAACGGTCCGAGAATAGTTCTTAGGACTGAATAAAGTACGCAACTAGTTCTGCGCAATTCCATATTGGTTAACGGACTGCCCAGAAACAAAAACCCGAATAAAGCTCACAAATAAAGCATTCACAGTTTTGCGTACAGTGACGTTGCGAACGATGTCCAGAATATCGCCTCGGTTTAAGATTTAGGGCGGGCGAAACTGAATTACCGATCAACACATTCTCAAGAAATGAATCACCGGTGCGACAGTGGTTTTGTTTATCGAAATATAGAAACAACACAAGCCAAACGTACAACTTTAGAAATATTTTTACAAAAGTTTCAACTTTCAGTTTTTAGAACAGAATAACTTTTTAATAAATGCATGGAAAATTATTATTGATGCTACAAATGGAAGATCATATGTAAATTATATGTTAAATGTCATAAATTATAAACTTTTTAAGTAAATAAAAAAAATAGAATTGCGGTGTGAGTAAATGGACGACATTTTCGGTATAAAAGCGTTCGCCATCGAGCGCATAATTACAAAAATATGAACATCCAGATGAATTCGTAAATTTAGGAGAAGACAAAATTAAATTGGAGAATGATTCTGAAATATTGTATTTATGGGGACATTTTTATGGGAACATTGTTAAGATTTTAATTGACTGCGCGTCAGAAGCATAATTAATTGATGAAGATGTAGTGAATAAAATTCAAAAATTGACAAACAACACAATAAAAATTTTGGCCCTTTGGTCTCTCTACAAGACCAACCCGAAGAGGACAATTTGGAACACGTCGAAGCTAAATGGGGTAAATCACCCACACTACGACCTGGAACAAAGAGTCTATCAGATCAGTGAGGCAATAATGGAAGCTTTTCATTCCAGTTACCCACTGTCAAAAACTCGATCAGACAAGGATGCTCCTTGGGGGAATGAAAGCCTGTCAAACCTCAGAAAAGATGTCCGTCGGCTCTTTGATAGAACCAAACGTGACGGAAATTGGCAGGGGTACACTGAGAAGCTTTATCAGTGCAATAAAGAGATTCGGAAGGCTAAACGGCTCAATTCTCAAGCCTTTTGTGAAAATATCACTACCACTGATACCGCGTCCAGACTAAAAAATGGAATGCCAAGTCGGGGAACTAACCCCACAATGTCGCTGAAAAAGCCAGACGGATCATACACGGATGGGGAAGAGGAACGATCTATTCTTCTTATTAGAACCCACATTTCAGGTACTGAACCGAGAACAAGCAACAAAATAGCAATGAATTACATCCAAAAATTCCGCAAGAACCGCTGGGGCGATTGAAACATTGCTAAGAAAATATTTAAGAGACAACTGTTGGAATGGGCAATAAGTACCTTTCAACCATCTAAATTACCAGGGGTGGATGGAATATTCCCCGCATTCATGCAGTAAGGGACAGAGCTTATTCCTCGCTCGCTAAAGATTAGAAGAAGCAATTAAGCAGGGGGTCTAATACCTAGAAAGTGGAGAAGGGCAAGAGTAACTTTCATACCAAAAATAGGGAAAAATATGACCGATCCCGATCTTTTAGACCCATCTTCCTAATATCGTTTCTACTTAAAACGATGAAGAAAGTACTGCGCAACTACATAAGAATGGAGAATCTGGAGAATACACCACTTCATAAATATCAGCATGCGTTCAGAGCTGGTCGATCAACGGAGACTGCTCTGTATCAGCTGACCGAAGTCATCCAGAGAAATTGCAACAACAAACAAATCGCAATGTGCCCATTCCTGTAAATATCTGGGGCCTTTGACAATACAACTCATGTGTCTGTCAAAGAAGGCGAGGAGTGAATAAAACCATCGCGAAATGTTTGTATGGGTTGTTGATGACAAGGACAGCTGAGACACAGGCGATAAATCACACCACCTCAGTTAAAGCCACTTGCGGAACACCTCAAAGGGGAGTAATATTTCCCCTTCTAAGAAGCTACGTAGTAGATGAGCTGCTCTACAGGCAAACAAAAATAGTTTCGTGTATGGGCTATGCTGATGACATAATTCTAATATAAGCAAGTTAGAGAGCACCTTGTGTGATTTATTACAAAAGGGCCTCAGAATTATTGAGCTGCTTGTCAGCAGTAGTAAATATTAACTCAAACAAGACCACGGTAATTCTATTTGCCGGGAAAGAACACTTTCAGCCATTTAACACCTATCTTTATACGGGAAAATGATAAAATGGAAATCTGAAGTGAAATATCTAGGGATAATCCTAGACAAAAAATTTCTGTGGAATAAATATAAGCAAGCAAAAAACTTTTATGGCGTGCAGAAGTCTAGCTGGTAAGTCTTGAGGCTGTTACCCAAAAATACTGCGATTAACAGCAATTAAGAATGGCGCAATAGTTTAGTATACCAAAGCAAGTCAGAATAGCACGAGAAATATCCTCGACATAGTTCAAAGACTTACCTGTGTGTGCATCACTGGAGTACGTGCCCAACTAGGGTACTTTTTTTCCATCCGTAGGTGGGGAAATCTTCCAAAGACTGCCTGGGAAAAGGACCCAGCCGTGCTGGATTCACTCGGCCAAGATGGCCGGGTGCCTACCAACCCCACCTTCAAGCTCGTTTGTACATCTCAAACCTGGAATTGCCTTCACAGCATAACTTTAGCAGGGGGTACACGTTCTACCCGACTACGAGGCCTCTCTCTCCCTCTCGTCTGATGTCTTCCTTTTCAAGACTTCTATCATGAAACCATGACCTTTTTCCCAATTGTCCCTACATTTCACCATCCAGTGCACCAGGTCGGCTGGGAACGCACCCTCTACATCCCATGCAAATATTTTTTTTCCTTTTTTCCCTCCATTTGCTACACCGGAGGATAGTGTGCTCCGGGTTGTCCACCACCTCTCCACAGTAATTGCATGTTTGGTCCGGGACGTTTCCAATTCCGTGTAGGTAGCTGTTAAAGCTCTCATGACCGCTCAAAAACTGGGTGATGTAAAAATCGACCTCCTTATGGCTGCAATCCAGCCATGCCCCCAGATCAGGTATGAGACTCTTTGTCCATCGAGCAACGTTCTCTAGCTCTGCCCATCTCTGTATCCATTTTCCCCTGGTCGCTTCCTTTTCCGCACGTCTGATTTCATCCGTCACCTTACCCGCCCGAAATAGTCTCTGACGCTCTTCTACCAGTAGGTCCATCGGGGGGGTCCCAGCGATGACTGTCAGGGCCTCCAAAGATGCCGTCGTATACGCCCTAGTCATCCTGATGAACGTTTTCCTCTGCGTGGACAGGAGCATTTTTTTATACTTCTTCACCAGTATTACTCCACTCCAGATGGGCGCCGCGTACAGTAAAATCGAAGTCACGACTCCTGCCAGCATTTTTCTTCCCATGATCCCTGGGCCTCTCATGTTTAGGAGTATCCTTGTAATAGCGGAAACTTGCCTTCTCGCTTTATTACAGGTCTGTCTTACATGTTCGTTATAGATGAGCTTATCGTCAAGCCAGATACCCAGATATTTCATCGCCTTGCTAGGTTTTACAACCTTGTTGCCCACCATGAAAGCTATATCTTCCCTTTTTTCCTTCCAGGGGAGCCCTTTAGTATGATGGCTTCTGTCTTATCAGGAGCAAGCTCCAAGCTCTGGCTCTAAATCCATTGTATAACAGTCTCAGATGCCTCCTCCGCCCTGTACATCAGCTCCTCCTTTGTGTCCGCACAAATAATAAGTGAGAAGTCGTCGGCAAAAGCCGCCGTTGAGCATCCCATCGGTAGGTCCAGGTTTAGAATTCCATCATACACCACGTTCCATAACAGAGGACCCAACACAGATCCTTGTGGTACCCCTTCTCTTCTTTCTCAGCCACTTCTTATCCACTCCTGGACGTAAGCCTCTTTCATATTTCTCCATGCTGTCCTGTCCTGTGCTTGTTGAAACCATCTGTTTCCGGCCTGTCTTTTGATATCATCAAGCCATCTTCTTTGTGGTCTTCCTGTGCTTCGCCTTGTTTGTCTTGGTCGCCAGTACGTTAGTTTGGTTGTCCATTTAGCTTGATCCTGCCGGGCCACTTGCCCTACCCATTGCCATTTCAGCTCCGCAGTACGCTTTATTATATCCATGACATTAGTTCTTTGTCGGTGGTACCCCTTGCTCCATATTAATCTAGGTCTTCATCACTATTAGCAGCCTCCCTCGGAAATACTCCCAGATAATATTTTTCAGGTGACCGCTAACCCGGATGCTCTGAAGGGCTTGAAAAATGTTGCCCCACTTTGCTGTATTAAACGCGTTTCTAATGTCCATACATATTACAGCGCCCCATTTCCACCTGGGATTTGTTGCCTGTTTAATCCCGAACTCTATGGCGTGGAGGGTGGACATTCCCTCCCGAAACCCAAACTGTCTATCTGACATCCCGTTTCGCGCATCAACCTCCTCTTGTAGCCGTCCTTTGTTTAGGCGCTCAAACAATTTCCCCATACCATCTATTAGACATATCGGTCTATACTTCCCATCTTCCATCTTTCCTTTCGGAATCAGTATGACCTTGGCCCTTTTCCATCCTATGGGGATACTGTGGTCAATAAGAAGTTTATTTGTCAATTCCAGAAAAAGTTGTGGGAATTCCTCGACACCCATTTTGAGTGTTTCCGACATGATACCATCTGGGCCAGGGGCCTTTTTAGTCTTCAGCTTTTCCGCTACCTTTGTCAGTTCCTCCAAACTGAAAAGAGGGGGGTCTGTGCACTCTATGTTTGCCGGGATTTGTACATCCCTTCTGGGAGGAAAAAGTTCCTTCGCCTTTTTTACTTTCTCACTCTCAGGGAGCTCAAACTAGGGTACTTGAGATCATCACAAATTTCACACATGTACATCTGGTGATAGAAAGGAATTCTTATAACATCTAGGGAAGGTTAATTTAATGAGACTATTAAAAATCCGGGAGCCTGGTCCTCTCTAACAAAATACATCTCATCAGCGAATCTTCCCAGTGACGATATGATCAGGAATGGTAGTATCGAAAAGAATTTATCTACGATGCTAAGTAAGAGGAGAGACTGGAAAAGGGAGTACGCCACCCAAACTCTCAAAGAAAAGACCATCAGATGGTACACAGATGGTTCAAAAACAATCACAGGAGCTGGCACTGGAGTATTAAGGCCTGATACCAGATATTTATTATCGTTAGGCAGAAATACTTGCAATTGAACGATGCGTGAAATTTAAACTAGGAAGAAACTATGAGAACCGTGACCTATCGATTCATTCTGATAGTCTAGCAGCTATGAACAAAGCATTGAGCTCCCGTGACCTTGACTCAAAAATAGTATGAGAGTGCTGCAGAAAACTTGATGAACTAGGCAAGAATAACAGGGTTTCTATAGTCTGGGTTCCCGACAACTCGGGAATCACTGGAAATGAAGAGGCCAATATATTTGCCTAGGAAAACGCTCACATAAGAAATAATTTCGGAAGAAGGAGGAAACCAAAAGATAAGCGATAAAAGTTATCCGTATCTCAGTAAAAATAAGCTACATCTCCTCACGGGCTCCCTCACAGGAAGCACCTAATGCGAACAGGTCTAGCATAAATGGACGAGTATAGATTCTGTGTAGACGTGGAAGAAACTCCGGATAACCTAGTTCGAGATGCCTCGTCATTGTAAGCCAACGCAAAAAATGCTTCGTGCAAGAGACTTGTATGAGTTAGTACCTAATCTCCTTGAAGCCGTTTCAAATACTAGAGTTAGTCAGTACCCTGGAACAGGAAGGCAAGCTGTAGTAGTAGCGAGAACAGCTCTGATAGGGGGATATCTATAAACTCTAGGTTTCGGTGCTTTGTAGCCCTGTTAAAATCTAATCTTATACTCAGTTGCCTTTTGGTAAATTGATTCCAGGAAAGAGCTTTATTGTTTGTTGTGGGCCTGGGAGGAAGGCGACGGAGTAGAAGATTATCTAGAGCTGGGTTGGTTGTTCCCTTGATATTGGTGCGATGGTTACGCGTGGAAAAATTGTTCTGGTCACGGTTGAATGGAGAAATAAAATATCTCCTGATCCACCACATTCAGCTTGTTACCGAAGGTGCGGTATGTTGTGGCGAATCCAAGCTTTAGTGTTCGTCTTGGAACTTCTTCATTGATTCTCCCACATACTTTCCAAAACAGATATCCTCATATTTAGTTTTGTTGACAGTATTAGTTGTTAGAACTGTGTATGCGTGATTTATTTTTTCACCTAGTTTTCTCTCTACCTCTTCAGTTGTAGCCTCGAACAATTCCGCTATTCCGTGCGAATACTACTAAAGTCTTTTTCTATAACACTGTTTCCTTATCAAACAACTTAATCAACTTTGAAATTTTACATTGAAACTACTGTATCGCTCACAAATCAAACGGAACAATTTTAAATCAAATTACTCGAAAACAAAACACACGTGCGAATTAGAGATAAAGGGGTTAGCTTTTGTGATCAGAGACTAGAGAGTGCTCTGCGCATGCGCTTTGCTTGGACATGTCTCGCAGCCTGTTTCCAATTCTCGTGGCACATGTTCTGTCGCCGCGTCGCGCAGTCGGCTCTCGACTTGATGCAAGTCGTTTCCATTCTGCGAGTTCAGCTGAGCACATGTCACGCGACATGCTGCAAGCCAGTTTCGTAGAAATGGAAGAAGGGCTTAAGCATTATAAAAACGCAATCAATTTGTAGGAGCGTAGGGCGAATATCGACGTCTATACGAATTTAAGTTATAGTACAATCAAATTGTGTTCTAGTTTTAGGTTAGATTATTCAATTTTATTTTAGTTTTATTGTTTGGACATTTAGTGAAGAAATCGATGTAAGTAATTTGGTTGGGTAATTAGACTAGTTCACAAATTTCAATTCTTATAAATTATTCTTCAGGTTGTAACTTGTCGCTGAGATATGTTACTATTCGTCGGCTATTCCCACCTCTAATTCCAAATCCTTTTATTTCAAATATTAGGAACAAATCGGTGATAGTTTTTACCATCGATAAATTGCTATTCAAAACTACGATTCAAGGAATCGTCGCTTGTTAATTCTTCGATGGTAATCAAATTCAGTTTCTAAGTAATTTTGTGTGATATTTATTCTTCTGGCTGGTAAGTTATCTATATAGTTTTAAATGGTAATTGTGTGCTTACAAATCATTCTATTTCGATTTGTCTTTTTAGTTAAAATATTTAGTTTTTAAAAAAAACAATGTTTTTGTTATGGCGTTCCCAGTTTTTCTTCGCCGTTCCCTTTTAAAAAAAAAGCTGGTAACGTCCAAAGTTATTTTATAAAGCGAATTTATAACAGATTCTCTATATGGTTATTTTTCACCGATTTGAATTTGCTTTTTCTGATTATTTTGGGAACAGGACGGATAAGAATGAACAGATTTCTGTGGTTTTATTTTGAAAATTAAATTCACATTTTATATGTATTGGAGTGTAAGCTCCTCATCTGTTCATTTCATTCCTCCTTTTCCATTTTCAATTCCCTACCGTTTGTCTTGTTTTTTATTGCTTTCCCTATAGCTCTGTAGCCTGTACCGACCTCTACGGACCTCAAAATAATTGATGAAAATAGTAACATGTCTCAGCGACATGTTACAAGCTAATTATGACTCGCTGAATACGAACATGAGCAGTTGCATGAAAGGATTTCACAGTAAAATTCAATAAATATTTTATAATGTTTATGCAGACCGAGGAAGAACAACAAAATTCAACAATTCCACCAAACAATCTACAAGAGAATGTAGCTAAAGCTTACGGTGTTGGTATGACTACTATGAAAAGTATAACTGATGATGCTAGGAAAAAACTATTTGCTACCACCTTTAACTCACTAAGATAAACCACAAACAAATATTCAGGCTCCAAAGGATTAGTTGACACATTCGATGAAGAAATAATTACCGGTAAAAATAAAATTTAGGTTGAATTATTGTTCCTAACATAGTAGTTCGTAAAGTTCAAGTTAAATCATTGTCAGTAACATAGTAGTTTCAAACTTTCTCAATGTTAATCGATAGTACTAATCAATTCTTAAATATTTTGTTTTTATATGAAGCTTCTTATTTTTCTACACTTAGTGCCCAAAAGAAAAACAGTTTTTTGGAATATACCTCAACTTGATTTAACAAAAATATAAATTCACATAAACCGTATATTGACAATACAATACGAATAAAAATCAGTGATACAATAAAAAAAGTCCAACTCAAGATTTTATATCTAGCGAAAATAAGTTAAGGACTTATCTTGGAGAGACTCGGTACGTACAACTCTCAGCAGTATAGACCAATTATTGAGCGGTTGGTGGTCTGGACTCTGGCGAGGGTGATGTAATGAACACAAGATATGACATAAATTTTAAGAACGCCCTATATAGACAAATCCTTTTCAATTCCAATTAATTATTAATTATCGACCTCAACTAAAGTAAATAACACAAACAAAAACAAGGTTATCCAAACATATTAGATTACGAACAGGTCAGGTTTGTTTACCACAAACATAAACAAATATGAATAACTAACCTTTCACGCAAGGTGAAACTGGAGAAATAAAATACGAGAGATTTTGAGGAATCAGAGAGAAATAAAGTTTCTCTCCCCCGGTGAGGCTAGTCTATGTATGGACGGGCCCTCACCCTCCAAACAGTAATATTGTGTAGTTCGTGTGACTGGTGATAATCCAAAACGTAAGTTTTTAAACTATTTTATTTTATTGTGCATTTGAACTGCGATATTTTATTTTATTTCTTCGACCTAAACGGATGTCCCAAGATAGGGAAGGAACCCCATAGTATTTTTCTGGTCATATCTGGTGTTTCATATATACCAGCGCCCCTCATTTACTGACAATTGTAAATTGGTATCGTATTCAGCCTATATATAATATACGTATTCAGTTTAGGATTTTGATATTATCTCAAAGGTTATTCATATTTCTACTAAGGGTCATAGTTAATCTATTTTCAGGATTTTGATATTATCTCAAGGGTTATTCATATTTTTACTAAGGGTCATAGTTAATCTATTTTCAGGATTTTGATATTAGCTCAAAGGTTAATTATATTCTGACTAAGGGCCATAGTTAATCTTATTTTAGGATTTTGCTAATAGCACAACGTTTATTTATGTTTTAATAAGGGTCATAGTTAATCCTATTCGGATAATAACCTAGAAATAATTATACTTCACTAGGGATCTTAGAAAATCCTGTCTTCATAAATGATTTTCTGAACTTTGTTTGATATAAAGAGTAATTTCTATAGTTTATTTCTTCACTCTCTGCGAGAAGCGAAATTTTACGCTAGAACGAGGGGGGTTAGAACTTCCCGTTCGTTCATGTCCTTTTTTTTTACTCTTTTCTGTCATATATATATATATATATATATATATATATATATATATATATATATATATATATATATCAGTTGTTAGCCTTTCATGTACGGAGGGAAGGCTACGTAGGCTATCCTAGGAACCAGGAGAAAGCCACATTGAAATATTCTTCAACAACGAAACGTATATATAGTGTTATATTAAATTCTTCCTTTCTTTATTTTATTTTGTAATATATGTTTTACGTATTTTAACCTCTCAATTTATTTCCATAACTGCATCCTCACCCCCCCCCCCCCCTTCCGTGCCCGTCAGGTAGGGAGGACCTGCACTACGAACTCGGGCTTGGCCCCCTGTATAAGCCCAAGGGGCCCCACGACGTCCTCGATCGCTCGAGCCTGGAACAACCCCTCCCTCGAGGTAACCCCGCAGGGAGAGTTCCTGGTTCTACAATTTTTGTGCCGCAACTATCTTTGAAGGATGGAACAAAGAAAATAATAAATAAACAAATTCACTACACCGTCTGACAGCGGATAACCAAACGCAAATTTAGAACATAGGAAAAACAATTTATTACACTGGTGACAGGGGTTTTCAAAGCTACAATTCATTACACTGGTGACAGCGGTGGGATTCAGATACTGGGTCCGTACGGCAGGATTTTACAAGAGGGGAAGTCCTAAAAATAAACCTTTTTCATTTTTCTTTTCAACTATCCATTTCAGGCATCTAAATAATTAAGATTTGTGCTAACTAATTATAGGAACACTAGGAAATAAAACAAAATGCCGTTAGAGTCCACAGGGGATTCGAGTAATATGCCAGCAGCGCTAAGAATGCCTCAGGCACCACCACTAGAGGTGATCGCCTCAACTTTAACAGACTTCACAGGAAGAGATGCAGCCAGATATATAGAAAAGTTAGAACTAAGGGCCAAACTCGACGGATGGTCAGAAACAGAAACACTGACACTATTGAAATTTAAACTCGCGGGCGCAGCCCACGATTTCTTCAAAGCCGACCCAAGATTAGACGCAGCGCAGCAACATACGCCGAATTTAAGGAAAAAATACTGAGCAAATTCGTCCCAAGGAAGTCGATCGCTGACTGGTGGATGCAGCTAGTTCAATGCTACCAGAGGCACGACGAAGATGTAGCAGCTTTCTGCACAAGATTACGGCTAATAGGGAATAAAATATTGGAGGAAGGCATAAAAGGAACGAGCAGAGAACAGATACCGAACATCCAAAGGAAACACAACGCGGTACTGGTGAACCAATTCAAAGTGGGACTAAGAAAGGACCTGCTCAGAGAAGTGGGGTTTTACATATTGCATGAAGATGACCTCACACTAGAAGAAGCAGAGGAGATAGTGAGTTGCCAAGAAACAGCAGCCACAATGGTGAGCGGAAGGAACAATGGCCACAGAGTCGCTTTTACGAATGAGCAACGGAGTTGCACAGCATGTGGCAAATCGGGACATGAATCGGAAGAATGTAGACATAGCGCAAAATGTATGTACTGTGGCAGACGAGGCCACTGGGCATCAAACTGCAGAAGAAGAGAAGCGGAAGAAGAAAGAATAGAAAAAAAATGTCAAATATGCAGAAAACAGGGACACTGGGCAGCTTATTGCCGAAACAAAGAAACCAAGGAAACATTAACAGATAGAAATGTATATCACTACTGCGGAAAACAAGGGCACTGGGTCAAGGACTGCAGAAAGAAAAGGTTCAGTGAAGAAAACAAACAATGAAACACAAAACAATGGAATCAAGAAAGAAGAATCACCACACAACAAAATAACTACGGGGAATACAGCGGACAAAGGAACTCCAGAGAAAAGAATTGGAACAGAGAAGCATCACAGGCACACGTGCAACAGAATATGGGACAAAGACACCAAAAAGAAGAGAACAGAAGAGGTCACTCCACAGAGAGAGGACACACAAACAAGGAAGACGGATGAAACCATTTAAACTAACAAGGACCACCGTTACTCCCCAAACAAGTGGTCAAGCTGGAACTAGGGGAAACTGGATTCACGCAGGCAAAGACGGAAATCAACAGGCAACACAAAAGGGTAACAAAGAAGAAGACAAGAAAAACCAGATAAAAACAATGCATCATAACGGACCGACGATAAGTAAAAGCGAAGAACGTATATAGTACTCCTAAGAATAAACGGTAAAACCGAACCCTGTATGATAGACACAGGCGGAGCATACTCGCTAATAAGTAAATCAATAGTAGCAGACAACGAATTAGACACACGGATCACAGACCAATTAACCTTAAAAGGCATAACAGGACACACAATCCACCTATACGGTTCAACACAAATAGCTATAGCAACAACAGAAATGGAGTATAATATCTACACTGAAGTAATTGCAGCCGAGGATGGTATAATGGGAGACACAGCAGTATTATTAGGAAGAGATTTTCTAGAAGAACAGGAGGCAACTATTTCTTACAGAGGAAAACCAACATTGGAAATATGGGGAAGAAAAATACCACTAATGAACCCAAGACAAGTCAGAGACTTGCTGAATAATTGTAGACAAATACGAAGAGAAGCATACGGAAAAGTAACGGCAACAAGGGAACAAGAAAACCCTAGGGAAAAAGAAACGTGGCAGAAATGGCTAAAAATAGTGGAACCAATATACAGACACGAAACAACCAACCCAGGAATAGACACAAACTGTTCGGTAGGGAAAATAAAGGAAACTACAGGCAGGGATATAACAGGAGGAAGAGAAACTACATACACAAACCAAAAACACATAATCAACGGAAAAGGGCGCACAGGCACAGAACATAAGAAGGAAAACGGAAGAAATGAAACAACCGAAGATATCAGGAATAGCAAAGAAGAAACAGAATGCACAAGAACCAGCACATATATATACACAGAGGATAGTTTGACCATACCAGCACTAACGGAGGTTCACACAATCGGGATCCTGAAACATGAAATAAAAGGAAAGACAGTCGTATGCGAAAGCCAAGAATACGGACAACATACAATCAGATGGGCAAACAGCATATCGAAAAACCAAAGACAGATTCCAGTAAGAATAATCAATACATCGGCGCAGGAAATAAATCTCACGGAAGGCACTAAGATAGGGGAAGCCTACGAATGCTCAGAAGAGGAACCAACAGACAATACTATACAGGGCACAATCAGAAAATTCTACATTAAAACAGATGACTGGATCCGAAATAACTTCGAATTAAACCACATGGACACATAAAGCAAAGAAGATCTAGTCAAGCTAATACAAAAGTACCACCATCTATTTACGGATGACGACGAAACTCTGACTAGCACCACTAAAGTCAAACACCACATAACTCTGGAACCAGGCTCTCAACCAATATGCAAGGCTCCATATAGGATACCTTACCATCAACGAGAGACACTGCAAAGGAAATCGATGCCCATGGTCAGCACCAGTAGTCTTAGTAGTAAAGCAGACCCCGGAAGGAGAAGAAAAAGTAAGAATGTGTATAGATTATAGAGCTCTGAACGCGGTAACCAAGAAATAATACTACCCACTACCTAACGTATCAGACCTACTTCAAGGATACAAAGCGGGAGGCGAAGAAACGTTATTTTCGGTAATCGACGTAGCGGAAGCATACCACCAAGTAGACATGAAAGAAGAAGACATCCCGTTAACAGGATTCAGCACATACCAAGGACACTACGAATACACCAAAATGCCTTTCGGATTAGTAAACGCACCATCAACCTTCCAGAGATTCATGAATGCCACCTTAAGAGGATTGACAGGAATCAAATGTATGGTATATCTAGATGATATCATCATATTTAATTACACGGGAAGCAGGGATCAGTTAGAGAAAGTAGAGGAAGTGTTCGAAAGTCTTTCAGAAGCCAACATTAAACTGAAACCGAAAAAATGTAAATTCATGCTAGAAAAAGTAAAATATCTGGGGCACATTATCTCACAAGAGGGAATAGCTCCAGACCCACAAAAGCTGGAGGCGGTGCACAAATACCCCCTACCAAAAAATGTCAAAGGAGTAAGAGGATTTCTAGGTTTAGTAAACTGGTACAGACGTTTCATACCAAATATAACAGAAATAGCAGCACCACTAGTAAACCTAACAAAAAAGGATACACCGTTTAAAGTTTCGGAAGACGTAATAGCAGCAATGAACCAATTAAAAACATCACTAACCTCAGATAGAGTACTAATATTCCCCGATTTCACCAAACCCTTCCTGCTATCAACCGACGCGTCAAACATAGGCGTAGGAGCAATATTGAGTCAAATAAGGGATGGCATTAAAGACCAATAGCATACGCGAGCAGAACACTAAACAAAGCAGAAACCAACTACTCAACTACAGAAAAAGAATTGCTAGGCGTTATTTTTGGAATCAAAACCTTCAGATGCTACATTTACGGAACAAAATTCACCATAATAACAGACCACAAAGCACTAAAATGGGTACTGACACTAAAAGACCCAAACTCTAGGCTAACACGATGGGCCTTAACACTGGCCGAATACGACTTCGAAGTAATACACAGAATGGGAAGGAGACACGGAAACGCGGATGCACTGAGCAGAATGTACGACAAAACATGCAACTACATAGAAACCACATACGAAGACTACTTACAATATATTGCAGAAAACGACCTACCAGGGAGGGACACAATAAACTGGAAAGAAGGAAACCTAGACTACATCCAAGAAGAAGAATCAGTAGCCCTCCTAATGGCAAAAAATAGACTTAATCAGGAATCACTAATAAAGAAGATAGAAAACATATACACTCTACCGGATATCTCACAAGAACAAATAGAATCGGTCAAAGAATGGGACACATTAGTTACGAAATTCTACGTAGCATTAAATAGAGCATCAGTCAAAGAGGAAACATCATATGAAATAATGTGGAATATTATCCAAAAGCTAAAAAAACAATGCGAAGAGAACGCGGAAAAAGGCATAACTTTCATAGCCAGCCAAGAACAAATTCCAGGACTAAGCTGGGACGAAATCACAAAAATGATACAATTCACGTTTTTCGGGGCAACTACCAAAGTAAGCATACTGAAACCGATCCCAACCAAAAACACAGGAACAATCCAAGTAATCGAGGCAGAAGAAGAATGGGAACCACTCTGGGACAAAAAATTACTGAAAGAAGAACAAAAACGCGACGATTTCTGCAATAGCACAGTACAACAGTTGAACAAGGAGGATGAAACAAAGCAAAAATATTACATCGACAAAGAAGGGCTCCAATACAGACAAGATCAGGAAGACAACAGGGACCAACTAGTAATACCGAGGAAATATATCACCAAAGTTATAGAAGACTTTCACGACTCACCCATATATTGTCACCAAGGACAACAAAAAACGTTATTAGCAATAAAAAGACGTTGCTTCTGGCCAACGATGAGAACGGACATAATAAATTACTGTAAACGCTGCGACGCATGCAACAGACAAAAGACCTCACCACACTTTAAAAAGGCACCACTACAAAGATTCACAAAGGTCACAGAGCCTTGGGAAATAACGTCAATGGACATAGTCGGCCCTCTACCCACGTCAAACAAAGGAAACAAGTACCTGCTAACATTTCAAGATCATTTTACAAAATACTGCGAAGCAATTCTGATACCAGACCAGAAAGCAGACACAGTAGCAAGAGCTTTTATAGAACAAATAATATGCAGGAACGGAACACCCCAGAAACTGTTAACAGATAGGGGAACAAACTTCATGTCAGAACTAACGAGAGAGACATGCGAACTACTACACATAAAAAGAATACACACAGCGAGCTACGCACCAACAACCAATGGTCAAATAGAAAGACTACACAGAGTAATAAAAGATATGCTAGCACATTACATAGCCCCAAATCAACGAGATTGGGATAGTTGGATACCATATGTACTAATGGCATATCGGAGAAGCATACATACATCAACAGGGTACAGCCCGTATTTCCTACTACATAGGAAAGATCAAGCACTACCATTCGACAATTTCATCAAGCCAAGAATACTAAAATACAACCTAGACGATAATTACGTGTCAGAACTAGAGACGAGACTTAACCAAATATACACAAGAGTACTATAGAACACAGAAAAGGCAAAAGATGAAAGGATAAACAGATACAATGAAAAAACCACCCTAAGAGAGTTTAAGCCAGGAGACCTAGTTTACCTCCTAGATATAAGTAACACAACAGGATTATCAAAAAAACTTCAAAATCGATGGATAGGACCATTCGAAATAAAAGACAAAGTAGGACCAGTCACCTACCAAATCGCGTCAAACAAAGGAAAAAAAATACAAGTAAATCACATTAATAGATTAAAAACATACTATGGCAAACTGAACGATGATCAACACGAAATTATAGAGACGACAACGACCCAGGATGAGGAGAACACAGCACACGAACAGGAAGAGCCACAAGAAGAAACCAGCAACGACATAAACACAGGGAAGTTAGCAGCATTACCATTATGGTCAACACAACCACACAGTGAAAAGACAGTACCCCACACAAAACAACAAAAAGATAAGCCGAGCGGAAGGCTCCCAGTATCACTAAGACCCCCACCAGAAATTCGAAGATCAGTCAGGATAAGAAATCGAATTCCGAGCGCACCCGGCTACATTAATATGACATGGGCACAGGCGTCAAAATTATACAGGAAAAAGACGAAACTAACCAAACGCTATCATACACCATACATATCAGGGGGAAATATCCCTTACACAGACAACCAACATAACCGCCAAAACACAGTTCATTCACACACACCGAGGTCACACTAAAGTCAAATTTAGCTTTAAGAGTAAATAAACCATATGATACAGTAATACATATAGATATACACAAGCACTCAAAAACAATAAGTTCTAAAATATATAATAGGTACACTAGATTTAAGACAAACACAGATTTATTCATTATTCATAATTCAAACAATAAACATGTTATTATTGTCAACTAAGACAAACAAACAAGGAAGAAATTCCATTACGTACGTTACTACTCATAACACACCGACAAATGCAAGGTCAATTCAGGTAATCAATTTAAAAAAATTTTTGCAACATTGCAAGGTCAACTCAAGGTATGTTTAAAAAGATATAATTTCAATAGCTACAAGGTGAAAACATAAGTTACATAAGTCACCCACTTGAAATTTGAAAATAATCTTATACAAGGAGCTCAATTGACAGTCCTAAATGATTGTACAGTTCGGTCAATTGAGAAAAATAAACAAAAGAACACAAACGCAAATGTAGCGTTAACATGGGAAAAATAAAACATAATTTTTTCGGAAGGAAAAAAATAAATAACAGTATTGAATAATTATTATGTAAATGATGAATGTCAACAAATGTAATTGTTCAAATAATGGTAAAGGTATAATAAGTGCGCGACAATAAAACGACAGACCGTTCTTCTGACCTGGGTAACATTCGTTATGTGCGGGCTTCAAACAGCAATTACGCTAATTGCTCAAGACTGTTCAAACCCCAATACAAACATTACAGTGATCTCCCCAAAAGACGTTCAAAAGTGCCCGGAACCCGAGATGACGTATGCCAGGGAAAGCACGAACATTCCAGTTATCCAGAGCAACGAAATCAAACGGCAACCAGTATGGTCATGCCTAGTAGTTGTAACCAGACTCATGTTTTTCTGCGGGATGCATAGCCACACATCCGTAGTCGACGAAGCAGCAGAAGAAGATGCCGAGCCACGCACAGATACAAAGTAGTATAATTGTATCAACCAAGTCACGAATAATAAATCGAAACCCAACAAAAAGTTTAAGTTACAGAAGAAGAAGACAAAGGTTTCGCTTGAACACTATCAAAGAGAAACCTACTATCATAATACAGCAAACAGAGCACACGAGAATTGTCATTGCCTTGAAGACAAACAAAACCTTCAACAGACAATGCCAATTCTACCCCAGAATGTCGATCTCATAAATAGAGCAAGCATACAAATGTCACGTATGCATGCAATACATAGATGACGCCTAACAAAGAGAGACATTCTCAAGAAATAAGAAGAGAAGCAGCAGCAGAGCAGCCGGACTGAACGCAGAGCAGCCAATAATAAACAGTGTCAGATATTTTCGATACAAAGGAAAGCAAAAACCTATCCGAATCCACCCTAAAACACACTTGGGAATGGTTCACGGAGATAGGTTCGATGATAAGCGGTATAATTGGTATATACTGCACATACCAACTACTAAAATACATAGTAGACACGATACTAAATGCAATTCGCATCAAGCAGACTGTAGGATGTGGTATAGCAATGTTATGCAGCATATGCGATTCCCTTACAGCATGGGTAATACATTCCCACGGCAGAACCCAGAAACAAGACGAAGAGGCGATATAAATGGAGCAGATACAGCATCAAGAGACGAGCCAGCCCAGATCGCAACACTGGACAGAGAGAAATCACACCATGAACGATCTACTAAGCAGCAGTGTCGCGAGTGTAAATAACCGGGACCTAGGTCAGGGTCAAAACAGTTGAATCGAAACGCGAGTGAGGTCAAGTGCGCGGTACGTAAAAACATACTATAAGTAGTACAAAGTTCATGTTAATGTAATCGAAAAACAAACAATGTGAATGTATTAGTTAAGGTATAAAAAGGTGTTGGACCTGAAACGTCGAAACACTTTTACAAGAGGGGAAGTGATGTAATGAACACAAGATATGACATAAATTTTAAGAACGCCCTATATAGACAAATTCTTTTCAATTCAAATTAATTATTAATTATCGACCTCAACTAAAGTAAATAACACAAACAAAAACAAGGTTATCCAAACATATTAGATTACGAACAGGTTAGGTTTGTTCACCACAAACATAAACAAATATGAATAACTAACCTTTTACGCAAGGTGAAACTGGAGAAATAAAATACGAGAGATTTTGAGGAATCAGAGAGAAATAAAGTGTCTCTTCCCCGGTGAGGCTAGTCTATGTATGGACGGGCCCTCACCCTCCAAACAGTAATATTGTGTAGTTTGTGTGACTGGTGATAATCCGAAACGTAAGTTTTTAAACTATTTTATTTTATTGTGCATTTGAACTGCGATATTTTATTTTATTTCTTCGACCTAAACGGATGTCCCAAGATAGGGATGGAACCCCATAGTATTTTTCTGGTCATATCTGGTGTTTCATATAAATCAGCGCCCCTCATTTACTGACAATTGTAAATTGGTATCGTATTCAGCCTATATATCATATACGTATTCAGTTCAGGATTTTGATATTATCTCAAAGGTTATTCATATTTTTACTAAGGGTCATAGTTAATCTATTTTCAGGATTTTGATATTATCTCAAGGGTTATTCATATTTTTACTAAGGGTCATAGTTAATCTTTTTTCAGGATTTTGTTATTAGCTTAAAGGTTAATTATATTCTGACTAAGGGCCATAGTTAATCTTATTTTAGGATTTTGCTAATAGCACAACGTTTATTTATGTTTTACTAAGGGTCATAGTTAATCTTATACGGATAATAACCTAGAAATAATTATACTTCACTAGGGATCTTAGAAAATCCTGTCTTCATAAATGATTTTCTGAACTTTGTTTGATATAAAGAGTAATTTCTATAGTTTATTTCTTCACCCTCTGCGAGAAGTGAAATGTTACGCTAGAACGAGGGGGGTAAGAACTTCCCGTTCGTTCATGTCCTTTTCTTTTACTCTTTTCTGTCATATATATATATATATATATATATATATATATATATATATATATATATATATCAGTTGTTAGCCTTTCATGTACGGAGGGTAGGTTACGTAGGCTATCCTAGAAACCAGGAGAAAGCCACATTGAAATATTCTTTAACAACGAAACGTATGTATAGTGTTATATTGAATTCTTCCTTTCTTCATTTTATTTTGTAATATATGTTTTACGTATTTTAACCTCTCAATTTATTTCCATAACTGCATCCTCACACCCCACCTTCCGTGCCCGTCAGGTAGGAAGAACCTGCACTACGAACTCGGGCTTGGCACCCTGTATAAGCCCAAGGGGCCCCACGACGTCCTCGATCGCTCGAGCCTGGAACAACCCCTCCCTCGAGGTTACTCCGCAGGAAGAGTTCCTGGTTCTACAATTTTTGTGCCGCAAGGCACTGGTGACAGCACGCTGCAACGATCTTTGAAGGATGGAACAAAAAAAATAATAAATAAACAAATTTACTACACCGTCTGACAGAAAATAACCAAACGCGAATTTAGAACATAGGAAAAACAATTTATTACACTGGTGACAGGGGTTTTCAAAGCTACAATTCATTACTTCTGGGTTCAATTGACCTAGTGGTACGGTATGGTACGGGCTGCAGAGCAGCAAGAATGGGTAACACCACACACAAAATATTATTATTTGAAACTAAACACTAACATGCTTCTCGGCGAAGAATGATAAAGAAATCGACTCGAATCGTTGTTCAAATAGATATTTTTACTAGTGTAAAAACGGTCATTTGAAACAAAATGATTTTGAATTATAGGTGGGAGTAACTGAAGAATAAGTAACGCTTCTAAATAACTAATGAAAATATAATTACGTCACAACGACATGTTTCAACAAAATATCTGATAACTGGAGAGAGTTTGGTCAAAAACTTGATTTTTTTATGACAGCCTCAGGATCGTTCAATCAAACCCAATATAACAAATTAGTAGTGTTACTTAATCTAGTAGGAGCTGATGCCAATCTTCTGTAATTTTTTAAAATTATTGTGTGCCTCTTTCAACATGCTAAAGTAACAAATTAATATAAACAAGAATTTCGACTTACCATTGTCGCCATGCTATACAGTACATGTGCTATAAATATATCAGTAGGCCAATCTGTAGAAATGATTAAAAGATTTAATGTACTTAATATGTTGAAAAATGTGCTTATTATAGACATCAAAACATTATTACCAGCTACTTCGTTTAGAGCGTTAGCACCAAAATATAGGGTTTTCAAATAAATCTTGATATTCTGAATATTTGCAGAATATTCCCCACGTTGAATAAGATTTGACTCGATCAGTATACGTGAACGAATATATTTTGAGGATAATAAATTAGAAGCATTCCATATAAGTAAAGATAAATAAAAATGATCAAATAGCATCATATTGTAGAAAAAATGGACCCAAAAATGTGGTGAGAAAATGATTTGATAAGGTTTCCATAACATTGGTATAAAATGAGACAAGAAAGTGAGAAATAATAGAAGCACTTTAAAACTGTACTTGATGATATTTATGTTGTTTTTAAATTCTATATCAAGTTTATCCATTAATTCGAAAAAATTTTGCCAATGATTATTCTGTCGTATCACCTGGTATAACGACGTGACCTTGAAAGCAGCCATTGTGACGTTACCTAACAACAAAACGAATGAATCGCTAACAGTTAAGTTTATCATTTCGTTTCTGAAGCGAAGAAGAATATCTATTAAAGTTTTTATGAATAAAGCTGAACTTGCGATTACGAAGAAATTGCTAATTGGAGGAGTTGGTTTCAGAGGTACTAATCCAAAATAAGTACCAAATCTATAAACTGCTTTATAGGTGTTTGTATCGTGTGTTTCGTAGTTAAACATGGCGTTGACTGAAAGGAGAATAAGTAATACAATTATTTTAATGATATCGTATTGATTATGCTTATGCTTATTCATTCAATTAGTAGGAAATTGAAATGGTTTTTGTAATTCATCATAAACGAATGTGTCCTCAACAGCATACATGTGAAATGAAAAATTTATACGAGGGTGTGGTATATAGTAAATAATGTACTTGATTATTCCATTTACACAAAACCAACACATACTAATGTGACTATATCAGATAATTCCAATTATTCCTTGTCACAAACATAATTAGCATAATGTTGATAGAGAAATTAATACAACTAAACAAATAGCCACATCAAACGATTATGCATTACATATAACAAATAACCCTAGAATCAAGAGTGACTGCTTGATACTCGCGCCATGTCACAACTCGACATTGCTCTCTCCCTCTTCTTATCTCTCTCTCCCTCTCTTTCTCCCTCCCTATCTATTTCTATTATGATGCAGTGCAGACACTCTTTACACAAAATTTACTGCTTTTGCTCACCCTGCAATTCTGTATTTACCTGTATATTATATCATCTACAGGCATATTATGCCATATAATTTATTGAGATGAAATATTAATATTGACGTGGAAAAAAGAGAAAGGTAAACCACCACATTTCATAAAAATAATACTGCTCATAACCTATGTAAACGTTTTAAATAGGTTCATATCATACGTGTATCGATGAACATAAATATCAATACAGAATTGTGTATTGTGTAATAATACGAGTCAACTATTAAAATGTTATTTATTTAGAAGTCTCAAATCGAAACCCTGTATAAGATATATTGAATTCATAAAGATTTTCGTATTGAACAATTGTTAGAAAGTCTAATTTTTCATTACTGACATTTTAAAGAAATTAATTGACATGTTTATCGATACCTGGGTTGAGTGCAAAAAGATGACAGTAGTGAATAACAAGGAAAGTATGTGAACGGAGTGATACTAAGTGAAATGAATGCAAACATTGGTAAGTGGATAAGAAACAAACTACCGTTTTCAACAAAATTAAATCATGATTAAAAAAAATAAAGAACGGAGAGTAGTCCGGTCAATCTAGACATTGGAAGGTACATAAATTTACAACAAGCTGCAAATGCGTGTAACTGTTCAAAACATAATTAAAAATAACATGTTAAAATTCCGAATCATTGCGATGCCTGGAAAAAAATTTATTCGAGGTCAAAGGTCAAAAATCTTGAAAAAAATTGGTTTTTCGCGATTTCCAGCAAAACGGTAAGTTTTATCATATAATCACCTCAGATAAATATTGTTAACCATAGAATTCTCTAAGAAAAATGTATCAATACTTTTTTTCCTGAGAGCCACCGTTTTTGAGATATAACGAGTTAAAAAGTTGTAATCGTCATTATATGCACACGTTTCCACGCCACCTGTGAGGTAGTGTACTTAGCGCGTTTTTTTTAACGTGGTTTCCCCAGTAGGCCTATTCCACATGTCTGTTGTGATTCTGTCTAATTGGAAACTTGCATAATAAAATATATTAGATACAGTTGGAAATGATAAAAGCGATTGAAACTAAAAAAATTCAGAAATTTATTCATCTGATTCATAACCTTCAAATACTTCTTCTTGATCTCCTTCTTCTTCTTCTTCTTCTTCTTCTTGATCTTTGTCTTGTTTGTTTTCTTCATCCTGGGTGCAAGTAAATTCCATCAATAGCGATGTATCGCATGTTTCTTCGTTGGTATCAAACGAATCCTCTACTATTTGTGATTCAGCATTAGAACATGACTGGCCTTGACAATGTGTACATGCCAGAGAACACAACAGTCCAACTTTTTTACAACCACATTTAGCGCTGCATTCCTTTTTACAGTTGCAAAAAATAGTGTTCAGCAGTTTTTCCGGCGCAGGTGGGAGTAAAGTCTGAATAGGTTCTAATGTATTGTCGACCAACTTCCAACCCCAGTCTTTTGGGTCTAGCTGATAACCAAGCCACACTTGAACTTGGTAATACACCCGGAAAAGATGTTGATGAGCAGTAACTGAGGTTGGAGGAAGACAAGCTAATTGCACCTGTTTCTTATTTTTAGTGTTTTTAACGAAACATGCATATCGATACTTATCTATACTCGATAGTCGAAATTCTGTAAAGTGACTCATCGCTCTTACTGTCCATAAAATCAGTTGCAGAAGCGAACTTCATGAGCGCATCATTTTTGAAGGGTTCTTAATAGTCCTAAATAAAAAATAAATAGAAAATGTTCTTGTACGCTCTGGCGTTTAAATTTGAGAGAACAGAAATACGAAATTATTATGGTAGGTATCATTATGTATATACAGGGTGTTACCAAGAATAATACACATTTTTAAGGATGAGCTATAATAAGATGTATATAAAAAAGTCGATAGTCGAAATTCTGTAAAGTGACGTCATCGGTTATCTACCGATTTAAAGTGAACTCCATGAGAGTATCATAGTTTAAGGGTGCGAATACTGAAATATCTGGAATTTCAATTTTTAACATTTGAAATAATAACTTATCACAAGTTGTTCATAAGTAAGTTAAAACAAAATAAAAAAATGTTTAAAAGTCAATTCCAACTTACTACTACTAAATCTGAAAAAAAGTTGTTTGTCAAGACCAAAATAAATTACCAATAAGTATAGGTATGTTGCGAGGTCACTTGTAAAATGTCTGACTAACTGGAAGCGGTATCACTCCCTGACGACTCCTCAGAATCATCGCTTTCTCCTCCTATATCGATAATGAGTGGTTCCGTCATTACTTCTACACGTATGTCTAAATCCCAAAACTTTATTTCTTCTTTTAATACGTGTTGAATACATTTACGCCAACTCTCAGCAGTAACGGTATGCAGCGCCTCGTCAAACAGTTTCTCAAAGTCAGCCATTTTGAATGTACTGTTTTTTCTCGCAACATAATTTTTCACTTGGGCCCAAACCAGCTCGATGGGGTTTAACTTACAGTGGTAGGGAGGAAGTCTAACAACTGAGACGTTGAAATCTTTCGCCATTTCATCGACAACGTACTTAATATAACTGCTTTTATGTTTCCGTACGAGAGATAATAATTCAACTTTTAGCATTGCCTCGTTGTGCGGAATGCTTTTACTCTCTAACCAATCAATTATAACCCTCTTGCGGCTAGCTGAAGTAGGTATTTGCTCCAGTCGACGAGAGTGGTATGAAGCATTATCCATAACTATCACTGAACTAGGAGTTACCTTTGTTAAAATTGATCTAAACCATGTTTCAAACCGGTTACCATCCATCTCTTCATGGTAATCGACAGTTTTTTTGGACTGAAAACTTAGTAATCCACCTTCTACAAATCCTTCCTCGCTGCCAATGTGAGTGATAATCAGTCGACGTCCTTTCCCAGAGGGAGCTTTTAAACCGGAAGAGAAACCCTCCATAAAGGCTTGTCGATTGCTTCGTATATTCATGTCTTGCCACACTTTTGACACAGTGTGGCCTTCATTTAACCATGTTTCGTCAAGATAATATATGTGCCGTCCTTCGTTACGAAACTGTCGTATTTGTTTTAAATAATTTCTCCTCCATTCCACAATGTCATTTCGTTCAATTAAGGCACTGTTTCTACTTCTTGTTTGGTAACGAAAATTCATTAATTTTAAAGTTCGTCTCAAAACTTTATCACTGATGTTTGGTAAAGTATCATCAGCTTCTATTACCTTGCTCAATTTAGCTACCGAGGGGATTTCATTCCTAAAATAAAAAGAATGTATTTCCCTACGTATAGCATTCCGTGTTTGGTCGTCCAAAACAATTTTCTTTCTTCCCCTACTTTCCGGTTTACAGTTTTCACCTCGTTCTCTTGTCAAAGATTCTTCCCGCGATTTCTTTAGAATATTGTATATAGTACTCTCAGAAACTTTAGTTAAATAACTGCACTTAATCACAGCGTCACTAACACCCAACTGTTTGTCCATGGCACGCAGTCCTTCGTACACATTTAATATGAGGACTTTTTCTTCCCGAATTAAATTGTTACGACGCCGTTTTTAATCGCCAACACCGCTACACTCCGCCATTATTGTCACTAAATATACCGATATAAATATTACAATAAATACCAATAATAACCGATTTATCACACAAAACCACAACACAAATACTGATGTTACGCTCATGAAGAGAATAAACACCTCACATAACTGTTTACTATCACTGTCTCATTCGCGTAGCTCGATCTATCTATCTCGTTCTCAAAGCCGGAACATTGAAGCGACTCTCCAACATTGTCAAATCGGCGAGTTTTTCACAACAAACTTTGCGTTCAAGAAATATACATAAACACTTTATTTCACATTTCAAGTAAACTAATTATTATTAGTCTGCTTGAAATTTGAAATAAATATATTAAATTGGTATTGACTTAATTACATTGCATCTTTTGTACCTGAAATATTGACACAATGGATTTGAAGTGTATTTATAAAATACAGCATTTCTCTCTAGAATACATATGGCAACTGCGCTTTAACCAAAGTGTTGATTAGATAGCTCTGACTCACTTTACACAATTTCGACTATCGAGTATACGAGAATTTGGGAAAACAGTTTGAAACTATCTTTATTCGATCTGAAAGACAGCAGGGCCACGCTGATAGCAGAAATCATATTTTGTACGAACAATACTGCAAATACAACATGATTGATTTCCATAACTAATGATGGAACTGATTTTTTTCCATATAACTATATAATCCCATTTGAATTTGGAACTAAATAGAATATTTACGACACAGGATTAATACATTTCATTCATGAAATTGACTGTCTCGACCCTTACTTCGTGGAATATGCTCATATTAGTGTTTTTAAATGAAACTCAAGGTCTCTAGTTAATTCCACAATATAATACAAGTTATTGTATTATATTGTGGAATTAACTAGAGACCTTGAGTTTCATTTAAAAACACATTTCATTCAGATAGAAGACCGAAGAATTTGTTTATCTTATAAAACATTGAAACTTTGAATTTTAGGAAGTTTAATCATCTCTAGGTAAAGAACAATTACTAATGTTATGTGTGTTGATGTTTCTATTCGATTTTACTATGAATATTTTCACATAGTTTAGATATAAGCAATCCTACAGGTTTATTAATGTAATCTGACTATACATAATAGTAATTATCAAATTATTCAATATATCAACATTTTCGAATTATCAAAACATGTCCACGCTAGGAATTAATACAAATATCATTAACCTTGATGGAAGCTTGAGTTGGGATTGGTTATTTAGTAACGGTGTGGCGGTCGTTCAACCGTAAGTTCACCAATGAATGTAGCAAGCCTTAGTTAGTAAGAATTGAACTACGAATCTTTAGAAATACGATTAATTGGATATTAGTAATAGCACGTTCATAATTGTACGCGTCAAATACATAAACATTATTAATTAACAAACTAAGGTCGAGCAAGGTGACTATACATAATAGTAATTATCAAATTATTCAATATATCAACATTTTCGAATTATCAAAACATGTCCACGCTAGGAATTAATACAAATATTATTAACCTTGATGGAAGCTTGAGTTGGGATTGGTTATTTAGTAACGGTGTGGCGGTCGTTGAACCGTAAGTTCACCAATGAATGTAGCAAGCCTTAGTTAGTAAGAATTGAACTACGAATCTTTAGAAATACGATTAATTGAATATTAGTAATAGCACGTTCATAATTGTACGCG
This sequence comes from Galeruca laticollis, assembly GCA_963921935.1. Classification (NCBI taxonomy): domain Eukaryota; kingdom Metazoa; phylum Arthropoda; class Insecta; order Coleoptera; family Chrysomelidae; genus Galeruca; species Galeruca laticollis. The sequence goes on from OY998176.1 coordinate 43,407,723, forward strand.
TCAAATACAGAAACATTGAATTAACAAACTAAGGTCGAGCAAGGCGACGACCGATGTGTATTTATTTCAGTATGTATATATAACGGAATTTCGTACGGTTAGCAATTGATAATATTTCATTATTAAGTGTACCTGGTATTGTAAGTATGCTGTGTCATCGACTTGTTGTCTGTGTTCACGGCTTGATGTTATTTGTTCTCTAAATATATTAACCCAGTGATTTTGATACAAACATATGGTATTATTTATCACCGATTGGAAGTAAGGGTTTTCCCACATTAAAGGTATGGGTGTCATATGGCTTAGCAAGTGGAACGCTTACTTCTAATCACCACATGGCGATTCTGCGAATAAATGGTAATATGTATTGTAAAAGATGGTAATATGGATGCTGCGAACGAATGATAATAATTAATGGAAAAAGTTGGTACTGGTCATATTTAATGCTAATAAATGGTAATAATTAGTATGGTAATACGCAGCCGAACGGAAGAAGTAGATGGTCTTTTACTTGAATTTTGGAACTTGGCTAAGGAGAAATCTGGGTGGCACAGCGAATAAGCAAAAGGTCCAGGAAACTGGTAATGTGAATAACTTCATGTTGCAGCATAATAGTTTCACGACTCAAATAACAGTATTATAGTATGTGGTAACAGTAGCATTTATCTTGATGTCCAGATGGTCCCTGTGGAAGACGCACCGTAGAGCATTGAAGAGACACATCACAAGAAGCATATGAGTCCAGAAGATGACAGGACTTTGAGCGTATAAATTTGTAAGTGCCTATACAATCAATTTTCATGAACGTATTGTAATATAACTAGGCCTATTCTCAAATATCAATTACGTGGGAGAAAAATGTCGTACTCAAAGTATTATAGCACCTCTTGTACTGACTCTGGTGAGCTGAAAATCAATAGGGTTCATCTGTGATATATTCTGAATAATATTGAATCCAAAAATGTATTGCTCTCCGCAGGCTGTATCGTCCTAACCAACTAAAATTTCTCATAAAATGATAAAATTGTCTACCATAGCACCCGATGTACTGTCTCTGGTGAGCTGAAAATCCATAGGGTTTATCTCTGAGATGTCCTGAACAATATTCAATCATAAAGTTGGTGACTTGTTGCACTCCGGAGGCTGTATCGTGCTTACAAGACATGTAACGAAAAGTGGCCGACGACAACGACAACATCGAGGACGACGACGACGACGACGACGACGACGACGACGATGACGACGATGACGACGACGACAACGACGACATACACACAGGATTTTGTTCTAAAAACCGTTTTTTCGTGTTGTTCTTGATGAAAAACTTGAAAATTTTTTTTCAAAATTTGAACTTTTTTGTGGGTAAACCAATACATTTCTCGAATATAAGATAGGTTGGGCGGAAAAGTAAAAAGCGTTAATTACCCCATCAATTTTAAAATACCCAGACTTCAATAAACAATTCATCTTAACTACAGACGCTTCAAACAGCGCATGTTTAGGGGGATACTGAGTAAAAATTACGATGGCGTAAAAATTACGATGGCATCGACCTGCCGATTGCAATTGTATCTCGAGGATTCAAGAGAAGTGTACTTAACAAACCCACCATCATAAGAAAATTCTTCGCAATTCATTGGACAATCAATCATTTTAAATGTTACTTATATGGCACACCACATTTCATAGTTGAAACAGATCACAAACCACTAACTCATATGTTTGCAATGAAAGACCCAACTTCGAAACTCACGATAATAAGACTCGACTTGGAAGGGTGCAATTTCGAAATACTGTACGGTCAAGGAGAAGTGACCTACGCGGACAGCATATCGAGAATATCTATAGGAGAACTCAAAGATTTGTACATAAACAACTCACACGTCTTGGTAATCGCAAGGAGAACACTCGAGCAGAAAATGATCTCATGGAAGGAGAAGAGGCAGAGGAAAAGCCAGTAGAAAAACCTTCAGTAAGAAAAGTTTTAAATCACCTAGAAGGACATAAATTACCAATTAAACATTTTTAAAATAACCGTATCTCGTTAAGGATCAGCGTAAGAATCAGAAACAAATGGAAATTTAGTAAAGCCTTACTTACCGGTACATATAACTTCGACTTCGACAAACGTTGGAAAAGCTTGATGAGCTTTCGGTGAAATTTGTGATGAATAAAATGAATATATAAGTAAATGATTATATACTTGAAGAGTGCACGATAGAAGAATTCATAGAAGGTGATAAAAGGTTAAAAAACGTACAAGTATGTATCTGCGAAGTACCAAAGACGGAAAGAAGAGATTCAAGATATCACAGAAAGTTATCACAATAATCCAATGTTTGGAGAACACGTAGGAAACAATAGATTGCTAAAGGAGTTAAGAGCGAATTTTAGATAGAACAACGTGGAGAAAGATGTAAGGAAGTATGTAAAGAGATGCCATGAATCTCAAGTGAATAAGCAAAACCCAGTCATAAAGAGAAATTTATCATTAGGGATACTTCAATCAAACCGTTTGAAATTGTATATATATATATATATATATATATATATATATATATATATATATATATATATATATATATATATATATATATATATATATATATATATATATATATATATATATATATATATATATATATATATATATATATATATATATATATATATATATATATATATATATATATATATATATATATAATTTGAAGAAAGATATTTGCCAACTTATTTGTAATGGATATTTTTGTGGGGATGTGGCAATAACACTCCAGAGTAAATTCTTTCAGATATTTATTCCCGAGCTTTCGAATGATTTTCATTCATTATCAAGGGCTATAAATAATTGGTCAATGTTATCATTAATAATAATTAAATGAAATAATGAATACTTACATAAAATCTATAGCGAATTTTGGAATAGTTGTAAATTTTTATAATAAATTCTAGTAAACATAAATCAATGAAAAACTCAAAAAACAATATGACAATAAACAAAATATTTTATCTTGGACTACTACAATTTTTATTTTTTCATCATAAAATTAAAGATTGTTATGAATCTTCTGTTATTTTTCCATAATCTAAAAGATATGCATAGATAACACTAAGGTTATTTAAGTCTGTTTTTTTATTTATTACATAATTTTGTTCTGCAATATATGTTGTTTCCAGAAAAAGGCGTTTTCTATAATTACTTTCTATTGCTAAGACTTTGGCAGATTGATAATCCATAGAATGGCCTTCATAAAACACGTGTTCCGCTAAAGCACATCTATCAGGATATAATCTACTGTCACTTTTATGAAAGGCGATTCGATTGGTTAGTGATCTTTTACTGTGACCAATGATAATAGAATCTTGATTGACTGGTATAGGAAACCTATCAATTCTGGGAGATATATAAATTACCATTCATATCATCGACGTAGTACAAAAATTAACTTGATTAAACAGATGAAAACCAGAGTCCTAACAATTTCCAATCCAATATTTCACGATAAAAATCGAAAAATACTCTACAAACTTTTCTATAATAAATTATATCCTTCATATCTTTTGAAACATGTTTTATATAATACTTCTGACAATATAAATGACATTACTGTTGACATAATACGAAACGAAGAAAACAGTGACATTTTAACTACTAATATTACATCTCCAACTTATATTTCATTTCCATATATAAAATCTATCACACCTAAAATTTCTGGAGTATTCAAACCACATAATATCAAAATTGCGAATAAACAATGTGTTACAATAAAATCAATTTTCAGTAAGATCAAAGACAAGACTCCTACTACTAAATTAACTAATATAGTTTATGAGATTCCTTGCAATATCTGTGATAAGAAATACATTGGTCACAGTCAAAGATCGCTAACCAATCGAATCGCCTCTCATAAAAGTGACAGTAGATTATATCCTGATAGATGTGCTTTAACGGAACTCGTGTTTTATGAAGGCCATTCTATGGATTATCAATCTGCCAAAGTCTTAGCAATAGAAAGTAATTATAGAAAACGCCTTTTTTTGAAAAAAACATATTGCAGAACAAAATTATGTAATAAATAAAAAAACAGATTTAAATAACATTAGTGTTATTTATGCATATCTTTTAGATTATGAAAAGAGAACAGAAGAACCATAACAATCTTTAATTTTTTGATAAAAAAATAAAAACTGTAGTAGTTCAAGATCAAATATTTTGTTTATTGTCATATTGTTTTTTGAGTTTTTCATTGATTTATGTTTAAAAGAATTTATTATAAAAATTTACAACTATTCCAAAATTCGCTATAGATTTTATGTAAGTATTTATTATTCCATTTAATTATTAATAATGATAACAATGACCAATTATTTATAGCCCTTGATAATGAATGAAAATCATTCGAAACTTCGGGAATAAATATCTGAAAGAATTTACTCTGGAGTCTTATTGTCACATCCCCACAAAAATATCCATTATATATATATATATATATATATATATATATATATATATATATATATTTGTAGTATTTCTTAAACCATTATATATTTATCTTTTTTGGATATATATATATATATATATATATATATTGTTGTTATATTTTTTTATATGCGTTTATTATAGTTTATTATATAATTTTATTAATATTTCTACACATATATATATGTATGTATGGCTAGCTCAGTGATCTTTATATTGTTAATATTTTAAATTGTTATATGTATTTATATGAACGGTGAGCATGAGAACACTTTACTCTCGTTGGGTCCCGGATGATATGAAAATATATGAAATTGTATAGTTTGAATATTGTCTTACCATAATTTACTCAACATGTGCTTTGAATCTGAGCGCGGAACATACCTATTTAACCTCTATGATATCACTCATTTTATGTTCTGTGGATGGTAGAAATGAAATACAGACAAGTCAACAAAATTTAGTTTATATAATGGTGAATCGTGATAAAATTGAAAAACATTATGATTATAATGAGAAAATTTGTGAAAACCCTTACTATTACTACTAAATTACATGAAATGGATATTCTTAAATTGATAAAAATTGTTCATAGTGAAATTTGGCCAAATAAATTATAAGTCTGACTTTTTATTATGGTATACCATGTAAATTATTAAAAAAAACACTGACCTGTGTATCACTTAAAAGTTTAGTAAGTGCACTCTGTTCCCGATTCTTCCTCTGGTATCAGGCTGGACTCTCTTCTGGAATCTTGGACACCAACTCGATATTTTCGAATACAGGTAAGTCAATAAATTTATTAAGTTGTTAGCTATATTCGCCTTATACAGTTTAAAGATGCTTCTGAATGTTCTTCACTATCAATTATAGCTTTAATGTGATAATATAATCAAAATTCTTGCATAGCGTCTCCAATTAAATTTTAAATTCTATATATATTTCCACAAATAATTATGTTTTACGGTTAATTTCTGGTTTAAACGTTTCTCGTATTCTACTTTATCTTTTGTATTATGTTTTTATTTCAAATTTACATGATTTTTGCATAATTTCAATAAAATTTTAAGAAAAAATTCTCTTACATGTTCATCCGCTTCGGATCACCCCAGATACCTTCCTTCTTTTTTAAATCAACAACTCCCGGTTGCTAGCATTGTTATTTCAAACAAAACACTACCAAGTTGCTAGATATTACAACCTTGTTTATTAGATGTTTTATATTAAATTTATCTTTTCTTTCCCTCATCATTATTGTTCCTAATTATTTGTGAAAATTTTAAAATAATTCATTATACTTTTCTACCTCTTAAATAGTTCCAAACTATGTCTTATAATTTAATACACTAATAACATCTCTCCCACTTTAAATGAACATATCAATAAATCTACAATCAATAATTCGTTATAATCCTTTATAATATTTTTCAAACCCTTTCTGTTATTTTACTAGACCATTATCTTATATAAACTCATCCTATTATTTAGTACAATAACCTTTTTTATATAAACAGCTTTAAAAAAAATCAATACTTCAGACTTCGAAATATGTCTATGGTTGACTATTCTGCTATGAATCTTCTATGATATTTTTCATCCGCTTTGAATTGACATTTCAATATTTGACTTTCGACAATTGTGAATAATTCGTTTGTATATTCGTATCAAAATTTTCTGTTTATTATTACCCAATAATAATTTTTATTTTATTTCAGATTCTCTTAATATTCTAGGTGAAATATACATGTCATCCTCTGTGCTGTGAATAAATTATGAATTTATAGTGTATCAAGGAATGAAATTTGCTTTGATGACTCACGATGTTTACAATATGAAAAATTCAGGTACTGATTTCTAATAATACTAGTGTATTTATAATTATAAAAGATAATTGATATCATAGACATTCAATTGGATATGAGATATATTTCATTATATCGGTTCATACGTAAAAATGATAATTATATATATTTTTGAGTAGATAACCTCTATTCGTCCTTTGACAATGTTACAATTTCATATATTTTTGGGAGTTATTCTGTTTAAAATTTATGACGATAAGTTTAAATTCCCTCAAATTTAAATTTAATAAATATTAACATAGTTAATCTTTGTTTGAATTTGAATTTCCCCAAAAACAACTTATCGTTCCATTACTATTTGCTCACATAATTGGCAACTTCTATACTAATTTTGGTTGTATAACTATCCTATCTTAATCTACTATTTACAAACAACTTATTTCCTATGAATTTAAATGTTTGTAATATTATCTATTCATCGTTTTTAACACCTATTCTTTAAGAATAGAATTTATAAATGTGTTCGATATTAAATATACCCCTTAATATTTTTGTATTTGGATATACTAATCTATAACTATTCTGACCATTTTCTGTATCAATGATATACGGACCTTCGAATGGGTATAATAGTTTCGCACATTGACCTTCCTCTTTCTTCGGTACCTTTAAAGATTTGACAATGACCATATCCCCTTTATTAAACTTTATTGGCTTGGGCTTCTTTTTGTCTTGTTTCTTAATATATTTCTCAGCATTACTTAAGATTCTTTTATTGACTTTTTCAAGTACACTTGCCATTGTTGATTGTCTATTTAAATTCCAGTGACGTTCAGGTTGTATACCCTTCATGATATAAATTGGATTCTCCCCCGTTACTCCGTGTGGTAACTCATTTATGAACTTTTCGATAATATCCAATCGTTCATCCCATCTTTTATGATTTTCTTGGCATAACATTCTTAAATACTTAATGATTTCTTTGATATATCGTTCTGCTGGATTAGAACTCGGTTTTCGTATACTTATAAATTGTAACTTTATCTGTTTATTGTCAGTATATTGTTTTAGTTTTCGGCTCTCAAAATACGTCGCATGATCAAGTATCACGGTTTCTGGTGTTCCAAACTCTTCTATGTACTCTTTAAAACAATCAATTACGACTTTTGCATTTGTCCTCTTACATGGATATATTTTCACATATTTACTATATACATCTACCATTACTAATAAGTGTCTATTGCCCATTGTACTTTTAATTAAATTCCCTATAAAATCAATTGCCACTATTTGCAACGGTTTACTTGTTATAATTGACTTTGTTGTCATATAATTATGAAAATTCTTTTCTTTGCCTATTTGACAAAATTCACAATATTTACAAACTTCTTTTACAATACTTAAATCTTTCTTAGCTATATAATTTTCTCTAAATAACATCCACAATTTTCTTGTTCCTATATGTCCATTTTCTATATGTAAATGTTTAATAATCTCCTTAGCATAATCTCTTGTTATTATATAAACTTCTCTATCCTCAATCTGTTTATACCATACATCTCCAATTTTCACTGCTCCTCTAGTATTTATACTATCTATTTGTCTTTGATCCTCTTTTACTCTGGCTAGAGTAAATATCCCTTCAGTTTGGTATAATGTATTTACTCCTATTTGATATTTCCTTGGCTCGTTTCCATTATCGTTTACTCTACTTAATGCGTCCGCTACAATATTTAATTTTCCAGGTACATATTTTATATCAAACTCATATTCTTGTAGGAGTAGAATCCATCTATGTATCTGATTATTAGCATATCTGTTTTTTAACATCGATGTTAGTGCCATATGGTCTGTTTCTAGTGTAAATTTCGCTCCTAGTAAGAAAAATCTTAGCTTACTTATACAAAACACCACACTAGCCATTTCCAACTCAGTTATGGAATATTTTCTCTCCGCTGCTTTTGTTACCCTGGATATGAAACTTATGGGAACCTCCTCTTCATCTTGGATTTGTATCAAAACTCCTGCTAATCTTTCCATAGATGCATCTGTTTTCAAAATGAAAGGTTTATCATATTGTGGGTGATAAACTTTGAGTTTCTTCAAAAATATTTCTTTTAGTTCCTGGAAAGCTTTGTCCCGTCTTTCATCCCATTTCCATTTTATGTCCTTCTTTAATAGTTCAATTAGAGGAATCTCTCTTCTACTTAAGTCTGGAATTAGTCGCTTGAAATAATTTAGAATCCCAAGGAATCCCCTCAAATTTTTTAGATTCTTAGGTGTTTGATATTCCAGTATCGCTTTAACTCTTTCTGGATTCATCGTTACTCCTGTATCACTTAGAATATATCCCAGATATTCTACCTCCTTTTTATAAAATTGGCATTTATCCAAATTTAATTTCAATCCTGCTTCTTCCAATTCTTTAAGTATGATTTTTAAATGTTCCTGATGTTTTTCTTCTGTTTCAGAAAATATAAGGATGTCATCGATATAATGCAACGTGAAGTCTTCATATTGGTTCAAGATAGTATGTAGAGTTCGTACCAGTGCAGCACAAGAACTTTGTAACCCGAATGGTACTACACAAAATTGATACACAATTCCATCCACCATAAATGCTGTATACGGCCTACTTTTTGGATCTAAAGGAATTAACCAGAAGCTGTGTTTAAGATCTAGTTTTGAGAAAATATTAGCTTTTGTAATTCTACCAAAAATACAATCTATGTTTAATGGACTTTCATATTGTTTATTTGTATAACTGTTAATATTTCTAGCATCTAAACATAACCTAATTTCTCCTGTTTTCTTCTTAACACATGTGATGGCACTGATGTATTGAGAATTTGATCTTTCGATAATTCCATCATTCAACATCTTTGTGATTTCTTCATATACTTCCGTCTTCAGCCTGTATGGTATTGGATATGTTTTAATTTTGAAATTCTTTATCTCTGCTGTTACTTCCAATTTATGTACATATCTGGATGCTACATGAACTTCCTCATTAAATAGTCGCTTATGATGTTGTAGAAGCTCATATACCCTATCTTGATATTCCCTGTGACATAATTCTCCTGAAACTTTTATTTCTTCCCCAATTTGATTTATTTCCTTGATATCAGGATTTTGTATATCATTGTTTGTATATTGTTTCATAAAATTAATATTTGAATTTTGATATCTAATACATCCCTGATTATAATCTATAATTATCCTATGTCTATTTAATTCATCATTACCTAATATTATATCATATCTTAAATTTTTAACTATCAATAATTGTACTGGAATATGTTCTGAATTTATTTTTAAATTAACTATAATAGTTTGATTTGTTTCATAAAGTTTTCTATCATTCGCCCCTACTAATGATATCTTGTTAGTATTAATCACCGTAATATCATCTTGTTTCATATTTTCTATTATATTATGATTTATAATTGAAACTTCAGATCCTGTATCTAATAAAATTTTGCATTTTACATCTAATAAATACCCTTCTATAAATATTAATGTTATATTTTCATTACAGTGTGAACTTTCATCCATAAATTCTCTTGGGTGTTGATAATGAGAAGAATAGATAATATTACGAACGCAAGGACGATTTATGCAAAATTTCTTTGCAAATTTTGCTCTTGATTTGGATCATTGTTTGATCCTTCCTGCTCTTGTATGATGTGATTTACTTGTCGTCTATCTTCCTCTCTATGGTTTTCTTCTTCATAGTTTCTTTCTGGGTTCCTTTGATTATAATTTCTTCTTTCACTATAATTGTTTATTCCTTCCCCTCTATTCTGTTGCCAATTTCCATTCCTGTTTCCATTATAATTTCTTCTTTCGAAATTTGCCTGATTTCCTCTATTTTCATACTGCCTACCATTGTTTCTGTCTCCATTTCCATAATATCTATCTCCATTTCCTGTATTTCTTCTGTTTTCAAAATTCCTGTTTCCATAATTTCTATATTCATTTCTGTTATTATTGTCCCTTCTGATAAATCCATTTCCATTCTCTCTTGTTCGATCATTTCTTATCTCCTCATTCCTATTCTGGTATCGATTTATTCCATTTGTGTTCACAATACTCCTCTCCACTCTCTGTAGGTAGCATGAATAATTATCCATGGTTTTAATGTTGTGGAGTGCAATAGTCTCCGATACTTCTGCATTAAATTGTCTGCCTACATATAATACCAGTTCCTCCTCTTTCATCACCGGTTCTAGATACTGTGCCATATTATACAACTGCATCGCATATGAATTCAAATTTTTACCTTTATTATAGTCGAATTTACCAAAGTATAATTTTTCCCTAAAATTTGCTTGCTGTAATTCCCCCCAAAAATAGTTTAAGAACTGATTTTCAAATTCTTCCATATTTCTGATCTGCTCTTCTTTATTGCAGAACCAGAGTAATGCGTGACCTGACAACATACCTCTTATCGCTATTTTCTTCTCCATCAAATCCTTTATTCCCCTCAATTTACTTTTTATAATTTTAATAAAAACTTTTGGGTGTATTAAATTAATGTTCCCATCGAATTTCACACCTACATCCATATTCCCATTGTATATGATTCCTCCTCCATTTCTTCTCACAGTATCCTCCATTTCTTCTACCGTTTCTTGTAGTTTCCTATTCATCTCTTCTAATTCCCTATGAAATGATCTACCCATGACTTCCGACCTTTTTTCATATGTTCCTGTTTGTTCTTCCAGTCTCACATTTAAATCTTGAAATTTTTTATCCACCTTCTGTATTACTTCTTCATTAGTTTGTCCTTGTACTTTTATATGTTCCACTTCTCTAATTATATTTTCATTTTGTTTGTTGATTTCCATTACAATAGTTCCTGTTAGATTTTCTTCTAAACATCTACCCCATTCTTGAATTTCTTGATCAACATGTTTTTCTATCTCTTCCCGGATTTTGATTCCATTATCTTGAATCTCTGTTCTTAAATTTTTATTTTGCTCCTCAATATTTTGTTGCATCTTATCCATTCTTCTTTGAAATACTTCGTTTTCTTCCCTGATTTTCTGGATTTCTTTAATACTTTCAGATTTCACATCATCAATTTTCTTTTCCAATTTGTCTATGTTCCCACTCATCTGGTCCATTTTTCCATCTATCCTGTTGATATCTCCTCTCATTGTATCTATGTTTCCATTTATTCTCTCCTCCATTCTGATAAATAATTGTTGCATCCTGTCCATCATCTGATCATCTCTATTTGTACTTGTTCTTCCTTGTTTTTCCCTGCTCTCTTGTATCCTCTCTTCTTGTTCTTGTGCTTCCTCATCTCCTGTTGAGTCTTCCTCTGGTACATTTTCTCCAGATTGTCCCTGTTCTAAGTAATGTATTTGGAAATCCCCTCTACCATGTCTTCTTTCCTCTCGTTCCTCTTCCGATCCACTATCCGTACCTACCTGTTTTCCGTCTCTTAACATCATTTTCTTTTCCATCTTATATTTATAATATCGTTACTAATTTTATTTAATATTACTTGTATATGTTTTATTTATACTCCTCACTAAATCCTACCAATTATTTCTAAATCGCCCCACGTTTTTGGGTGCCAATTTGCTATATCTAATTCTAATGTTTTTAAAACCTTCTTATCACGAAAAAAAAATCTTAATTTGCCCCACGTTGCGGTGACAATTTGTAGTTGATAGTTTATAAATTGGATATTTTAATAGCCTCACGTTGGGCCGACAATTTGTTGTTATATTTTTTTATATGCGTTTATTATAGTTTATTATATAATTTTATTAATATTTCTACACATATATATATGTATGTATGGCTAGCTCAGTGATCTTTATATTGTTAATATTTTAAATTGTTATATGTATTTATATGAACGGTGAGCATGAGAACACTTTACTCTCGTTGGGTCCCGGATGATATGAAAATATATGAAATTGTATAGTTTGAATATTGTCTTACCATAATTTACTCAACATGTGCTTTGAATCTGAGCGCGGAACATACCTATTTAACCTCTATGATATCACTCATTTTATGTTCTGTGGATGGTAGAAATGAAATACAGACAAGTCAACAAAATTTAGTTTATATAATGGTGAATCGTGATAAAATTGAAAAACATTATGATTATAATGAGAAAATTTGTGAAAACCCTTACTATTACTACTAAATTACATGAAATGGATATTCTTAAATTGATAAAAATTGTTCATAGTGAAATTTGGCCAAATAAATTATAAGTCTGACTTTTTATTATGGTATACCATGTAAATTATTAAAAAAAACACTGACCTGTGTATCACTTAAAAGTTTAGTAAGTGCACTCTGTTCCCGATTCTTCCTCTGGTATCAGGCTGGACTCTCTTCTGGAATCTTGGACACCAACTCGATATTTTCGAATACAGGTAAGTCAATAAATTTATTAAGTTGTTAGCTATATTCGCCTTATACAGTTTAAAGATGCTTCTGAATGTTCTTCACTATCAATTATAGCTTTAATGTGATAATATAATCAAAATTCTTGCATAGCGTCTCCAATTAAATTTTAAATTCTATATATATTTCCACAAATAATTATGTTTTACGGTTAATTTCTGGTTTAAACGTTTCTCGTATTCTACTTTATCTTTTGTATTATGTTTTTATTTCAAATTTACATGATTTTTGCATAATTTCAATAAAATTTTAAGAAAAAATTCTCTTACATGTTCATCCACTTCGGATCACCCCAGATACCTTCCTTCTTTTTTAAATCAACAACTCCCGGTTGCTAGCATTGTTATTTCAAACAAAACACTACCAAGTTGCTAGATATTACAACCTTGTTTATTAGATGTTTTATATTAAATTTATCTTTTCTTTCCCTCATCATTATTGTTCCTAATTATTTGTGAAAATTTTAAAATAATTCATTATACTTTTCTACCTCTTAAATAGTTCCAAACTATGTCTTATAATTTAATACACTAATAACATCTCTCCCACTTTAAATGAACATATCAATAAATCTACAATCAATAATTCGTTATAATCCTTTATAATATTTTTCAAACCCTTTCTGTTATTTTACTAGACCATTATCTTATATAAACTCATCCTATTATTTAGTACAATAACCTTTTTTATATAAACAGCTTTAAAAAAAATCAATACTTCAGACTTCGAAATATGTCTATGGTTGACTATTCTGCTATGAATCTTCTATGATATTTTTCATCCGCTTTGAATTGACATTTCAATATTTGACTTTCGACAATTGTGAATAATTCGTTTGTATATTCGTATCAAAATTTTCTGTTTATTATTACCCAATAATAATTTTTATTTTATTTCAGATTCTCTTAATATTCTAGGTGAAATATACATGTCATCCTCTGTGCTGTGAATAAATTATGAATTTATAGTGTATCAAGGAATGAAATTTGCTTTGATGACTCACGATGTTTACAATATGAAAAATTCAGGTACTGATTTCTAATAATACTAGTGTATTTATAATTATAAAAGATAATTGATATCATAGACATTCAATTGGATATGAGATATATTTCATTATATCGGTTCATACGTAAAAATGATAATTATATATATTTTTGAGTAGATAACCTCTATTCGTCCTTTGACAATGTTACAATTTCATATATTTTTGGGAGTTATTCTGTTTAAAATTTATGACGATAAGTTTAATATATATATATATATATGGTCAAACAAAGTATCCCGCACATAAATATATATATATATATATATATATATGTATATATTAATGTGGAAAAATAATGCTACACACTGTACATATATCTAGCACTAGTTAATTGCAGTTTGAAATATTAACGAGTATAAAATTATTGAAGGAAATACTATTCGAGAATCAAATTTAAACTAGATTAAACTAATGAAATTTCTTTAAATTTTATAATGTACCTTGTATACACATAAATGACACAAATATAATAAGGATTCAAACTATTTAAGAGAAAAATTTGGAAAAACATCACCTGTTATGAAATGAATGACTCCAGTTTTCAATTGAAATCGTTAAATGTTTATGCATTATCTTAAATTCCCATTAGATACCATTAAACAATTTAGAAGCCCTAGAAATATTTCTTGTAATATACCCAAAGTTGAAATTCCATATAAAAACATTAGGGTTATAAAATCTTCGACTTCTGGAAGTATGTGTCAGCTGGGTAGAGAAAAATCCATGACAGCTAAAAAATTTTAAGAATTAATAAAATGCAAAAGATAAATAGATGAATTGTTAGTTTAGAATTGTTAAAAAGTATGATTTATAATTAAAAAAGTTAATATCTTAAATAATAAAATGAAATCTATTGACTGAACTTCTATGAGTTATTTTGATTGGTTACAAATATTTTTATGATTTCAATAAACAGAGGGCTAATGAAAAATGAGGTTTCTTGTTTAGAAAAAAGTGGTTGCTTAGGGAGATAAAGAAAGTTGTTGACGAGTAGTATTGAAAAATCAAAAAGAAAGACATTGTTCTTTAGAAATAATATAAGAATTGTTAAAATTAAGGTAAAATAAGTTTGAAAACAGTGATACTAACCTCCAAAAAGCATTCCTGAAGAGAGGTAATACTATATGCAGAGAATATTGGCTTTAACCATCCTGGAAAGTCTATATATATCCCGTATCGTTGGAACAATAATTTCCACGATCTTTGAAGAGAATCTATGCATGGAAAGCCTTCAAAATTAAATTGATTCGAATGGATTCTTGAATCAATACCGACATTTTCGAAGCAGCCTACAAAGTGAGAGTAGAATAAATTGACAAATAAAACTTACCGTGTGTACATGGAATATTAGATATTGAAACTGTGATGACAATGTGTGTTGTGTTGTATGACTTTCCACCATTTTATTTTCTCTTATGAATATAAAGTTGTGTTGTTTTGTATAATATTAAGTTGTGTTCTTTTGTAAATAACGTATAATAAGTTGCATACTTGCAAGTATTTATACTAAATTCATTTGTTGCGAATGTGTTTCGTGTGAAAGATCATCATAGATAAGTTATTATTTTTATAAAAATTTTGTATTTGAATAATGTATTTGTCTTTTTGATTTCGTATTAAATGTTGTTCATTTGAAAGATTTAACTACATTGTTGGAGAATTTAATTTCAAGACGATTGTTTCTTTTATCATTTTGGCAGTTGGTATCATTGATCAGACAGATCACAACTGCAGAGGGATCCCGAAACAGAATGTGCAGGACCGTTCTGTAAAAATTTATAGAGAAAAGAAAAGCAAGAGTTTCATTTTTTGTTTGAAACTTTTTAATTAATAAAAAAAAAATTGTTTTGGCGCTTATAATATAAATTAAAAATATTTTATCTTATTCCATGAACCCAAGAGCCTGAGGTTAATGATTTCTCATGCAAACAACTAAAACTAGAATTTCAAAGTATAAAAAAAGGTGTGTAATTATTTCATGACATGTTTTAAAAAAAAATAAAATTAAATATACCGGGCAAATTAAATTCATATAAAATAAACTACAATAATATATATATATATATATATATATATATATATATATATATATATATATATATATATATATATTATTGTGGTTTATTTTATATGAATTTAATTTGCCCGGTATATTTAAGAAAATTATCTAGGTTCAATAATGCCACACAATGCACTTACCTTTACCTCTTCTTACTATTAAATTTTTTAATGAGCACTCAGCTTCTCAGAGTCTTGGGTTCATAAGGTTAAATATTCATATTATTTTTCTTTTAGTAATAAGCGCCAAATCTCAATATTGAATTTTGATAAAAAAAAATTTTGTGATTTAAAATATTTATATTCAATAAATTTTTACAAACCGGCCCTGCATATTCTGTTCCAAACCCCCTCTCGAGTTACAATACGGTCCATCAATCCTGCCAACTGATAAATCAAACACTAAGAAATGCAGTCTACAGACAATATAATTTGTTCTTCCAAATGGGAAGACTTGTTATTTTATATATATTCAAAATACATTATTCTTTTTTATCATCAATTAAAAAAAATGAACTTATCTACAATGATCTTTCACACGATACACATTCGCACAAATGAATTTAGTCTAAATACTTCCAAGTATGCAACTTATTATACGTTATATACAAAAGAACACAACTCTATATTCATAAAAGAAAATGGAGGAAACTCATACAACACACGTTGTCAGTACAGTTTCAATATCTAATGTTCAGTATACACACGGTAAGTTTTATTTAAAATGAAACATTTTTTAAATACCTTTTATCATCCGCTGATTATCAATAGATTTGTCAATTTACTCTACTCTCTCTTCTTTGCAGGCTGCTTCGAAAATGTCCGGATTGATTCAAGAATCTATTCAAATCAATTTAATGTCGAAGGCTTTTCATGCATAGATTCTCTTCAAAGATCGTGGAAATTATTATTCCCACGATACGGGATATATATATATATATATATATATATATATATATATATATATATATATATATATACTTTTCAGGATGGTTAAAGCCAATATTCTCTGCATATGGTATTACCTCTCTTCAGGTATGCTTTTTGGAGGTTAGTATCACTGCTTCAAATCTTATTTTACCTTAATTTTAACAATTCTTATATTATTTCTAAAGAACAATGTACTTCTTTTTGATTTTCTTAATACTACTCGTCAACACTTTTTCTTATCTCCCTAAGCAACCAATTTTTTCTAAACAAGAAACCTCATTTTTCATTAGCCTTCTGTTTATTGAAATCATAAAAATATTTGTTACCAATCAAAATAACTCATAGTAGTTCAGTCAATAGATGTCATTTTATTATTTGAGATATTACCTTTTCAATTATAAAACATACTTTTTAACAATTCTAAACAAACAATTCATCTATTTATCTTTTGCATTTTATTAATTCTTAAAATTTTTTTAGGTGTCATGGATTTTGCTCTACCCAGCTGGCACATACTTCCAGAAGTCAAAGATTTTATAACCCTAATGTTTTTATTTGGAATTTCACCTTTGTATATAATACAAGAAATATTTCTAGGGCTTCTAAATAGTTTAATGGTATCTAATAGGAATTTAAAATAATGCATAAACATTTAACGATTTCAATTGAAGAGTGGACACATTCATTTCATGACAGGTGATGTTTTTTTAAATTTTTCTATCAAATTGTTTGAATCCTATTATATTGGTGACATGTATATGTGTACAAGGTATATTATAAAGTTTAAAGAAATTTCATTAGTTTAATTTAGTTTAAATTTGACTCTTGAATAGTTTTTCCTTCAATAATTTTATACTCGATAATATCTCAAGTTGTAATTGATTCGTGTTAGATATATACAGTGTGTAGCATTATTTTTTCACAATAATATATACGTATATATATATATATATATATATATATATATATATATATATATATATATATATATATATATATATTATAACGGATAAATAAGATATAAAGATTGTTATGAAACAGAGTTATTATGAAATACTAAATAGTAACGCACTAGATCATACTTTATAAAAAAGTTAAGAATGAGATATTCAAATTATATATGTTTTCTAGATAATTGTAAATACTTTCACTTCAATCTACTAATACAGCTTCTGTGTAATTTAAAAGACCTTATAACTTGTAATGGAATAAACAAAAAGAAACATTACCTTTAATCATAAAATCCTAAACCATAAAATAAACATCATCCATTACTATAAAATCTCTTATAAAGAAATACCATGAATACATAATCTGCAAGAAATATTAAACAATAAGTGTTCAACAACATAAAAGATATTATTCAATGTTACAATTCAATATTTACAAAATATGTTTGGTTAGAATTTTTGATGCTACAAATGTCAATATGTTTCAGCGACAAACGCTAGCGACAGAAAGATCAGAACAGTAAAACTCGTAAAACATATGAGATGATTTATCTGTAAATAATATTATCTAGGAATAGTTTGTTGAAAACCAATTGTAAATTTAGATTAAGTGATTATTTAAAAAGGTCTCACGCACATTTTGATGTAAATTTAGATTGTAGATTAGAAATTCAAATTATTTTAAATATGAACACTTTACTCAAGATTTCAATATATATAAACAATTTAAAGGCTAAGACAATAAGAAACAACTAAAATAGTGAACTACTTTGGAATGTCAAAGTAACACAGGAGATCAAGTCATACATGAGATTGTTGAGCAACAGATGCGAAAAAGTTTGTTGATTTTGGAAAAAAAAGAAGGTCGGAGAGAAGCGTTGTTGGAAGAAGGAAGCAGAAGGGACGCGTCGTTTAAAATTCATCAAAAAGTATATTAAAATCCTAGAAAAAGTCCTCAAACAATAAAATAAACATGATAAAGAATACAAGTAAATGTTAAAACATTCATCACGCAGTACGTAAATGAAATAACCTAAGAAGCAACATATTTATTATCCATAAAAGGTAACAAGTATAACAAATTTGTACTCACCTAGTAATTAGCTGAGATTCCACCAGCCAAGAAGTAATTACAAACGATTCATACAATTTCACGGGGAACCTTATCAGCTGATCCAACTTATAAATCAATGAAAATACAGAATTTTTTGGGCGGCATCGGTAATAAAGGTTAGTTATAATAAAATAATTGATCAATTATATATATAAAAACCATACTTTCTAACCATTTGAGTCGAACAATTAATCTAAAAGAAAAATAAAACATATTTAAGACAATTTATAGGTTAGACAGAATTAAAATATTTCAAGTAAGTAATGCATAGTTTATAAGATACTCACCTGTTTATAAATATAGTTATTCATTTCATTTTATCATTATCTACACATTTCATACCATCATTATCCACACATACACAGTTCATCATAAAAGGTTTATCGTTTATTAAATAATACATAACAAAAACGTTGTATGAATTCCAACAACCTCCATCATGTTTTATGAGTTTTAATGTGAATGACGAACTGCATCAATCGATTCTCATAGAGCGAACGATTTAACTTTCCATAGGCGTATCGCAGTGGCAATCATATCAAAATTGCAACATCTTTGAAGCATAAATTGACAATTTTTTTAAGACCTAATAACTACTACCAGAACTCAAAGGGAATTGAAGAATATTTTTATGCCCCGGCTATAAGGTAATTATAAAGATTCTTTGAGCTAGTCATTTAACGGATAAATAAAATTTGAGAACAATACTAAAATAAATTTCATTAAGATGAAAGTATTCAATTATTTACATTCAAGTTATAATGTTGGCGCCCATAAATACTTATAAAGAATAATCATCAAATCAACTACATTATCAATTATACAAAAATAATATACATTATAACTATTATACTAAAAATCATACATTAAAACATATGTCACCCAAACGTGTTGACAAATAAAATTTTGATTATTATAGTCATGTATTGATAAGAATAATACAGTATTATAACTTATATACAGGGTGTCCCGGGACTAATGGGAAAAAAGTCAGGAGAGTATAATATGAGCCAAAATAATGTTAGTACTTCATATAAACTTTTACTATGCAGGCCCTCGTTTTCGAGTTATAGGCCTCCAAAGTTTTAATTTTGAATTTGGTTTTTATTTTTATTTTTTGTACTAAATATTTGATCTTCATAAAATTTACGGCAAAGCTATAATGTAAGTGTATGTTTATTTTGGTAAGGTAAACAGATTTACAGTAGTGCATTGAAGCCAGGGACGGACTACTCGCAATGGTTAGTGATCCAAAAAATTTGCAGGTATGGCACACCCTGTATGAAATTATCGAAATTCACTTTCCCACACATTAAGCTAACGAAACGGTACTTTTGTTGAAATTCGATAAAATAAGCCGTTTGGCTAATATTTACAGTTTTATTAATGCACTACGTACAAATCTACCTAACTAACTTATTAATACGATGTCCAGAATTTACTTGCTTTTAATCAAAATTACGAACATAACATTATAAAACCATTAAGAAAACCTCAAAAAACACAGGTTATAAAACATTAGACTAAAACTAATTCCTAAACAACAACGAAAACTAACGTTATTCTAATAAATGTTCAATATGAGCTCCTCCCACTTCCACGCACATTCTAAGTCTACGAAGGTTGTTTCTTTGCACTTGAAAGAGCAATTTCACACTATTTCTAATAACATTGCAGTGTAACACAATTCTGTCTATTAAATCTTGCCTTGTTTGCACAGGTGTTGCGTATACCTTACTTTTGAGATAACCCTAGAGAGAGAAATCCATAGGATTAACGTCTCCTGATCGCGGTGGCCATTGAAAAGGGCCTCCACGACCAATCCATCTATTAGGAAGCCTTGTGTGTAAATGCTGTCGTACATCTAAACTGAAATGAGGAGGGGCCCCATCATGCATGAACCATAAATTCCTACGAGTTTGTAGTAGCACATCATCAAACAGGTTCCATAACTCATTTTGCAAAAAACTCCAAATATCTCTGACCGGTCAAAGTACCGTCAATAAAGTATGGCTGTATCAAATTATTGCCAACTATTCCTGCCAAACATTAACCATGATCCATGCTGGAACCTAGTTTGGATAATGCCATGTGGATTCACATCATCCCATGAATGCATATTATGAGAATTTATGATTCCATCTCTGGTGAAACCCGGTTCGTTCGTAAAGAGAACGTTACTAATAAATGTGATGTCTGCTTGTTGTTGTCGCAGAAACCACTGGCTATACTCAAGTCGAGCAGGATAATCAGCCACTGTCATACGGTGTACTTTTTTCATGTGAAAAGGATATAAGAGCTGTTCTTTTAGGACGCGATGAACAACTGATTTCGAGACGTTATGTTCTCTTGGTAATTTTCTAAAACTCGATGGTTCATTATCAACTGCATTTAACAAGTCTTGTTCAACTGCCACAGTACGTATGCTTCGTACTTGACCTTCTCCAGCTTTTTCTGGCGAAAATCTTCCTAAAATTTAAAATTTTGTTTTGTATACATGGAAAATTACATTTACTTATTCATACCTGTTTTTGTAACATGAGATCAATACGCCCAAACATTCGTCTGTCTGGCAATGCTCTGTTTGCAAAATGTTCTTCATAAAGCCTTTTGGCCTCTAAACAGTTTCGAGAAGCCAGTCCATACATTAGATGTTTATCTGCGTAGTCAATAAAAGCGAATTCTGCTATTGTAACTGTTAAATTAAGGACTTATGAATTATTGACAAGTACTGACTACGAACTATTCTACACAACGTTTGACAACTAATCCTATGGTAACTTGATAAACGGTAAAAACACTTATAAAAAGTTTTTAACAACTTTCCAATTATTAAGTCGTTAATGTTTTTCATCTTCTGCTATCGTTAAATTATTTTTTTGTAGTACTCTAGGTAAATTTTGGACATCTATTAAAAGTTTTACCTCGTTGTGTACTTATAAAAATGGTGAATGCGTAAACTGGTACGTAGTGCATTAATAAAACTGTAAATATTAGCCAAACGGCTTATTTTATCGAATTCTAACATGAGTACCTTTTCGTTAGCTTAATGTGTGGGAAAGTGAATTTCGATAATTTCATACAGGGTGTGCCATACCTGCAAAATTTTTGGATCACTAACCATAGCGAGTAGTCCGACCCTGGCTTCAATGCACTACTGTAAATCTGTTTACAAAATAAACATACACATACATTATAGCTTTGCCGTAAATTTTATAAAGATCAAATAACTAGTACAAAAAATACAAATAAAAACCAAATTCAAAATTAAAACTTTGGAGGCCTATAACTCGAAAACGAGGGCCTGCATAGAAAAAGTTTATATGAAGTACTAACATTATTTTAGCTCAGATTATACGCTCCTGACTTTTTTCCCATTAGTCCCGGGACACCCTGTATATATATATATATATATTAATACATATACTCTATCTAATTTCTAAAGAAAACATTGAAATAAAGAAAAATGTACATATTTGGATGTAATACTAGTGATATACAATGTATTATAAATAATTTAAAAGATTCAATATGCAAATAAAATTTGACATTACAATTTCGAATGACAATAATGCAGAAGATACTTAATGATACATAGATTTTATAAAGATTTTAAAAAAAGAATACAGATGTCGCTGGTAGCAAAATTACAATTAGAATTAAAGAATGAAAATCTCTCTTTGTTATATGAAAACATAAATTTGTATTTTTTTTAAAAAAAGAAATTCTTTGGTAACTAAAGGAGAAGAGAATTATTTATGGAAAAAGTTTAGTTAGTTGATTTTGAACCCCTCTCGAGAGAACATCTAATATGAGTTCTCTCAAATTTGCTGAATAATATAATAGTAATTGATATATTAAAATAGCATCAGATTATAATAATTAGCATGATAAGATCAGTGCGTGAATAATTTATTAAATAATTATATTGAAATAGTGTTAGTGATTTTTCCGGGTTCTAAATTATAAATTTAGAAAAGTGGTTCCGGCGATTCTAAAAGACGTGCTTAGAATCAGAACGAGTGATCCTGATACCTAGTTGGTGAGTCCAGTCCAGATTTTTATAAATTATTTTTCAAGAATTAACAGGCCTTCAAATAAAATTAAGATAGATGCATCTATATCACATTTTTGAATGCTGACAAAATTAACGTTAAAGATATATAAAATTTCACCTGAAGAGAAGAGAAAATTTTTTGAATAGATAATTTTATCGCATATAGTTATTTGACATTTATACACGTCAAGTGTAATTTTCGACGATTTGAACGTTTAGAATAAGTAGTTAATTAGGTTGTTCTTCTAGTATATAGGTTGTTTTTTTTAATTTTAAGGTTCGTAGAAAGTACGATTATTGTTCTTTATTATATTTTGGGAATAATAATTCATTTTCACTTGTTATCTGATGGTATATAATATATAATTTTTGATTCCAACTCACTTTGGTATTAATTCAACTCCTATTTCATTGAATTTGAAAAATTTTGGATCCTATAAAACTTTTGATATAATCAGTGACGTTTAGTTAATTTTCAGTGACAGAAAAATTGTAGATGTCATTAGATAATTTAATAGTCTTAGAATATATTGAACAAGCAGTCACTATAGATTTGCAATAGTATAATTGACAATTTTGGAATATTCTTTGGAAATTTATAAATTTAAATTATTGATTTTTTTTAATCCCTGAGGTAAGAGCGAGTAAGTCGATTTTGTAGTAATTTATCTTTCAGAATATAAAATTTCATATTCATCTGAGCCGGGCATAATAATTTGACAATTCCTGTCAAAATTTCAAATAGGTTATATTCAGTGATAAAGGTGTTTTCACATTAGTGTAGTTACTACCACGATAGTAACAACAGCATCTAATAATCAAATTTCAAATAAAATCATATAATACATAATTATAAAAACAGTAGAACATTAAATATATTGTAATATATATATATATATATATATATATATTATAATGGATTGTTATAGTTGTATACTTTGCCGACAATACCACTATAATTGTTATATTATCAATTTAATATATTCAATTTTAGTGTAGCTAGCTCATTAATAGAAATAAAGAAATTTTTCATATATTTATTTATTTAGGTAGAGAGAATGAGAAACTCTTACTACTCTTTGGGTTCCGGAAGTGATTTTAACTCTTTATCTCCAACACTTTATATATGAATCATTCAAATAACTTTTACTATATTTTATTTTATATTATTTGGTACGCCTATGGATAGAAAATTTCAATATAGCAATCGATTCCAAATCTCACAGTAAGAATAGATGATTAGAAGTATTCAGTAGAATAATCGATTCCAAATGTCACTCATATCAGTTGAAGTAATACATACATGAAAACAATGATTTCATGAATACATTTATTACTACACATATATTATATGAGTCAAGAAATATGTATTATCAATTTAAACAAAGTGATGAAATCTTATATGCTAATATAAAATTATTAAGTCGAAAAATGAAAATTGTTCAATAGAAATGGTAAGTACTTAAGTTTCTGTTATCAGTTTTATCAGAACCTTTTTTTTTAAATTTTAATAGTTTCAGATTCTATTTCTTTTGACTTTTACCATAGATGTACATCTGTAACCTAAATGTTGGTACCAACAAAGACAAATTAAACACTAACCTGATTCACAATCCACTCATCTTCCTTTCTTGAAGAGTTATCTTCCCAAAAACAAGCTGTGTACAGGTCCGCCGACCTTATAATGCTTCTTTACAGGATTTCTTATTTCAGGAAACAAATATTTGTGATTTCTATTAGTTTCTAGCTTCTTAGATTTAATTGCTCTATAATGTTTATTTCAGTAACTTTCCATTAAGTATCATCTCCAATTGAATTGATTGAATTTTAAATATTCATTTTATTCTGACATCACCTCCAATAACTTGTATGTCTTGTTTCATCTATTGTATGTAGCTTCTTATATCTTCATTTGTTTGGACCTTTTTAGTACAAATTTCTTAGTTTTTATCTAAATTTCTTATAATTTTATCTCCAATACTCTATTCCATCTCCGCATCTCAAAATTCTTTTTCAACAACCCACCGCCTTTCTTTTTATTTTTCGTTGCTATCCGAAATCATAAATATCTTGATTTCAGATTCATTTTCTAATTCCTAATATATAATTACAAACCATAAAATTCACATCTTTCTTGACTCAATAAATATAGATTTCTATGGTTCTGCTTCTTTTTCAATTTATAACCTTATTCCAGTCAATTTATAAAATGATTTTATTTTTGACATTTCTGACATTATTTGATATATATAACCAAAACTCTCTAAATGTTGAATAATTAAGTTATTACATGTTTATTTATTGTATCTATTATTAATGTTCAATGAATATTTTTAGAATATGGATTACATGTTTCTTTTAATTAAGGAATTTTGATTTATAACTTGTTATTTATTACTTACAATGGATTGTCGATATGCTTCTTAAATGAACTACTGTGTTTAAAGGTAAGTTTTATCCTTTTTATTCAAATTTCTTATTACTATTGCTCATATATTGTATTCCATTATGAATAGATTACTTCATCAATAAATTCTTTTGGTATCATATTAAAGATATTGAATCAAATGTTCCAAACTTCAATATATTTGTGAGAGTGAGAATTTCAAATATACTTCCATCTAAGTAGTGAAGAACTATCTCCTCTATATATACATTTTTTACTTTTATAAGGTAATAGATATTATGTATCCTGATCAAAATAGGTGCTAATAATTCTCTAACACTTATCAGATGATGTATATATGCTCCAGAATATTTTGTACATGTAAGACATATACAGTTTTTTTTAAATACTGCATTAAATCTTCTGTATATTGGAAATATTTTCATTAACCGATACTGGTTTATATAATTCTGTGTAGTATGCTGATATGAGTTATATTATTTTAGTTTCTGTGTTCTTGAATTATGTTCAAATCCCCTCAAATTTAAATTTTAAGAGTTCTCAATACCTTGAGATCTTCTTCACATTTAAATTTCCAATTTAAAATTAATTCTTTTTTTTCTGGAGGCAAATCTAAATTTGTGTATTATCCTTCTTTCATTATGTTCTTTGAATACGGCAATTAATTTCCCAATCTATTATTATATCTCTAATACCTATCATATATCTACACTAAATCTAACTATTTATAAATTAGCAACATAATATTATCTATTAAATAATTATCAACATATCTCAAAATTATCTTGAATCAAATTAAACTATTATTCCTAATTCCCATAAAACTTCTTAAATCTACTATATCTATTGAAATTTCATGTAACGTACTGTTATTTGTTATTCTAGAATTCCCTATATACATGTTGACCAATTTCTTCTATGATCTGTAATATTTCAACTCTCTTTTATTCTACTCTGCCTAAACAACTTACATGGAACTGGATATGATTTTACTTTAACAATTCTCAGTATTCTTCTCCTATATTACATCGATATTTTAGTTAAGCAACCCTTAGTTCCTTCGAAATTCTTTTGTTATACGTCTTTAATAATTCATTTATAACTTCATAATATTCTTCATTACAATCTGTCCAATTACCATTACTTTTCACATCTTCTATTTATTCTATCTCACACTCATAATGGTTAGCCAGTCTACTTTCTTTTTCAATCAATCCTTCATATTTCATCATCAAACTCTTCACTTTCTCTTCATATTCCTTATTTCCACTCACTAAGTCCAATTCTACCATAATTACATTCCTCTTTATATTCCATAACTTCCTATTATCCTCTTCAATTGCCAATACTTCCATATTTACCTCCTTAAATTCAATTATTTTACCATTTAATTCTATCTATCTATTCAAAATCAATTATTTCCTCATATTTCATCAATACATCAATAACTATGTCTGTTTCTAACTTCTTCATCGACCATGCTTACATATCAACTTCTGTTTCATCCTTTAATTCAATCTTTTGTATCATATATTTGCTTAGTTCATATAACTTCCGTCTGTTTGTTCCTATAAATGTAATTATTTCATCCCGTACATCTATTTTGTTGCTTAATTTCATTCCTATTTTCTTTATCACTTCTTCTATCAAAGTTTCTAAAATCTCTTCTATTCTCACAATACTTGTTGTCATAAATTTTATCTCCATTTCCATATATTCGTTTTTTATTTCTGTAACTTCTATTTTTATTTCCATAATTCATATCAACATGTCTATCATTTCTTCTATTATCAATCCATGTTTATATAATTTCTATTTAAATATGTTTTTAAATATTACTTGTTAATCATAAACCTTTTATGTACACATCGTTTTTATATCCATTGTTTCGCATGTACAATTTCTTTTCGTTTTCCAGATTTCGTTCCCATAATCCTGTCATATAATTCAATTTTATTTTCTTTTCCTAAACTTCGTCTTATTCTCTTCTCTTATTGTTTGATTCCCTATTGGTTTCTGTAACTTCTTTCTGTTCACCACCATAATTTTTTTAATTTTGAAGTCCCATATCTCATCAATTTCTCCCCATAAATGCATTGAAATTTGCATCTCAAACTCTTCCATCTCATTGAAGTTGCTTTTTATTATTTTCATATCCACCATAATCTCAATTCGATTTTTTTTATTTTCAATTCTCTTAATAAATATTCTTGGATCAATTATTTTTATGTTTCTCTTAAGTTTCACTCTGATTTCGCCATTCTCTGTGTAAATTATTGGTTCTTCAATTAGTCTTATGGTTTCATCTATTTCTTCCTTAGTTTCTTGTAATCGTTTGTTCATTTCTTTTAATTCCCAATTAACTAATTTCTCTATACTTTCTCTCCTTTTTTTACACGTTCCCGTTTGTTCTTCTATCCTTCCATTTAAGTCATTAAATTTCTTATTTAAATTCTGTTCATACATTTGCATTATTTCCTCATTTGTTTGTTCTTGTACTTTTATAGACTGTATTTCTTCAATTGTATTCTCATTTTGTTTCTTCACTTCTACTTGAATTGCTCCTGATAAATTTTCTTCTAAACATCTTCCTAGTTTTTTAACTTCTTCTTCTACCTGTTTTTCAATTGTTTCTCTTATTTTAATTCTATGTTCCTGAAGTTCTACTCTCAAATTCGTATTTTCTCCTTTTATATCAATTTTAATTTTATCTATCTGTTTTCTAAATTCTTCATTTTCCTCCCTAAGTTTCTTAATTTCCTTCAAACCTTCCATCTTCACCTCTTCTATTTTCTTTTCCATCCTGTTCATGTTTCCATTTAAATCATTCATGTTCCCATTCATCTTGTTCATCTTTCCATTCAAATCTCCCCTCATATTATCTATCTTCCCATTCAAATCTCCGCTCATATTATCTATCTTCCCATTCAAATCTCCCCTCATATTATCTATCTTCCCATTCAAATTAATTAAAAATTCCATTATTTGATCTCCTCTGCTTACACTATCCTGCCTGTCTTGTCTACTATCCTGCTGTTCCCTTGATTCTTCACTTTCTTTATCTATTAAGGTTTGTTCCTCTACATCTGAATCTCCCATTCCACATCTCCTTTCTTCTTGTTCCTCATCTGATCTGCCTTCCAAACCTATTTGTTTTCCGTCCCTAAGCATCATTCTCTTTGCCATTTTAATTGTATCTAATTCTAATGTTTTTAAAACCTTCTTATCACGAAAAAATCTTAATTTGCCCCACGTTGCGGTGACATATTTATAATGGATTGTTATAGTTGTATACTTTGCCGACAATACCACTATAATTGTTATATTATCAATTTAATATATTCAATTTTAGTGTAGCTAGCTCATTAATAGAAATAAAGAAATTTTTTATATATTTATTTATTTAGGTAGAGAGAATGAGAAACTCTTACTACTCTTTGGGTTCCGGAAGTGATTTTAACTCTTTATCTCCAACACTTTATATATGAATCATTCAAATAACTTTTACTATATTTTATTTTATATTATTTGGTACGCCTATGGATAGAAAATTTCAATATAGCAATCGATTCCAAATCTCACAGTAAGAATAGATGATTAGAAGTATTCAGTAGAATAATCGATTCCAAATGTCACTCATATCAGTTGAAGTAATATATACATAAAAACAATGATTTCATGAATACATTTATTACTACACATATATTATATGAGTCAAGAAATATGTAATATCAATTTAAACAAAGTGATGAAATCTTATATGCTAATATAAAATTATTAAGTCGAAAAATGAAAATTGTTCAATAGAAATGGTAAGTACTTAAGTTTCTGTTATCAGTTTTATCAGAACCTTTTTTTTTTAAATTTTAATAGTTTCAGATTCTATTTCTTTTGACTTTTACCATAGATGTACATCTGTAACCTGAATGTTGGTACCAACAAAGACAAATTAAACACTAACCTGATTCACAATCCACTCATCTTCCTTTCTTGAAGAGTTATCTTCCCAAAAACAAGCTGTGTACAGGTCCGCC
Source organism: Galeruca laticollis (assembly GCA_963921935.1). Classification (NCBI taxonomy): domain Eukaryota; kingdom Metazoa; phylum Arthropoda; class Insecta; order Coleoptera; family Chrysomelidae; genus Galeruca; species Galeruca laticollis. Next base: position 43,437,044 of record OY998176.1, read on the forward strand.
GACCTTATAATGCTTCTTTACAGGATTTCTTATTTCGGGAAACAAATATTTGTGATTTCTATTAGTTTCTAGCTTCTTAGATTTAATTGCTCTATAATGTTTATTTCAGTAACTTTCCATTAAGTATCATCTCCAATTGAATTGATTGAATTTTAAATATTCATTTTATTCTGACAACACCTCCAATAACTTGTATGTCTTGTTTCATCTATTGTATGTAGCTTCTTATATCTTCATTTGTTTGGACCTTTTTAGTACAAATTTCTTAGTTTTTATCTAAATTTCTTATAATTTTATCTCCAATACTCTATTTCATCTCCGCATCTCAAAATTCTTTTTCAACAACCCACCGCCTTTCTTTTTATTTTTCGTTGCTATCCGAAATCATAAATATCTTGATTTCAGATTCATTTTCTAATTCCTAATATATAATTACAAACCATAAAATTCACATCTTTCTTGACTCAATAAATATAGATTTCTATGGTTCTGCTTCTTTTTCAATTTATAACCTTATTCCAGTCAATTTATAAAATGATTTTTTTTTTGACATTTCTGACATTATTTGATATATATAACCAAAACTCTCTAAATGTTGAATAATTAAGTTATTACATGTTTATTTATTGTATCTATTATTAATGTTCAATGAATATTTTTAGAATATGGATTACATGTTTCTTTTAATTAAGGAATTTTGATTTATAACTTGTTATTTATTACTTACAATGGATTGTCGATATGCTTCTTAAATGAACTACTGTGTTTAAAGGTAAGTTTTATCCTTTTTATTCAAATTTCTTATTACTATTGCTCATATATTGTATTCCATTATGAATAGATTACTTCATCAATAAATTCTTTTGGTATCATATTAAAGATATTGAATCAAATTTTCCAAACTTCAATATATTTGTGAGAGTGAGAATTTCAAATATACTTCCATCTAAGTAGTGAAGAACTATCTCCTCTATATATATATATATATTTTTTACTTTTATAAGGTAATAGATATTATGTATCCTGATCAAAATAGGTGCTAATAATTCTCTAACACTTATCAGATGATGTATATATGCTCCAGAATATTTTGTACATGTAAGACATATACAGTTTTTTTTTAAATACTGCATTAAATCTTCTATATATTGGAAATATTTTCATTAACCGATACTGGTTTATATAATTCTGTGTAGTATGCTGATATGAGTTATATTATTTTAGTTTCTGTGCTCTTGAATTATGTTCAAATCATATATATATATATATATATATATATATATATATATATATATATATATATATATATATATGTTATATTCACAAATTCACGTTAAACTTTTTAAAAACAATTTTTATTGAGTTACACAGTTTTATGTTATATAAAAAAATAATTAATAGGTTGAAATTATAATTGTAACTAACTATTTTACATAAAGTCAAAGAATTTATAGAATTTGTTAAATCAACGTCAGCGTTTATTTTCATGGAGAATTCGATGTAGCGTCGCTCCCATAAAAGTACAGAAATCATTATTTTTCTGTAACATAATATTTGTGTTACTTAATGTGTTTATTTTATAAAAACGCAACGTAGCATCGTTCTCATGAAAATACGGAAATCGTAATCTGATGTTTGACATTGCGTAACATTACTTAAACATGAGCGTTTTTTCGTATATAACATATATATATATATATATATATATATATATATATATATATATATATATGGGTGGAATATGAGGAAGCTAGATACTGCAAGCCTAAGCCAAATAGTTTCTAATATTTCAGTAAATGCACCTACACCAGATTCAAAAAGTTTTTATGAAATACTCGCGAACATATGCAATGCCTCGCAGCCAAAAAGAAAGAGCCACCCAAGAGGTAATCCGGTATATTGGTGGTCGCAGGAAATCGCAGACCTCAGAAAGGAATGGACAAGAAAAAGAAGAATCTGCACAAGAAACAACAGAAGATATGAACCAGAAGTGAAACAAAAGTTACAAGATAAGTACAAAGAATCCAAAAAACAGTTGAGGAATGCTTTAAAAAAAGCCAAGCAGGTCTGCTGGAACAATATCTGTGCAGGTATAAACTCCGATATATGGGGCAATGGCTATAAAATAGCTATGAAGAGGATCATTGGCTACCCTCCGAAACCCCAACTACCGGCAGATACTATACATAAAGTGGTAAGGCACCTCTTTCCGATACATGAGGAGGTACATTTCGAATGTAGAAGAACCCCTTACTCCCTAGATTTTACGGAGGAAGAACTGAAAATGGCAAATTAGAAGCTAAAAACAAACAAGGAACCAGGTCCAGGAAATATCCCTGCAGAAATTCTGAAATACCTCATTGACAGCAAGGCGGACTTTGTTCTAAGATTCTACAACTCACTTGGCGATACAAAATACTTTCCGAAAGAATGGAAGCAGGCCAGACTGGTACTGCTTGACAAAGGTAAAAAAGCACCAGAGGACCCTTTTTCATATCGACCCGTATGTCTCTTAGATGTGGAAGGGAAAGTGAGTGAACACATAATTTTGGCTAGACTTAAGAAGGAACTGGAACGTACAGGCGGCCTTGCTGAAAGACAGTACGGCTTCAGGGAAAAAAGGCAAACCGTAGATGCCATCATAGACGTCATAAAAATTGCAAAACAGGCTTGGGATTTCTCTCCACAAAATAGAAAAATATGCGCTGTGATAACTTTAGACGTAAGGAATGCCTTTAATAGTGCTGCCTGGCAGATAATCTTAAATAAGCTGTGAAATATAGGAATTAATGAAGACCTACTTGCGTTGATAGCATTATACCTCTCCGAACGAGAAATCATAATTGGATATGAGGGCATTGAGGAAAATATAGAAATAAATAGCGGTGTTCCGCAGGGTTCGGTTCTTGGCCCTACACTTTGGAATATACTATACGATGATTTGCTTACGATGGACTTTCCAAAAGACGTCACCCTTATAGGCTTCGCTGATGACATAGCAATGGTGGTTGTGGATAAACAAGAGAAAGGCCTTATGGAAAAAGCAAATCTGGGAATTCTGATGGTGTCAAATTGGATGGAGAATAACTCTCTCAGTCTAGCATTGGAGAAAACAGAAGCTGTGCTGCTTACTGGAAGGACTCGAGTGAGTCCTGTATCTTTCAACATTCATGGAAATAAAATCACTCCAAAGGGGTCGGTGAAATATCTAGGTGTATGGTTGGATCCAAAGCTTTTATTCTCAGAACATATACATCGTACGATTGAGAAAGTGGAGAAAACAGTATCTGCCTTGTCCAGTCTTATGCCCAATGTGGGAGGCCCAAAAACTTCAAAAAGGCGAATCTTAGCTTCTGTGGCTCAATCTCAGATCCTCTATGCCGCCCCAGCGTGGTGCGCGGTTACGTATAATAAAAGACTTAAAAGAAAACTAGTTAGCATACAGAGGCTGATGTCGATCAGAGTGGCTAGTGCGTATAGGACAATATCTGCTGAAGCATTGAGAGTGATAGCTGGTATCCCCCCCATTGACCTCTTGATTGAAGGAAGGAAGGCGATTTACGAGGGAGTGGACCGAAACGTTGCACGTACATCCTTAAAGACATGTTGGCAAGAGCGCTGGAAAACTAGTACGAAGGGACGATGGACTTACAAAATAATTCCAGATATCGAAGAGTGGATAAATGGATTCTGTGGCGAAGTCGATTACTTTCTGACGCAAGCAATCTCAGGGCACGGTTGCTTCAAGTCATTCCTTTACAAGAGGAAGAAATCGGACACTGATCGCTGTCAGTACTGTGAGAACGTGGACGACGTAGAGCACACGTTGTTCCTTTGTACCAGATGGGAAGAGATCAGAGCAGGGTACCAAGGAGAGAGAAATAACTTGTTTACCAATGAAATTTTTTCAAGAGACTTAGTTGACGGTGAAAATGCATGGAAAAGTTCATATTAAGTAGTAAGAACAATTATCGAGATCAAGGAAAAAGAGATGTACTCGGTGAGCTGAACAGCATACCTGCCACCACATCGAAGTAATGCGAGAGCGGTTCCAATGTGGTGTGTCAGATAAAACGAGGAGAGGTTTTTAGTCGGTAAGAATCCGACACTACCAGCAACAACATCACTAGTGTCTTATGTAAGATTTTCCTCTCCAATGAAAATATATATATATATATATATATATATATATATATATATATATATATATTAATTTTATTATTTTGTATATATGTAAAATTAAGTTTTGTATATAAAATATGGGTTTTTGCTATTTCTCTCCTCCCTTTAACTAGGCACAAAGAAGGAGCGTGGCACTACTCAATAACTTTCTAACATGGCTTCTCCTGAACGTTCACCATATTGTTGTTAAAAATTTAATTTCCATTGGTTTGATTTTTGATTTTTAGTTGGAAAATGGTATCTATCCAAAACAAAATTTTCATAATTTTCTCCGAATTCTTCCCTTTTAATGCTGCAGAATGTATTGTAAGCAGTGGGAGGAGAATGGCCACGACTGAATAAACTTAATATAAACTCTTTGGTTCCACTGCTTATTGGTAGATGCCTAAGAGCTTCAACAACATTTGATATATGATTGTGACCATTTTTAAATTGTATGAAACACGACCATCAATGGGCTCCTTCGATTTGCTTTTTTCTATTATCCTTTTAATTGTTACAACTAATTCAGCTGCACATTCCAAATTTTCAGATGACTTTTGTCTTAAATTATTAGTTGTGGCTCTTTGTTGAACTCTGAAATGGCAATGATAAATGCACTTAAAAACATTTCTTTGGCAATTGGAAGCACGTGAAAGTTTCATTGGTAAGTAATAGTAGTTTATTAAGCCATTTCTGTCGAAAAAAAAAATCGTTAGCAAACTCGATGTCCATCAATATAAGGTACTGTTATTATTTTTTTTTTACTTTTCAGACAGATTCAAATAGAATAAAATAGTGGAATTACCTTAAACGGAACTTTGGTTTAAAAAGAATGCACCTAAATTCCGACATTAACCAATTACTTAGCCCCTGTCATTTTACTATCTACTTTATACTGACAATATTTGACAAAAAACGCATGTAAAACTGACGTCGACGTTTACAATGTGATACGACATGCATTTTTTTAATATACTGAACAAAAACTCCCACCTCTAATTCTTCCTGACTTTTCAACAGTAATTGAACTGCCTTTTCACCTACTTTTTTGTATTCGTAATTTTCCGGTTACTTATCCATAACTTTTGAAAATAAAAAAAACAAGTATCAATCGCCTGATTGCTGCTAAAGACACTTGGAAATATGAAGGTTATGTTTGATTAGTATTGGGCTTAGAGAATCCAAACTTTTTGTATTGATACCGATTCATTCGATCTTTTTCGCAGATAAAAACTCAATATTATTTAACTAAGTGTGAGTACTAAATACTTGAAGGGTTTTAAAATATCCATCATCTTCATCATGATATTATTATGTTCCACACTTGAAGTACAATGATTGCAGACCATGTTTCTGTATGTTGTACTCGCTTTATCCAAAGAAGTGCCTCTCACAAGTACAACTTACAATAACTTTCATTATTCTGTCAGCGGAACAGCTGATTTCTCAAAGGAGATCAAAAAATGCCCACAAAGACGTATGTCCGGGAAGAGGGGTAAGTGTACCAGTCCTAGTACTATACACAAATCATGGCAGATTGCGTCTGTCTTGATTGTGACGATGCAGACGATCGTGCTGTGATGTGTTCGACAGTCTCTGGGTAATTATTATTATCATTAGTATTAGTGCTATTCAACACTTCGATCTTGATTTCGATTTAGTTTATAATCGAAAACGAAAACGGATTGATGTTTGTTGAACGACCAAAAAAAATTGTCATTTTTAGTGACATAACCTCATAATTATTTTAGTTCATTTCACGTGTATTTCACACTTTTCACAAGTTCATTCAGTTTAATCACGTTCTATTTTATAAAAGCTGTTCTGTTAAACTAAAAATGTAATATACAATTGCAAAATATCACTCACATCACATAACCCATAGACAAACGGTAGTTTATTTAAATTTTTCGACCAATCACATGCTTCCGATTTACGATTACTTTCAATAGCATCATAATTTTAGAGCGATTATAATCAGAGTGATCGATTGATATCGAAAATGTATTGTCGAACACGTTGTTTTTCAAATGACAGGAAATGATTGTAATCGATTGGCGCGTTGAATAGCATTATTGTCTTTCTTTGTATTAAACAAAGGTTAGGGTTGAATAATTGATACACATTCTACTTAACAAAATTTATTTACAATATTTTCTCAATCAAAAATTCTGTAAGGTGGTTCCATGTATGTTTCGAATATTTCTTTAACTTGCTGGTACTGTCTTGGGTGTTCCAGCATCTCAAAGGTTGAATTGATATTAAGATACCTAAGTGCCGTTGGGTCGGAGGGTATCCAAATAATATCGCCTACCGGTTTAGGAGTTGGATTACTGAAAATTATGGAATAAATTACCATTTGTATAAATTAAAGTGAAAAGCTGAAAATAAATTGTGTCAAAGGCAGAAATTTTAATATTACAGAATAAAATATGCAGATGTGCAAAATTTAGACTTTGAAATAATAGTTTTCGACCAATTACTCACGAATATTTGACAAAATTGGTCCATAAATCAACATAACTATGCAACATTACACCATCTTCCTCAGGAAATTGACTAAGATCACTATTAGAACCATCGTCCCACATATAATGTAAATCTTCAGCGTGGGCTACAGTACCAGTGCCTTAAATCAATAGTTTTTTCCATATTTAATAACTGGGTGAAATGAAAATTTAGCAAAATGTTACCTGGTGGTATTGACGGCAGTATTGACGTCTGTCCTCCCAACTCACCTTTGTAAGAAAATTGATAGAAATAATATGGGACAAAGGGGGAAGCTAATTCAACTTGTTCGCAAGTAGGTGTGGTAAACAGTTTGTCGCTGGTGTACTGAAATTATAATAAAGCATACTGTCAAGATATAATTGACAATTTATTACAGGTTATACGATTTCAAGCTTGATATCAAGAATACAGCTTTTTGACCACATTTTCACCCAATTCGAAGTTTTTCTGAGGTCTTCTCGGAGCTCTATGAGAATATTACGTCGTAGCACAGATTCCATGATTTTGATGGGGTCTATAATTGGACTGGGAAGTTTCCTAACGCAAAGTATTGTATGTATAATTGAAGAAATAAACAATGTTGTATTTCATGAGAAATATTAGAACTATTAAAATCGTAGCAAAGCGCTTTGAACTGTTGAGTCATCATCAGTGTTTAACTGTAAGCAAGTAAACCAATAAGTTAATATGAAAATCGAAATTCAAAAATGTAAAGTGAGGTAACTTACTCGTCAGGCACTATCAAAAAATATCCAACTCCATCAAACGTCAATTATACAGTAATGTAAATATCAAAATTTCATTAAACTTGTTATAAAAATCCATCCCATGAAGGAATTATTGTGGAAAAAACGTTTACATTATGGTAGGATTGAAGTGAAATTGAGTAGTTGACACATCTAATTGCATACATGGAATGCTTAACATAAAATCCCTTCAACATGGAACAATTATTTCCAGGAATCGAAGATCACAGACATGAAATTTTTTTACCCAAAACAACGGACACAAGATACACATAAAGAGAACAGTCTAATGAGAACCAACTCTTAACCTGAATCAAGTAATAGTGATAAGGGGCAACAACTTAACAACTAAGATTTATGGAATGAGAACTCCAACTTAATTTAACTATATCAAATATCTGTTTTCAATCATGGAATGCATTAACTAGAGCAAATATATGCATATGACACAAGCAAATGTATTTATCAATGAAAACAAAATACATATTCAGAAATGTCTCCATGATCTAAGTATTAAATAGTTTTGTCAATAATTATACGACATAACTCAATACAAGGAAAGAATGGCGCTAAACAGATGCCAGTTGTCATGGGCAATCAATTCCAAACGAAATAATTCTTAATCTAGTGACAATGCTACATAAACAACACTGAATTTAGAACAGACACTGGAGAATAAACCAATGAACAGGATAACTAACTATTTCTGAAAGCAATAAACTATGACTTCACTTCATTTCTTCTATTATATAAATGCTTAATCCACAATATCCCCTTCAAGGGATGGGGTTTTTTAGAATTATTTTCATTCATTCCATGCTTGAGAACAGATCTTTGAAATGTTAGATTAACAATATTCGTCCTTCACATACATACTTGAAGAGTCTCTTAACTTTATGTTTGGATTTGGTTCTTATTAGACCGACCTTAATAGTTTAGTTCAGTTGTAGCTCTCCTTTGAGTTTATATTTCATAGAGCTTTGTTGTTGCCCTTATCACGGTAACTTGATTCAGGTTAAGAGTTGGTTATCATTAGACTTTTCCAGTGTGTATTTCCTGACCGTATTATTTAAATTTTCGTTCAAGCTTATTCCCAGTAATCGGCCAACATGGTTAAGGTTAAAAATAAAAAGATTTTTTGTATTGTTTACATTCTCTTCTCATTCATTTTATTTTCTCCACTACGTTTCGGCGTATTGCCATTTTCAAGTATTCCTTTCTTTTTTCCTCTACAATGAATAATGTGTTATTCAATTATAATACATTTAACAATAACAGACAAGACAAAATTAATTTAAAACAATGAGCTATTAAAACTTACACATTATAAATCTACTGTCGACTGTGGACATTGCGTTCTAAAATATTTTAAAATCAAATAAAGTTACTCGAACCTGTCTGATTTATAAAATCATCAACAAAACATACAAATAATATTCATAGGCGGGTAAGATGCAAAACACCTACAGCTACTCTATTAAATGGTTGTATATTTTTGGGAGACTTTGAATCTGTTTTCTTCTTTCTCTAAAATTTTAATGTTTTCAAAATCAAAACTATGGTGATTTTTGAATGCGTGTTTTGAAAGGGCTGTGGAATGTTCATTGTTGGTTTTTATGTTATATTGGTGATTGTAAATTCTGTTATGTAGGTATTGAGATGTTTGACCCACGTATTCACCATGTCAATCTTTACATTTGACATTATACACTACATTACTTTGTTCCAATTTTTCGGTTTTCGGTTTAAGTTTTGTGAAAAAAGTCTTGGTATAATTATTAGGTTTGTGCGCTACATTTATATTATTTTTACTCAACAGCCCCTGAATTTTTTCTGATGCACCTTGTATGTATGGTAAACTGATATATGTTTTGATTGAGATATTATTACTAGAGTTATTATCACTCCTATTGCTTGTGTCCCTACATAACAGAATTTACAATCACCAATATAACATAAAAACCAACAATGAACATTCCACAGCCCTTTCAAAACACGCATTCGAAAACCACCATAGTTTTGATTTTGAAAACATTAAAATTTTAGTCAAAGTAGAAAACAGATTCAAACGTGAAATCAAAGAAATGATTCGTATCAAAAAGAACAAAAATTCAATTAACTATAAGACGGACCTTCAAAGTCTCCCAAAAATATACAACCATTTAATAGAGTGGCTGTAGGTGTTTTGCATCTTACCCGCCTATGAATATTATTTGTATGTTTTGTTGATGATTTTATAAATCAGACAGGTTCGAGTAACTTTATTTGATTTTAAAATATTTTAGTACGCAATGTCCACAGTCGATTTATAATGTGTAAGTTTTAATAGCTCATTGTTCTACATTAATTTTGTCTTGTTTCTTATTGTTAAATGTATTATAATTAAATAACACATTATTCATTGTAGAGGAGACAAAAAGAAATACTTGAAAATGGCAATACGCCGAAACGTAGTGGAGAAAATAAAATGAATGAGAAGAGAATGTAAACAATACAAAAAATCTTTTTTTTTAACCTTAACCATGTTGGCCGATTACCGGGAATAAGCTTAAACGAAAATATCATTAGACTCTTCTGTCTATAGGTGTCTCGTGTCCGTGGTTTTGAGTAACATAATTTCATGTCTGTGAACTTTGGTTTTCGGAATTAATTGTTGAATGTCAACCTGATTTTATGTTATTAATTCCATGTATGTCAACTAGTCGACTTCACTTTATTCCTACTATCATGTGAACGTCCACAATAATCCTTTCATGGGTTGGATTTTCAATTTTAATGAAATTTTAATATGTACATTACTGTGTAATTGACGTTTGTTGGATTTGGATATTATTAGGGATATAATTTTGTAGTGTCTGACTTTACTTTTTTGATTTCCGATATTCATATTAACTTATGAGTTTACTTGCTTACAGGTAAACACTGATGATGACTTAACAGTCGAAAACGATTATAAAAATATTTTACAAGGAATACAATACTTTTTATTTCTCCACTTATATTCACACGTGGACACAGCCTGGGGCATTTCATTCTATTTTATGTATAGACCAAGCTACAGAGGTTTTTCCATGTAAAAAGTATCAGAAGAAAACCTGCTGCGCCGTTGTTTGGAGAATAGTTTCATATGATGTATTGATGTAGTGAATCCTTATATAATTAATTCTAGGCATTATAGAATTCGAAACATGAAGGTAGTAAAACAATTGATATTTTAAAATAAAAATTATTGCAAATATATGATAAACAGCGCGCGATAACAAGTATACACAAATGAAATAATAGTTTAGGTAAACACATCGTTTAACCATGAAATTTACCTTTACTTAAATCGCGGCACCTGGATTGTTATAGAATATTAGCCGTTGACCAGTTGACTGTATATAGATAAAGTGACATACCTTAATATAGGAATATAATAATTGAAATAGTAGACGTAGTTTAGTGTTGCTCGTATGTAGAATTTAAAGACCCGAATAATTATATAGTCAAGCGAGGAGTCAATCATTTAGGTCACAATTTGTCAAGTGAAGGCGTCTCTCCAGAAAAAGCAAAGTATTCAGTAATAGAGCAGTAATCAAGACCAAAAAATGCGAATGAGGCAAAAAGATCTGTTGCATTCTGTAACTATTACAGACGTTCCATTCCAAATTTTGCAGAAATATGCCTACCTCCTAATAAATTATCAAGGAAAAATGTGAAATTCAATTGGTCTTTGGAGTGCGGAAATTCATTTCAGATTTTGAAGAAAGCATTAACATCACCGCTCATATTAAAGTATCCAGATTTTAACAAACAATTCATCTTAACGACTGACGCATCAAATAAGGCTTGTTCAGCGATATCAAGTCAAAATTACGGAGGTATTGACCTACCTACCTATAGCATTTGCTTCACGCGGATTTAAAAATAGCGAGAATAACAAACCCACCGTTTTAAAAGAATTACTAGCAATACATTGGAGAATAAACCATTTTCAATGTTATTTGTATGGAACTCAAAAGTTTATAGTAGAGACAGATCACAAACCATTGACACATATTTTTGCAATGAAAGACCCAACTTTGAAATTGACACGAATCAGATTAGATTTAGAAGAATACAACTTCGAAATACAATACGTGAAAGGAAAAGAAAACTTTTATAGAAGAGCTGAGGGATTTATATATGAATAAATCCCACATATTAGCATCACAAGAGCACAAACTAGAAAACAGTAAACACAAGCAGTAAAGGATCTTGTACAGGGAAAAGAGGCAGATGAAATGCCATTAGAAAACCCTTTAGTAATAAAAGTATTGAATAATTTAGAAGCGCATAAGTTGCCTATCCTATATTTTAAAAATAACCGTGTTTGACTGAGGATGAACGTACGGGTTAGAAACAGGATAAGATTTAGCGAACTAATACCGGCAGAGTAACACAACTTCGACGTAGCCGAGCGTTGTAGAAACTTGAGAAGCTGTCAATGAAGAATGGAAGGAAGAGGATGAAAATTCATGAAAAAGATAAAATTTTTACAAAGTGCACAATAAAAGAATTCATGGAAGAAGGCAAAAGAGTATTGAAAATGTACAAATAAGTATATGTAGCGTGCCAAAAGTAGTGGAACAGCAAGAAGAAATAATGAAGATCCTAGAAAGATATCACAATGATCCAATTTTTAGAGGACATTCAGGAAATAACAGACTTTTGAAGGAGATAATAGCGAATATTAGATGGAAAGAGATGTAAGAGCATACGTTAAAATGTCACAAGTGACAAATAAATAAAGCTAAACTTCAACACAAAGAGAAATTTGTCATAACAGACACGTCAATCGAACCATTTGACATAATTTATATAGACACGATAGGTCCATTTATAGAAAGTAGCAATGGTAATGACTATTGTATAACAATGTTATGTGAACTCACGAAGTACGCAGTAATGATACCAATTAGGAATAAAGAAGCCCAAACAGTAGCTACGGCAATATTCGACAATTTTACACCGAATTATGGATTAATGAAAGAAATACGATCCAATCAGGGAACAGAATATAAAAACGAGATATTGGATAAACTAGCAGATCTTTTAGAAATAAACGGTTCCAAGTATTAAAACGAACTTTTTCGCATCTGTGGCCATGAACAATATTCTATCATGAAATTGTTACTTGTATACACTTCGGGGGTTGTATCGTGCGAACAAACCGAAATTTCTCCAAAAATTCAGTATATCTGGATTTATAGGACCCGCTATACTCGCTCTAGTCAACTGAAAATCAATAGGATACATCTGTGAGACACGTTGAACAATATTCAATCATAAAATTGATCAATCGTATACTCTATGGAGGCTGCATCGTGCTAACAAACTGAAAATTCTCCAAAAGTGACAAGAATTTGGTACTTCAAGTACCATAGCACCCGTTGTACTGGCTTTAGTAAAATGAATATTGATATGGTTCATTTTTGAGACGCTCCAAATAATATCCAATCATAAAATTGGTCACTTGTATATATTCCGGAGGCTGTATGGTGCTAACAAACTGATACTTCTCCAAAAATGACAAAAATATCGTACTTAAAGTACTGTAGCACCTGTTGTATTGGCTCTGGTGAGCTGAAAATCGATAGGGTTCATTAGTGAGATGCCTTGAATAATATCCAATCATAAAATTGATGACTTGTTGAAATCCGGAGGCTGTATCGTGCTGGCAAACTGAAATTTCTCAAAAAATGACAAAATGTCGTACTTCAAGCACCATAGCACCTGTTGTACTGGCTCTGGTGAACTGAAAATCGATAGAGATCATCTGTGAAATGTACTTAACAATATACAATCATAAAATTGCTGACTTATTGCACTCCGGAGGCTGTATCGGGCTAACAAGACATGTAAGGAAAAGTGGTCGACGACAACGACGACGACGACGATGACGATATACACACAGGATTTTTTTTCTAAAAACCCTTTTTCCGTGTTGTTGTTGATGGAAAACGTAGAAATAACTCAAAATTTTTTTCAAAATTCCAACTTTTTTTGGGGTAAACCAATACTTTTGTTGCATATAGAAAGGTTGGGCGGAAAAGTAATGAAACACAATTTTTCTACGGCGTATCATCATGAATCAATAGAAAACTGTGAGAAATTACACAGAACATTCAACGAGTATGTTAGGAATTTTATAAATGAGGCTAAAGATAATTGGTGTGAATTGGTTAGAATGTTTGAATATTGTTATAATACAACACCCAGTACATATCATGGGTATACTCCATTTGATCTATTTTATGATAGGAACTCGAATATACCCGAATTTTGAACAAGGGAATACAACCATATTATAATTTTGAAGAGTACAGTAACGAATTGAAATATAAATTACAGTACGCCCATGAGCGAGCTAGAGAATTTTTACTTGACAATAAGATAGATAGGGAGAAAAATAGCAAAGCAAAAGCTTCAACAACTCAATTTGAGATAGGGGACTCAGTCCTGCTTAAGAAAGCAGAAAGACTGAAATTCGACACGCAGTACCTCGGGCCGTTTAAATTAACCTAAATAATAGGTGTAAACTGTGAGATTACATTTCAAAATTGTAATAAACCACAAATTGTACATAAGAATAGACTTTGTTTGTATAATAGTCAATAGTTAGCTTATAAACATGTATGTATAAAACAAATAAAAGGTAGTAATAGATGAAAACAAATAGTGTAAACAAGACAATTGAGTGAACACAGTAGCGTAAGGACGTTAAACGCGGAAAATAACCAGGGTAATCTCCCGCTACTGGGAAAGGCTGGTGTAGTGAATCCCTATATAATTAATTTTTGCCATTATAAAATTTGAAACATGAAGGTCGTAAAACAATGATTATCTTAAATTAAAAATTATTGCAAGTATATGATAAACAGCGTGCGATAACAAGTATACACAAATGAAATAATAGTTTATGCAAATACATCTTTTAACCATGAAATTCACCTTGACTCAAATCGCGGCACCTGGATTGTTATAGAATATCAGCCGTTGACCAGTTGACTGTATTAAAGTGACATACCTTAATATAGGAATATAGTAATTGAAATAGTAGACGTAGGTTAGTGTGTTGCTCGTATGTAGAATTTAAAGACCCGAATAATTATATAGTTAAGTGTTCGTAAGTGTAACGTATACCGCTCTATGTAAGTACCAGTTTTAGTCATGATAAACCAACCAATGATTTTATATGGAGACACTCTATTGATGCCGCTCCTGCTACGAGGATCAATGGTAGTGACATGAACCTAATCTTGTGGGGAATTGGTGTCAGCATTTCAGGGCACATTTTCCACATCTCAGCGAGATGCATTCACTCGATTTCATTATTCATAACTTTGTTACTAACAATTTCATGCAAAAAATGCTTTTCTTAATTTTTTGCTCATAAAATTAAAACTATTATGGTGAACGTGATGGCATCAAGGGAGAAAAAATACACGAATAAAATGAGAGATCCAACAACTCGTTCATTCAAGAGAAAATCAGGAGAACCAAAACTACGCTATTTTTTTAGTTGTAGCGTAGATCCTCCGGCCCGTATCAGCTTTACTTATAAATTTTATATTCGTAAAAAGTTGGTACTGACCAACGCATAGTTTTAGATCTGTAGGCATTTGAATTTTAGGCTTATTTCAGAATGAAATATGGTTATTGTAGAGAGTAGCATGACGCGACTTCGGAAAAATTTCAATGCAGTTTTTCGTTTTGGTGTTCCTAGATGCCAAAATCACCCCCCGTTCCAAAGGTTATATATATAAGATGTACGAATAGTGTGTGACATATGAACAATGAGCAACGAATAGATTAGTGGGTATTGCACGCAAATAGAAGAAGGGGTTACTGAAAAGAGTGGTGACCGCAGACATGCATGTTTCTAGCTCATTAGCCGTCCTCGGTACGGTACAACCAAGAAAAGATGTGAAACATGGGAGCAAAGGTGTTGAATGAAACATGAGAAAATATAACAGAATTCAGCAGGATAGTCAAACACAACATTTGTGTCAGTAATATTAGGAGATAACCACCAACATAGACAGGAGTGTTATATGCACCTCCGTGTCTATGTTGGTTGTTGTCTCGAATATTCGAGATCTCCTAATATTACTGAGACAAATGTTGTGTTTGACTATCCTGCTGAATTCTGTTATATTTCCTCATGTTTCATTCAACACCTTTGCTCCCATGTTTCACATCTTTTCTTCGTTGTACCGTACCGATGACGGCTAATGAGCCAGAAACATGCATGTCTGCGGTTACTACTCTTTTCAGTAACCCCTTCTTTTATTTGCGTACAATACCCACTAATCTATTCGTTGCTTATTATATATATGCTATATATATATATATATATATATATATATATATATATTTAAATTATTTACTTTCTTGACCACTTAAGATATATTTTGGTTACTTTCTTGGATTAAAGGTCAAATATACTTAAAAAACATTTAATAACGACGTAAGTTTCGACTTATGAAGTCATCTTCTGGTTAATAAAATAATCTAAAATTATTACATGTATAAATTAAAAATCTGTCAATATTTATAAAATCAAATTACACGAAAACAATATAAATTATTACCTTTCTTTCATTATTTCAGATATCACATGAAAGACAAAACAATTTCTGAACAGGTACATATTTATCACGCATTGCTTGGACATTGAACTGAATACAAATTGGTCTCTCTATAGATTAGTTGTAATTTTTTTATCATAATTAATATTTTTCCTCTTTATACTTTATCGTTAGTACGGACAAATTATGATTTTAATGCTGTTAAATTTTATGGCAATGTGCAAGAGATCAGAGCTAATATCATTCTCTCAAAATACCATCATAGATGATGTTTAAATTACTAATATCGCTTCTATTATTTATGCTATTAGGATCTTTTTTAATGTTAATCATTTCTAAAAAAGTTCTAACTTTTTCATTTTTTTCCCTGGCCAATATTTTCACATCGTTAAAGTTAAAACTATGTCCAGTATTTTTGCAATGATTTGATAATGCTGTGACATCGGTTTTTGCATATTTGTGTGCTTGAATTCTTTTTTGAAGGTATTGTTTACTTTGACCAACATAGGTGCAATTGCAGCAATTGCACCTATGTTGGTCAAAGTAAACAATACCTTCAAAAAAGAATTCAAGCACACAAATATGCAAAAACCGATGTCACAGCATTATCAAATCATTGCAAAAATACTGGACATAGTTTTAACTTTAACGATGTGAAAATATTGGCTAGGGAAAAAAATGAAAAAGTTAGAACGTTTTTAGGAATGATTAACATTAAAAAAGATCCTAATAGCATAAATAATAGAAGCGATATTAGTAATTTAAACATCATCTATGATGGTATTTTGAGAGAATGATATTAGCTCTGATCTCTTGCACTTTGCCATAAAATTTAACAGCATTAAAATCATAATTTGTCCGTACTAACGATAAAGTATAAAAAGGAAAAATATTGATTATGATAAAAAAATTACAACTAATCTATAGAGAGACCAATTTGTATTCAGTTCAATGTCCAAGCAATGCGTGATAAATATGTACCTGTTCAGAAATTGTTTTGTCTTTCATGTGATATCTGAAATAATGAAAGAAAGGTAATAATTTATATTATTTTCGTGTAATTTGATTTTATAAATATTGACAGAATTTTAATTTATACATGTAATAATTTTAGATTATTTTATTAACCAGAAGATGACTTCATAAGTCGAAACGTACGTCGTTATTAAATGTTTTTTAAGTATATTTGAACTTTAATCCAAGAAAGTAACCAATATATATATATATATATATATATATATATGTGTTATAACGGAATTTGTAAGCACAATAGAGGGCGTATTTTTTGACGGATCGAAACCAAACTCGTTACAAAAATCGGTTAGGCCAAAATCTTGGACGAGTTCGATAATGAGCCAAATTGGCATAGTGAAAACAAAATGGCGGCCTGTCGAAGTTGGAAAAAAATCGTATTTTTTTTGTTTATCATTTGACGCAAAAAAGTTACTGATCTTTTTCATAGACCTTAACACGCTCTACAACTTTTGTATCTAATATTTTTCTCTAAATCGTACATTAAGACATTTATTTGAAAAAATTCACTAATTTACCAGAAATATTTTTTATTTTTTTGTTTTTGATTTGATGCCAAAATGCTACATTGGTTTTTTGTACATCTCAAAACATCCTATTACTTTGGTATCTAATTTTTTATTTCGGGTTTTATGCAAAAATGTTACTGATAAAAGCCTATCCAATTGGTCCTGTGCCATTGGGATTTTTTTAATATGCAATTTTCCAGCAGGCCTAAATGCGACAGGTTTAGTCCGATTTCAATTCACCAAAACGAATTCTAAAGTAGAATTTTCATACTTCAAAACATTCATGCTGGTTTTACATTAAAACACTGAGAAATGTGCTAGAAATTATGCTGAAAATCACGAGAAACGGCCAAGTGCGCAAGAGTAGTTGAAGGCTGGGTGAGAGCAGAGCAGGCATGTATATAGTATACGCCAGTCATTGGGAATAAAAAATGGGACTTACTTGGAAATAAGTCCGGAAGTTTTGAAACTTTGCAGGTTTGTAGGTTTGGATGTCCAGAACTAAAATTCACAAATTGCACAAGCAGGGATATGCCACCGGTGCCGCCATCTTATCAAGGTGGCGCTTAAAAATAGATTTTTCCAATTATCTCCAAAACTGTGCAATTTTCGAGAAAATATGTGTGTTCGCGGTGTTCATAGCATATTTTTGCAGAGGTTAGCCGTTCAGGCTCAAGAGCTGATGTAATGACAACTTCGGCGATCTGGTTCTGAGACGCAAGGCCCCTGAGAGCAGTAAACTCGAGCAATAAGGAAGCAGTGACCGTTGACCCACTACTTATTTTACAGAGGAATTGTTTTGCCAAACAGAGTGAGGAAGAACTCGAACAGCATCTACAGCGTGAGTTGGCTCAGTACCCACTGGTCTTGTTTTCTGAGGCCGGAAAGCGTGAAGCAGCAAAGTCCCTACTGTATAAAGCTTCTTCATTAGCTACAGATAATGACTTTGGAACCAACAAAGTGTACATACTTGACGGTGGATACTTGTTGCATAGAGTCGTTTGGAGCCGGAATGAAACTTTTGCTTCGATCTGTACCAGTTATCTTAATTTTGTACGAAGACACTATCAATCAAATGCAGTAGTCGTTTTCGACAGCTATCCCACAAGCGCAGATGAAAAAGGATCGAACACCGCAGAGTGACAGCGAAGATCACAAAAAAAATTACAGCAGATGTTTTGTTTGACGAGTCTATGTCTGCCATAGTTCAACAGTCAAATTTCTTGCGAAACGATGTCAACAAAGATTGCTTTATATCCATCAAGAAACGGAAATTTGAAGGAGCGCACTTCACCGTAATTCAGGCTACAGGAGATACAGACACACTGATTATAAATACAGCTATCAAGATGTCATCTTCATATGAATACGTCATCGTTGTTGGGGGAGGGGGTCGACCTCATTGTTCTATTGACAGCACTGTGCAAGACTCATGATAATGTTTACCTCCTAAAGCCTGAGAGATGGAAAACGGTCCAAAATATTCATTCGTCGCAAGGTTTCAAAAGGACCGAAGTAGTGAAGGATAACATATTGTTTCTTCGCGCAATAAGTGGGTGTGATACGAAGTCGGCCTTATTTAACCAAGGAAAGATAAAGTTTTTAACATTAGAAAAACATAGAGAATTACAAGATCATATTCAAGTTTTTAAAAATAAACATGCCACCGCTGATCAAGTTGCCTTTGTCGGTGAGAAATATCTCCTTGCACTCTGTGAATCCAAACACACAAATTATATAAATCTTGATGAATATCGATACCAGTGTTTTGTTCGGTAACAAAAAGTAAATTTAATTTGGCATCCTTACCACCTACAAGCGTAGGTGCACGATAGCATTCATTGAGAACATCAGGTTCAACTATGGCGTGGCTGTCCGAAAGTAGTTGAAGAATGGGATTGGAAGAAAACACAAACTGGTCTCACTCCAGTAACTACTTCAAAAGATCCTGCTTCCAAAACACTTCTTGCTTTTTTATCTTGTAGATATGTTCAATGATTTGCGGTGGCTGCAATGGAAAGACTTGTGAAAATATCAGCCAAGTGACACTGGACGAATCCGATGAAGAAGTCCTCCATTCGCTGCTTGATGATTCTTCGACTATAGAAGGAAAATCCGACTGGTTGATGGAAATTAACATCGATTCTGAAGCTAAGGTAACCATTTTCCCCGTTGAAGATATCGAAATCAACGAGCCACGTCCGTCTGGCCTTTGCCAAATATAATTTTAGTACTTTAGTCGATTATTCGATTAATTGTTTCGTGATAAATATTCATAAAGTCCTAAAATATTAGATTTGGAGACACCTACCAGACATATTATTTCGGAAATTCGCCTCTACAGAAAACATAAGCCAAATTTTGAATTGGGCGAGGGAATTTTTGCCTTAAGGTTTTACTTTAGCAAAAATATACTAGGTACACATTTTATAGGAAATTTTCTCCTGTTTGATTTTGCGCTCCATATACTTTCAATGAAAACGCATAGCTTAAGAGATATTTGCAAAAAACATTTTTGGGCGCGATCTTGGCAAGATGGTGGCGCCGGCGGCATGTCGCGGATTGTGCATTTTGTGAATTTTAAATTTAGATCTTGTTACGTTGAGAATTTGCACTAGCATTGCTCATCATTTGGTATAGGCTTGGACACATTTTTAGTTCAATATTGCTACCTTCCCTTAGTTTATTTACAAATGGTCTTTACTATTACCAGCTTAGCTTCTATTATTGGATTTATGTTTTTACATTAGAACTTTACTTTCTTGTTTTGTCATTCAATATAATTTATATTACTAGTCGTTTCAAGAATACCTACAAGTAATTGAGACATTTTATTCTGTAAGAATATTAGGACGCCTATGTTTCCTTCAAATTCTGATGATAAAATTGTGCTCTGAAATTAAAGTATCTTCTCACTATAAATTCTACCTGGATTGTGTGAGAGATGGTATTATTGTTACAACGTGTATCTGCTTGTAGTTTCTGATGGTTATGAAAGGAAGCACAAACCATTCGTTTTTCCATTTTAACTCTGATTTAGTGATACTTCATTGGTATTATAGACTATTTTTGAGTAACTCACTATGTTCTGTTTACAATTGAAAACAGGTGGTTGTCCATACGTCAAGTAAAATGACAAAAACAGAGAAAGTTTTGCCTACGGACAAGAAATCTGCTCGTTGATTAATAGTTTAGGTATATTCGTTGTTTCAGCGCTACTGGTGTTAGTTTATCGATCAGTTCTGGATTGTTTGTTGATGGGGTTGAATGATTCACTTTGAATAATAGGTCATTTGAAGTCTCGTTGTAACGCACTGTTCGGTTATAACCTGATGTTAATATTTCATGTTTAAAAATGTGAATGTCAAATCGCGCATGGGCGACAGTTTAGTTGCATTTGTATTCAAGTGAATTTTACGTTATTTCGAAGGTGATTCGAATTCAGATTACTGTCTTAGACGATGTCTGATATTAATTAGACTTGGGGTAGGGAATGCGTTAAACTATCTGTTCATTTCTGGAACTGGACATGGTATTGACGTTGATGATTGTCGTGCTTCCGACGAGAACAGGTGACTTGTGACACTGATAGTGGTTCGCTAGAAAAAGTCACGTGCGTGGAGGGCTGATATAAGTTGAATGTCAGGGAAACTACTTTTCACCCTCTGAATGGAGGATTTTTGTCAAATTGGCCCCTAGGTAATGTTTGGTGGGACTTTTATTGTGTTGGTTCTATTGGGAACCAAACACTTACCGTTGATACACGGGATATTTACGCAAATCCGACGAGATCAGCCATTTTGGCTATCATGAAACCTAATCTACCGAATCTTCAGCTTCAGGTTCAGGCATACTGGACTGGTACTAGTATAGGCTATACGTACTCCCTTCTTTGGCATTGAGCAGCCGGTGACAAAACCCAATTGCTACAAGCAGGAGGCGTTGTAGGTGAGTTCGGTAAGTCGTTGTGGTACCGCAGAGTGGTAATTGCATTTTGTGATAGTCATCTGTCGTATAGGTACGTCGCAGTTGGTCATCCCTCGAGTAACAACGATGGACTGTTACTTTGGCGATACACCGTTATGGGGTTGCCTGTTGCATCGTGTGGGACACCACCCGTTACAGTCCCCAAGCCTATAAATCTACAAAGTTTTAAAAGTTCTGGAGTTATTTCCAAGTAGAAATCACCAATGACTGGCCTAGTAATACTGTTGCGCCGCGCGTATGTCATGATCTTTTCATTTGAATATCGCAGCCACAAATAAGAATATTGTAACTAAATTTTTTTCGGGTTATTCGGTTCCGAGAAATACGATTCCTTGAACAAATCGCTCGAAAACGGAAGGGAAGAGCGAGAATTCCACTGTATACAAATGAAATTTCTTCTAAATTGGGGAATAGGTAGAAGCATTTCGTTAAATAAATGCAAATACATGCAGTAAACAAAGTTCAATGAACTGTTCCTGTAGTTACAAAGGATGCGTAAATACTTCGTGCAGTTGGGAGAAAAACAATTTGCGATGCAAAAATCTATGTGCACACTGTGAAGAAGATACGTGTCACAATATTGTAATGCGGTTCGAAAACACTTGTGAACGCGAGAATTCTACTGGAACAACACATGTCGACGAAAATATTGATGATAGAAACTCAATTTTCATGCCTTCGAAAAAAAAGAAAATTATTGTATAATTTTGTAGAAAAATAGTTTGCGATGCAAAAATCTATGTGCACACTGTGAAGAAGATACGTGTTACAATATACACATACATACATACAATATAGTAATGCGATTCGAAAACACTTGTGAAAGCGAGAATTCTACTGGAAAAAGATATGTCGACGAAAATATTGATGATAGGAACTCAATTTTCATTCCTTAAAAAAAAATTATTGTATAATTTTGTAGAAAAATAGTTTGCGATGCAAAAATCTATGTGCACACTGTGGAGAAGATACGTGTTACAATATACACATACATACAATATAGTAATACGATTCGAAAACACTTGTGAAAGCGAGAATTCTACTAGGAAAACATATGTCGACGAAAATATTGACGATACGAACTCGATTTTAAAGCCTTCGAAGAAAAGAAATTTATTGTAAAATTTTCTATCTACGGTTTTATATACGACTATGTAAAATAAATATCACGAATTTTTTGTGAATCCCATCCACATTAATTTTTCTCCCAACTAATTCCATCAAAAGTAAGACAACTACAAATACTGAACACGTTCATAATGTTTCTATGATATAACAGGATATAGCAAATAAAGTGGAATTGCTGCTCCGCTGGTAGATTTTCGAGCAATTTGATTGAAGTTTCGGGTTTGTCGGAACAATATACCCGGAATTAAAAAACAGTTCTATATTCACATTTGTTACTAAGATATTCAAATGAAACGATTATGAAATTTGAGCGGCGCAACAGTATTACTATATACATGCTTTTCTCCTTGGTTGCTGATCCTCCGCAATCTACAACTGATCTCGCGCACTCACCCATTGCTAGTGATGTTCAGCTTCATTTCTAACATACTTCTCAGCGCTTTAATGCAAAACCAAGATGATCGTTTTGAAGTATGGAAATTATACTTTGGAAATCGTTTTTGTAAATTGAAATCAGACCTAACCTAACCAGGCCTACTGGAAAATTGCGTATTAAAAAATTAAAATGGCCAAAGAAGGTGAAATCAAAAACTTAAAAAAGCGATTTTTGATATGAAATTGTTAATAACAGAGTTATGAATAATAAACTCAAGTGAAAAATATCACACTATATCATATGAAACTATTCTCCATCCAATGGCTTAGTTGGTTTCTTTCTAACACGTTTTACACAAAATTCTCACTCCAATTTTCAGTAGTTTGGTCCAGTATAGGAAACAAAATGCTTACCATAGCAAAAATGTTCGCAGTTATTGCTTTAAAATCAAATAATTTCTATAGTAGGGTCGTAACTAATAATTTAAAATGAATAATAAATTATACTTACTCTGATATAACCACCAACATTTTCTTCAAAACTTGTATTGTCTGTGTAGAGTTCCTTTAATAAAGTACCAGCAATAGTTCGGTTTTCCGGAGACATATTTATCGATTCATCAATCAACAAACTTGGATCTGCATCTAGTTCTCTCAAAAAAGTTTCGTTCTTACCATAAACTGCAAAATATTTACCACAGAAAAATATTTTTTATTTGATTATACCTACATAAAATAAAAATATACGGTATATAACAGCCAAATGGAATACATTTTTCGAGAAAATCCTGAGACACACGCATATTGCGACGAAACAATATCATTCCTAAATTTAACCCCCTTGGAAGTAGGGGCTGCTGATACTTAATAACTTAACGGAATATATTCAGATGGCAATAATAAAATTTAGTTATTTACAGAATTTAAATATAACTTTTTCGGCTAACCCTATTTAAGACGCGAGAAAATTATTGGTTCACCCCGAAAAGAGTTCTAATTTTTTTTTGTTATTTTTTCGTTACTTGACCTAACAAAAGAGACTAACATTATTTATTAACAAAGGTTGAAACAATACGAAAAAAAGGTAATATCTAAAGAAATAGTGTGTTATCCCGCGTGAAAAGTCGGTTGATTCCACCAGTGTGAATTAACGCAGTATGATCTACCTTAGAGGCAGAGGGGAGAGGGCATAACTTGGCAATAGATCTAGTCACTTCACCATCCTGAGTTTTAAGACGTGCTACCCGTACCTTACCATCGTTGCCTTTTATTACCTCAACAATACGTGCTAAGGGCCACTTTAAGGGGGGTGTATCTTCACCTTTGATCAATATCACTTGATCAACTTCTGGTTCGCTGAGGGACGTGACCATTCAGGTCATTGCTGTAATCTGTGGAGGTAGTCTACCGTCCACCGTTTTCAAAAACCTTTTTGCATTCTGGAGCAAAGTTTCCAAAATAAGAGTTTGTTATCTGGGGTTTGAGTTAAATCTTTTTCGGGTAATGCGGTTAAAGGGGCTCCTATCAAAAAATGCCCTGGCGTAAGCCATTGAAAATCCGAGGGGTCGTTAGAAAGGGCACACAAGGGCCTGGAGTTTGAAATTGCCTCCACGTGAACAAGAATCATGGAAAACTTTTAACAAGTGACCTGAGTGTCACCCAAAATTAATACGAGGTGATACTTTTTGACCGCACCCTCCCACGATCCCCACAATGGGGTGAGCAAGGTGGTATAAAACTCCATTCAGTTTCATTTTCGAACAATAACTCACGAATCGTGTAGTAATTACTTTGAGACTGCAAAAAAAACATGAAGCTCTCTGAAACTGTTGCGAGCGCCGAGAAAATTCGTGTTATTATCTCTGAAAATTCGAGTGGGATTTCAACGTCTGGAAATGAATCTTTTTAGGGAAGCTTAAAAGGCTTCCGAGGATAAACCGGTTACAAAGTTGATGTGCACCACCTTGGTGACCATACAACTGAAAAGAGCCACATAATCTTCAATAAGTGGGGATTCACGCTACCTAGAGGATTTTATCATGAAGGGTCCAGCAATATCCACGCCCCCTTTCTGGAAGGGACGAGCTGCGCAGACGCGATGCTTAGAGAGATCCGCCATGATTTGTTCGGCTACTATTGCGTTGAAGCGATGACCAGTAACACAACTTCTTTGAGTCAATTTAAAGGCCAAAATCGTAATCTGAAATTCGAGAGAGTATTTTGTGCGCCTGCTTGGCCTAACCTAACATGTTCTTGGCGAAGCATAAGTGAAACCACATCAGTTTGAGAGGGGAGCAAAATGGGGTACTTGTGCGGTTCAGGAATGTTTGCATATGTAAGCCTATCTCCTACGCGAAGTAAACCGCACTTATCAACAAAGAGTTTAAAAGAAAGGATTTTACTATTATTCAGGGGATGATCTGTCAAGACGGCATTTATTTCAGTGTAGAAGTGCTATGTTTGAATAATTTTAATTATAAATTTTAGGGCAGAGGACAACTCAGACACCGAGAGTGGTCCGATTTTCCTATCAGAATTATTTAAATTGTGCGAAAAGCTCAATAAGTACGCCAATGTCCTTTGTAATTTTGAGAAATTAGATAATTTCGAAAAAAGAGATGACCAACAATTCATTTGTTGTGTATCTAGAGTAAGAGCAATTTTCTTTTCTTATGAGAGATGGATTACAATGTTGGGGGGGGGTTCATAAAAATTCTGGCCCATGAAACTATGTGTCCCAGATTTTACAGTTGAACATTCCTCTAAACCAGGGATCTGCCGCATTGTTCTGAGAAGACATGTGACGCCACTGGAATTTTTGCGGAAGAGAATGTATTTGGAATACGCGATTGGACACAAAAGTGGTCCACCTATTTGAATGGCTTCCGATCCAACAAAAAGCAATCGAAGAGTCGGTCCAAAAGTTAATAGAATTTAACGAAATTTTATTTTCAAAAATTTGTGAAATTTTTACAACTAATTTCGAGAGTAGATACATAGCACGAGACTTTACTGAGACAAGTGAGCAAGAAATAGTGAAATCCGAATATTGAACCCTTGGATCGAGAACCATTTCCTAGAGATAGTCAAATTTTTTAATTGCATAAATTTTTTCACAAATCCTTGCCACGATTCTAGAAGAGTTGCATCTAGGATTTGCATATATCAGTCAAGAAGAGATATCTAAATTTTCTGCATCAGAACTTTACCTGCTACAATGATAGGGTTTACCAAACCTAATGGGTCGAAACATGAGCTAATTACCGATAAAACTTTTCTTTTCGTAAGAGGGCGAATATCCAACATTGAGGGTACTGAAATTTAAATGTTGTTAACTAGAAATTCAGTTATTAGCTAACTGTTCGTAATCCTGAGGTTTCAAATAATCTTACATTATACTATGTTCCATGAATTTTCCCAGTAATGGCTGTTGGCCGCATAATATTGATGACATGTAACTATATTCGCATGCTAGATAAATAACAGTAACACATATGAATGTTAACAGTGAAATTATTTTGGATTATTAGTGATCATAAAAATTATTCGATAAATTGGTCCATAAGTGTATCATTTTTAAACTATCGGTAATTTCATTCATTTCATTCATGTCTCTCTTACACTTACTTGAAACCTATTTTCCCCTATTGGTTTAGCTGCATAAGGAATTTCTTGAAAAGCATAATAATCATTGCCATTTTCACTTTTCAAAATGTGTCCGCTGATTTTGCCTGTATCTATTTCAACTATAGTACCATCATCATCGTCTGCATATGTATAATCGAAATAAACGAGGATTGATATTAAGAAAGAAAATTTAAATAAATTAATTACGTTCATTTTAACAGTATAACAGCACAAGTTTTGTAACTGTATTATATGAGTTTATTTTGACTTTATTTATAACTACATTTCGAGTGTCCACTTAAACAATAGCAAAAAATTTGCTGATAAAATAAATTAATGAGAACAATAGGAATTTAAATCACTTGTGAGACACTCTGAATAATATCTAATCATAAAATGCGTCATTTGTTTACACTCCGAAGGCTGTACCGTGCTTAGAAACTGAAATTTCCCCAAAAATGTGTTATATCTGGATTTATAGGAGCCGTTGTAGTGACTATGGTGAGCTGAAAAAGAATTGGGCTCACCTGTGAGACGCCCTGAATAATACTGCCGTGTTAATTCAAATGTGTGTAGCTGCTTGGAACTTAAATTTGAAAAAAATCGATTTTCCTCTTCTCTTTTACGTCATTCTAATTTTTTAATTATGTGATGGTTTTTCATGCATACTATTAAAAAGGTGGTTGTTTTCGTGTTACAAAAATTCGTACGAACAAAACAAGGGAAATAAAATACTTTTGACAGATCTGTCTTTTCCAACTAACACTGTCTATGTGGCTCTATATTCAAGAGTCGTAACTACATTTTTCATTGTAAAAGGTTTTCATAAAAATACATCAGATCGTGTTTAAATAAATATAAATTCTTTATATTAATATAATATTTATTTGAAGTAAGTAGGTATACAATATATGAACATATTATGAAAGAAACCTTCACCTAAAAACTTTTATTTGGTATCTGCTTAAGAAAAATTGGCAATTACCATTTATATCAACTCAATAATCAGTAGTTTCTGCATTATTATTGTCGTAGCATAACTTGATTTAGTAAAATAATTTTGTGAGGAGGATTTGGCAACGTCGCTTTGAGTAATTTTTATCAGATATAAAGTAAAATGAAGAAGTTAATTAGGGTCGGAGTGAGTAGGTCCTGATATCTATTTTGCAATTCCTATTGTTCGTTAATAATAGGTTTTTTTGTTTCGGGAAAAGGTTATTTTGGCATTACGGAGTGCTTACGATCTAGTAATTCATTTCTAGTGTAGTGTTTTTCTCACTTCTCCCTTCCCTTCCCAAAGTTATTTCCAGCACCAAAGAAATCGAGAAAAAACGTACTTCGATGTAAAGGTAAGACGTATATATTTCTCACAGAATATTATTGGGGATCTTCTACAAATAAAACTAAAACATTGGTTCTTCGAGCCAGATTGTTTCAAATATATCAGGAAGTTCATAGTAGTTTGTTCAATTCGGTTAAATAGAATTTTGGAATTTTTGGATACGGTTGAGAAACGCGAATCTACATTCAAAACACATTCCATTCGGAAATATAAATTTAATTGTCGGTTGTTAATTTAATTTCGGATAATATTTCTCAGAAGTTTTTTATATCCTTGTCGGTTTCAGGATTTTTGTGGTCACAGTTTTTGTTGCTATTCCATACATTCAGGTTTCGACGAATGCGGTGTTGCCTAATTAACTAAAAGGTAAAGGTTTTCGAAATATTTTTCATAGTGTGAACTTTGACGAATTGTTTCTCAGATAATAGTAATTATAGTGTAAAAGGTTCTTTTTACATACTGAATGGGAGGTACCTCAGCGGAAAGACAATTGAAAACGCTCACTGCAAAAAAAGAGTCAATATTTTCAATTTTACAAAATCTTTTAGATCTATCCAAGACAATGAGAATTGAGAAGTCTAGGTTTTCAGCGTTATATAAGTCGATAGATTCGACGGTAACGGATTTGATCAAGGTTATTGACGAAATCATGGAGGTTAGTTTTGAAGTTGATGCGGCGTTCACGCCAAATTATGCGATTATTCGAACGATTACATTCGTGTTGTGGCTGCAAAGTTAGAGAGAGAAGAACAGCAGGCGAATACTTCGCAAAACCAAACGGGGACTTCAACTACTGCAGCTCAGCGGAATTCGTGTTTTCTGGGAAACATTGGTTGAATGCGAAATCTTCCTTCACTTCCAAAGATTGAACTTCCGGAATTTTCTGGTGATATTAAAGAGTGGGAAACTTTTTACTAGATTTTTAATAGTTTAATTCATGGTAATAAATCGCTAACGGATGTAGACAAGGTCAATTATTTCATAGACCGTTTGAAGGACTCAGCATTGAGTTTTTGCACGGGACTGGCTCCCACAGGAGACAATTATAATATTATTTGAAAATCTTTGGTTGTGAAATATCAAGATGAGCGGTAATTAGCGACTAGTAATTTGGACCAGATTCTGAGATTTAAACATATTCAGGGAGAATCAGCAAAAAATCTCGAATCATTTTTGGGAAAATTTGATTGTGCAGTAGAAGCATTGAAAAATCTTAAGTTGAACAATTTGGAAGATTACATTTAACGGTTCATATTTTGAAATGTCGGTACAGGGTAAGGGGATACCAACTTATGACGCGGTTAAGGCGTTTGTCAAAGAGCACGCAAAAATATTGAATTCGGATCGGAACGTGGTATCTGGTAGGGGTAATTACGTTAATACGAGATCGCGATCAACGAAATCTTTCTGTTTCACGCAAGACAATCGGTCGGATAGTAAGGAGAAGTCAAACACGCGGATTCATTTAAATTAAAATCTTTTTCCGATGCATTAGTATGAGCGATATCTTGTTAAAGTTTTGTAGAGTTGAAATGCCATTTATGCAATTTGAAACCAGAGTTATGTAAAGCTGTGTGAAGCTACAGATAAAGAGTTTCCAAGTCGGAGAGGGTTTGTGTAACCAAAAGAATATCGTCAATATAATTTTGAGATAATAAGGCTTCTGAAGCCAATGAGAGATCAGTATTTTTGTCGGCAATGTTTTTGATGACCCGACAAGCTAAGAAAGTGGCGAAAGTTCACCCAAAGGGAACCGTTTTCAGTTTAATGCATTGGAGAGACTCTTGTGGAGAGTTTCTTCACTATGTATTTTGAAAGAAATTTTGATTAGGATTAGTTCTAATCTGGCGGAACATTTGTCTGATGTCTGCAGTTAAAAAAAAATTAGGAACTCAAAAACGACACAAAATGTCATACAGATCAGGCTGTACAATGTAGCCTTTGCTAGATATACAATTTAGAGAAAGAGAGGAATATGTCTTGCACGATAAATCGAGTACCACCCTGATTTTGGGGGATGCGCTGTCAGGACAGACAACGCAGAGATAAGGAACAAAATATTTATTAAAACCTTGCCTACTTGACGGCGAAGGTATTTTCCCTTGGGTAGGACTTAGAGAGGGGTATGCGAAAGAGCTAAGGGTGTCACTTGGGCATGACCTAGAGAAATATATTCATCAATAAACCTTTTATATTCTGTTAACAATTCAGGGTTGTTGTGGAGCCTTTTTCCAGTAAGAGAAATCTACGTTGCGCAGTAATGAAGGTATCACCTAGTTTTGAATATTCATAGGGGGTGCGCAGGGGCATGTCTACCTGATAAATACCGTTTTTCAAAATCTTGGTGGTAGATAAAAAGAGATTATCGACGTAATCGAATTCGGGTGAGCGTGAAGAGTGCTCTGAATCAGAAATTTCCTCCTGATTCCAGAATTTGTTTATGAACGAGTCTAATGGTTTATCTAGTCATAAACCGCTTGCACAGCCGCGACAGGACGCTGTTGAGCAAAAACACTGTAATGAAATTAATTGTCTGAACCCTTACTTCGTGGAATCTGCTCATATTTGTGTTTCAAATGAAACTAGAAACCGTGAGTTTCATTTAAAACACTAAAAACACTGTGATTGCGAGAGAGTTTTTTTTTTCATTTTCTTGAGGATACGACTTTATTTCCCCTGCAATTACTCATCCTAAGTGACTATTAAAGAGAACAGGGAGACCTTTACTTAGATCTAAAGAACCCTGCGTAAGTAACGCGTAAAACAAATCTGTTCCAAAATTTCCGGCAGAAAGGGAGTGGTAAAGGACGGATCTGCACGGTGATTCGAAATTTCTTGGGGTATCTTTAACTTACGGGGATTGACAGGAATCTGAGGGATTATTTTTGTTATATTTTCCAATACAGAACATGTAAGGGAAAATCATTGGTCGGGGTTTACTTTCGATTGAATAATCACATTGGTATATTCCTTTGATACAACGGAATCTTGCGCTTATATACCTGAAATGTGTAAATTCTGCCCAATAGCCAAATTTAAACGCTGAACACAATCGCGAGAAATAAAGCTGCTCTGAGAAGCAGAATCCAAAATGGCTTTAGCTACACAAGGTAACCATCAGCGTAGTAGATTACAACTTTAGCAGTTGCTAACAATGTTTGCGAGCTATTGTGTGTAAGGGTGTTCAAGATTTGAGTTTCTGTACTTGACGTTTGCGCAGTGGGAGAATCATGATTCAAGGAATGAAGACGAGAAGTACTAGGGTTCGGCGAATCGTGGCGAGGGTTAGGGGCGTTCCTGGTTCTAGAGAAATTCGAATACCAAGTTTATTGACGAGTATCCCTATTGAATTGAGTGTCGACTCTATTAGAATTTGCATTGGTTTGCGAAACCGGCCGATTATTGTTAGGACGCGAATCTAAATGCAATAAACTATGGTGCATACCTTGACATGCGCTAAACCGATGCGCAGAAGGGCAATTGGTTACCTTGTGATTTTTTCCCAAACAATTAAAGCAAATGGGTTAGCTTTTTACGAATCTGTGTCTCTCTGTGATTGCTGACAACAAGCACAACTACTCCTCAGGTTTAATGAACCTAAAGGAGAAACCCGTCAGTTAGAGTCATCAGTCGCGTGCAAATTGACTCGAGAATGGGGCAAAATACTAATTTTCCTATCCCGAAAAGCAGGTTTACGATACTGCAGCGCATCAAAACTAGATAAGTTTTTCAAAATAATGATCCTCCGCTCAGCGAAGGTAAGAAAATCTTTCGGAGTAGGGATATCGTTGTCAATTCTCTCTTCCTAAAATATTTTACTAGATAGAGGGTCCAATTTTCTTTCAAACATATAAACTAGAAGTGCTTCAGTTAGCAATTTTTCACTGATACCTAAATTATTTAGACACTCTAGCGCCTAAGTAAGAGAACTTGTCAAATCTCTAAAGTTCCCTGCATTGGCTTTAACAATATTGGGGCAACTGAACAGATTAGCTAGATGCTCATTAACAACAATACATTTATTTTCAAACCTTTTCTCGCGCGAGTGGACCATTCTACTGTATGGAAAGTTATAAAAGAACAAGTGTTACATCCCTACAAATTGGCCAGTGTTCAAGCATTAGAACCTAGAGATTTCCAGGTGCGTATGGAATTTTCAAACTGCTATTTACAAAAGTGTCGTATCGAAATTTTCCAAAATATCTGTTGTATACAGACGAGGCTAGATTCACTAGGGAAGGAATTTTCAACTCTAGAAATAGTCACGTTTGGAATGAAGAAAATCCGTACTGGTTAATGTGTGGGTGGTACATTTTACCATATAAATTAAATGGAGCAATTCATACGCGCTTTCTGAAAGAAATGTTGGATGAATTGTTGGAAAATGTACCGTTGAATATTAGACAACACATGTGGTTTCAACACCATGAGACATCTGTTCATTTTGCTGCAGCGGCAAGAAAGTACTTGAACAGACGTTCTAGAGAAAAATGGATTGGTCGGGGTGGATCCAATTGTTGGCCTCCAAGATCACCTGACTTAAATCCTATCGATTTTTGTATATAGGGCTATATGAAGTCCTTAGTGTACGAAACAATCATCGAATCTGAACCAGATCTATTAGCTAGAATAGAAAGACACGATTTTCAATGACAAAACGGTGTAAGAAGTGTATTAAAGTAAGCGGCCAAAAGTTTGAACAACTACTGTAACTTTGTCAATTTTGTTATTGTTGTAATACAGTGTTGTTCAAATTTAATTTGTGCCATTATTATTTTTATCTCCATTGCCAATTTTGTTATTATTGTAATACCTACATTTTCGTTTGAAATTGAGAATATGGATAATTTGTATTTGTTTTGAACTACTTACGCTTAATCATTATTAGAAATTAAATGAATAATTAGTCAATTTGTAAATTACTTACATGTTTGCAGACTTTTGTTTAGAGGCAAATTTCTACAACACCGGTCATTTTAGCTCGATAAAAGGTTATTAGTTTCTTAACTAAAAATAATCAGGCAATTTAAAAGAAAATTGAAAAAAGAATTTGCTCCAGTGGCGTAAAAAATAGGTGGATAAACTAACTCTGACAGCGCGCCACTGGTTAAATTTTTCCAAAGTTTGTTTATGTCAAAATATTACTTTATTGAGGAGCATATTGGTCACAAAATTTGAAAAAAAAATTGAATGCGTGCTTGATTTATGACAAATTTTTTATTTTGATTTAAAATTTTGAACACCCTATATCTCAGCAACTAGGCTCAACAACGGTTCAAATATAGAAACAATCTGTATATATAAATTTGATGAAAGAGCTTTAGAATCTTGCTTGATTGAACAATGAATTTAGTACTATTTTTCTACTTTATCTTTGTTTTACCATTATATTTTAGTATAAATCCCGAAATTTTTCATTAAAACTGTTTAATGGTTTTTACTGTATATTCAAAAATTGTATGTATAATATGTATAAAAATAATCAGGCAATTTAAAAGAAAATTGAAAAAAGAATTTGCTCCAGTGGCGTGAAGAATAGGGGGATAAACTAACCCTGACAGCGCGCCACTGGTTAAATTTTTCCAAAGTTTGTTTATGTCAAAATATTACTTTATTGAGGAGCATATTGGTCACAAAATTTGAAAAAAAAATTGAATGCGTTCTTGATTTATGACAAATTTTTTATTTTGATTTAAAATTTTGAACACCCTATATCTCAGCAACTAGGCCCTACAACGGTTCAAATATAGAAACAATCTGTATATATAAATTTAATAAAAGAGCTTTAGAACCTTGCTTGATTGAACAATGAATTTAGTACTATTTTTCTACTTTATCTTTGTTTTACCATTATATTTTAGTATAAATCCCGAAATTTTTCATTGAAACTGTTTAATGGTTTTTACTGTATATTTAAAAGTTGTATGTATAATATAAATGGTATTGGCGTATCAACTGCAATATACTACCTAGTTTAATCCCATTGTGTAGAAAATCCTCAAGTAATAGATGCAAATGCGCTACAGGGTCGAACTTCAATTTGAATTATATTTTGCATAATATAGGATATATTCAAGTTATTTATTCAAATGTTACAATTCTATTCTATATTTAGTTGAGTGTCGCAATCCTCATCTTAATTAATTATAATGGGCGTAATTAGTTCTACAGAAAGGAACGAGTTTTCGACATTTATAACATGACTTACAGAACTTTTCCAACTTTCGGTAGAAATGTCATTAAGATAGTTCCTCATTAATAATACCACAGTACCACTTAAAGTCGGAGAAGTACTTTTTCCACGCACGCTCGATTTAAGTTGGTGCCACATAAGCTCTAGAATATTGAACACACAGTAGTAGGGAGGTAGTGGTAACACTCTATGTCTCAATTATTCTGCAAATGTATCATAAACATAAGTTTTCTTTAAAGAAAATGACACTAGCACTTGTAAAAGTTCTTGTTTGTATGATTTTCCTCAAAATATATGTCATCTGCAGCGATGAAGTTTTGAATCTCCAATTTGGTATTATTTGAGCCAGGAATATTTTACAATTGTCGACTATGATAGCTTGCGTTGTCCATAACGCTGTTTTGCGGAATGTTGGGTAACAGAAAAATTTTAAACTAATCTTTAAACTCTACTTTCGTATTTTCGTGATAATCAACACGAGAGTCCTTAATGATTTTGACATAAAGTCACAAAGCGATTGAGATCCAACCTTTCTATGATCCTATATGTAATATTGTGATTCTCTTCTCTTTATTGGATGGTGCTTTTGTTAACACTTATCAGAGAAATCGGACCATCCTTTGGAAGGGGTATCATGCGTGTCAAACCACGACTCGTTGAGATATATTACTGGGCGATGTAATTTTCGTCATTGATGAGCCGGTGTTTTAAAGTTCTGATTGTAGGGCTGATAATCGTACATGGTGTGGATTTTTCGCCTTATCAAATATTTTTCGCAGTCGTCTAGACTTTTTGTGACACCGGAATCTTCGCGCTTTTTTTTGATTCAATGGGATTTCCAACAACTCGTTTAACTGAAGTAAGAGGCACCTTTGTCAAATTACTGGTTACACTTGCTGCAGCACCCGCGTTATATCCTTGCTGAAGTAAGTAACTATATACATTTTTAACATGATTTTAGCGACACAAGATGAGTTATTTTTCTTTCACGAACCACTGGATGAAGCACTATTACTTTTTATTCACGGACTTTTGCCTATTTCGTACGTTTGGGTATAAAATATTTGCTATAAATGTCTGTAATAATAAGTGAATGTTTTAAAATTATTGCACGCCGTAACACAAGTGAACACTTCCAACGAAACACAAAGACTACAATAACATAAAGTGTAAGCCGTAATCCTCTATAATCCTTCTCTGAGAGACCAAATTACCTGCTTTCTTATTATTGTGATTCGAAGGTCATTTCCTTATTTATCCACTATTTTAAATTTATTCTTCATCGGGCTTCTTATATGTATAAATATTATACCTACAAATTATTATAATACAATCCGGTCTTTTCACATTTATGATGGACATTCTCGGATTTTACAACTTAAGGGTCTAATTGGTTTTAATATAATCGTTTAGCAAATACCATTTACCATAAAATGTATTATACATTAGGAGATCATATTTAATAATTAAACTATCTAGTTATCTAACTAACTTCTTTTGAAAGATCTTCTCTTCTCAAAATTGCCATGTTTTCAAATTTCATTGCAGAAATTAACGAGACAAAAAGACAATTATCTCCAGCTTAAAAAATTCATTAAGTATATTGAGAAAAACTCAATGAATAATATAATTTCTAAATGATAATTTAATAAAATAAAACGCAGCAAATGTTCAAAACGCACACCTCCAATATATTGGCAGCATTCTAGACGTACATATAAATGTCTTCTAACGTTAGTTATCGACCTAATTGCAAGAGTAGTTATTCTTATTCTTACGTCAGCCACAACATGGTTTTTTTTTGTAAACCCCACTTTCTACATATCCCGATATGAAGAAATCTAACTTCGTGATATACTGGTGCACCATCCTGCTGGAGCCAAATTGCGTTACCTGGAAATTGTGTATCCTTCAGCTTAGAGCAGCGACAAATGAATTTGTCCATTCAAATTGCCCCCAATGAAGAAGGGAACAATGATATTTTCTCCATTGTAAGTAATGTCGGCAATCAAGGAACATTTATATTTTCTTATTTATAATATTGGATCTAATAAATTCATTCCATATGGCTGGTCTATACTGTATTTATTATTAAATGACTTACTTAAGAAGATGAATTCTTCAGAATTGAATCCTATCAGTACAGGAACTTTCTTATAATTATGGTTTACAAAGGATGGGAAACCTTCATAAGAAAATGGTCCGTCTTTCTCCAATACCACACCACCAGCTATTCCAGACTAAATACAAATTATTTTAAAAAAGACCCTTGGACTTTTGAAGTGTGTAATGTATTATAACATAATATGAAGGTACAGCGAAAACTCTGAGTCTTTTCCATCACGTGACTGATACTACATCCACCATATGCGTCTTAATCAAAACAATCTAACAAACGCTTGTATTGAGTTTCGCTCTTTTTCTATTTTTAGAAGAAGACAGTACCAACATAGTATGTGTTGAATAATATCGTCAACTAAGTCACGTGATAGAAAAGCTTCACTGTTTCTACTGTAGGTAATACCCAAAGTTAGTTGATGTATAGGATACTTCGTCACTTATGGCGGCAGTGACGCGAGGGTATTACATCGTCATACAGAATGCCAAAGCCTATGGCTATCGCCAGCAGTTATAGGAGTTATGTGTTTATTAAACATTTTGATAGTGTATTGTATTGTGTTTACTTTTTTATTATTTAAATATTAATATATTGAGCTATTCATAAAGGAACGTTGTGTTGTAGGAGTACGCTTGTTCTTTTTTGGTGTATAATTATTGTAGTATGTGAAAATTGCAAGGACTATTTTTTTACTGTTTCGACCCTCGCCGTGTGGTATCTATTCATATTACTTGTTAAACTGTTTCTGGATAATTCCACAATATATTGAAAAATTGTTAGAAATTCAAAGAAATTAACTAAACATATGCTATTAGAAATATTAAAGCTTCGATATTATCAGCCCTATGAAAATATCCTGGATATCTTTTTTCAAGATCAGTATTAGATTTAGAAAACCAGGAAAACTACATCTGCTGATCTTTACAATTATTACTTAAGAATATAGTTGGAAAGAGGAGAACTCTCTAGATTTATCTGTTCATTGACGACTTCAAACTACGGATCTGTTAAGTGAATTTCCTTGAAGAGTTAGATATTAGAAGACACTTAAGAGACCCACAATATTTGGAGTCATCAATGAACAGATGAATCTAGGGAGCTCTCCTCTTTTCAACTATATTCTTAAGTAATAATTGTAAAGATCAGCAGATGTAGCTTTCCTGGTTTTCTATATCATTGCGCTGTTATACTGATCCTAAATGCGGAAAAGGTATCCAGGATATACCCATAGGGCTAATAATATCCAAGCTCTAATAATTGGCATATCATAAATTCTTCTTTTTTCTATTCATATACAGTGTGGGGCACTATGAATGAACTATTCTCTGGCGTCTTAAC
This sequence comes from Galeruca laticollis, assembly GCA_963921935.1. Classification (NCBI taxonomy): domain Eukaryota; kingdom Metazoa; phylum Arthropoda; class Insecta; order Coleoptera; family Chrysomelidae; genus Galeruca; species Galeruca laticollis. The sequence goes on from OY998176.1 coordinate 43,474,730, forward strand.
GGCAAATAAAATTAGAAACAATTAGACGTAGAATTAAGTAGATTACTCAGGACTATAATTAAAAAATATTTTGGAACATACAGGGTGCTCCAAAAAAGCGTGCCGTATCAAAGTTAGGTTCCTTCAAATGGAACACCTTGTATTTTATCACATTTTTGAATTGTACTATTAAAAATAATGTAAGTTCATTAACATTTCCCTATACCTATCTAGTTCAGTTTCCAGAATAAATCGATTTTACATAATGTGTAGACCCTCCGAAAAATACAATAACTTCAAAATAAAAACGAATAACCACATTTGCTTTACACTATCTCACTAAAAGCTTCTAACATTCTGTTTCCAATATTTACCGGTATGCTATAATATACAGGGTGTTTCTAATATTACAGTATAACACTAACCATTTAATACATAAATTTCTGGCTTAATTTAAATGTATCTTTTGGGTCTGTTCAATATAGGGGTTTATTACCATTCAGTTGGTATTAGGGTTACATATATCTATTTCTGATAGTTTTCGACAAATTTTAAATTGGTTTTTCAATATTCAATTATTTGCTGACATCTAGTTATCTATGACATGATGATACTCCGATGGAAAGTTTTTAAAAATTTAAAATTTGTTATTTTGACAGTAAGTGCTTTGTTGTATGATTTATTATTGATAAATTAAAGGTCTCTTAAATCTGAATTTTATTAAGGGTACGCAATCATTAACTTTGCAATAAGATTAGTAAAAAAACTGGCAGGGTCTGAAGATTTTTTTTACTTTGTTCTGTTTACGGATGAAGCTGCGTTTCATAAAAACGTTTTAGTGAATATACATAGTTTTGATTACTATAACGGCGAAAATCCGCATTAATTCCGAAGTGTTGATCATCAACATCGTTGGTCATTGAATGTATGGACAGGAATCGTTTGAACCCACATAATAGGGCCTTATTTTTTTAATGGAACGCTAACTGGGAGAAAATTTCGTGAATTTTTACGTAATAAACTACCCTTACTTTTAGATGACGTTCCACTAGCTACAAGACAAAAAATGTGGCTACAGAGATGATCACATTCTATAATGCAACCAAAGATGGAGTGGATACTGTGGACAAACTTTGTGCCTCATATAATGTAGCAAGAAACACGCAACTTTGGCCTATGGTAATTTTTTTCCATATAATGAATATCGCTGGTATCAATTGTCAAAGAATTTATGCTGAGAATAATAAAAAGTATTCCTGTGTAAGAAGAAAATTCCTAGAAGAACTGACAAATATGCTAACAGAAGATCATCAAAGACGCAGCGCTCAACTGACAAACTTGCCAAGAGAAGTGAGAGAACGCAGACAGGAAGCAGCTGGAATACTAAATTTAAATCAAGAACAACCTTGTTTTCCCCCTGACACTAGAAAGAGATGCTATTTTTGCAAGAAAGATAGTAAAACCAAATATTTTTGCCAAATTTGTAGAAAGTTTGTTTGTCTCACTCATGCTCAAATTTTGTGCCAAGGATGTGTCAGAAATTAAAAAAATAATAATATGTTATAAACAAGTATTCTGTTTTGTAAGAGTATAAGTATAATCTGTCTTGTATTTTTTTTATCAAAAGTTTATGTAATTTCAATGAAATGTGTTGTACATATTTTTTTATATTCAAATTGCCATTTCCCTTTTTTATATAAAAGAGGTTAAGCCAATACAAAAAAGTCTGCTGGACCCGGCGCGAGTACTCATGTATCAAAATAAAGCGCGAGTCCTGGAAGGTTAATAGTCTTTCAATATATTATGGAATTGTCTAAAAGCAGTTAGTTTCATTTGAAACAGTAATAAGGACTATTTTGTTTTAAATGTGAAGGTTTTCTTTTTACTCGCTCCTGTAATATGATTTTATTCTTTTTAGGCAGCTATGACGGGAGGAATAGTTTGTAGCGCGGCTATATGAAGTCATAATTCAAAGAAAACAGAGGAAACAACTTATTATTTTCCACATTCCCTGAGGACCCCAGAGTATGCAAATAATTGAAAAGAAAATGCCCACGTAATGGTCTTCTAAAAATGAAAAAATTGTAGCAAACTCTTTGAGCCAGAAGATTATGAAGACCAAATGCCAGCAAGGCTGACTAATTTGACTGCTACTGCTAAGGAGCCTTATAAGGCTGGTAACATGGTGTGGAATGAATACTTGTGGCGTCCTCTAAATGTGACGGTTCATTAGACAGAAAAAGGTAATAGGCGCGTTCCATTTTCTACACCAGCTGCACTACGCAGAGTAGAAGCAGTTATATCAAAATGCGTGAAAAATCCTCTAAAGTGAACGTGAAATGACTAATTTGGTAGTTGAATATTAATTGTTAGAGCCAGAAATGCAGCATAAGTGTATTTTGTGGCACTTATTAAGAAGAAAATGGAAAACGCTATTTAGCAATAATTGTCAACTGTCCAAAATATCGATTGTCAAAGTTGCTTAATTATTTATTTTTTAAAATTTTAGCCTAAAATTGATTATAACTTCATAAAAAGTGAGTAAATACAAACTTTTATATTAATATCATAGCTATTACATAGCTTAATTCCATTTTAGTGTTTGATACTGACAGCGGTGATGATTTCACCGCAACTACTCCAGAAATTAAGGAGTTAGCAATTCAATATATGCTGGGTTTATTATTTGATAGTCGTAGAGAAAGTATAGGTTAAAACACAGGTGGAATCCAAAATTATACACTCGTAAAATTGTTTCCCTCGCCTACGTCTCGGGAAATAAATCTTTCTACTCGTGTAAAATTTTGTTTATTCCACCCTTGATATAGAATATACTATCAAATAAGTAGCACCAGATACTTAGTTTTCAAATCTTTTCAGCTGTTTTTGTTTTCGCCGTAAGTTGACAAACCAGCTGAATTCACTAGCAGGGCTACAAGAGCATTAGAAAAATGAAGAAAAAATGTGGTTGTTTAATGATTGAACGTTGGTGTGATAGAGTTTCTCTTATATATGGAAACGGACAAAAATAACGAGAATATTGCTATATTTAATATTCCACCCACTAGTAATGAAACAAACCTGAGATATAAGGAAGATGAAATTTTAAAAAGCACGCTTGAAGCTTTGCGAAATGAAAACGTAATGAATGAAAAAATTTGAAAAATGGTTAAATAAAGTATAGTTTGTTTCTTATTGACTGACAGCCCGTGATAAGGTCACAGATGCTAGTCAGGTAGTGAAGCATAAGCGTCACAGTTGATCTAAGGAAGTTATTCACTATTTAATTTCATACACGATCTGATATATAAAGGTAATATAAATGTGACTTGGGTTAGTTAAAACAACTAACTGACCTTCATACATTTGTAGAGTACAAACAGTTGAACCAATAAATTATTTTTGAAATAATCTTGTAACGCAACTATTCTGACTGAATATTTCATTAATTATCTTGAGAATTTGAAGCAGGTCACTTCTTGGAACATATTAACAAACCATTTATCAATTCATTCTCCAGATAATTACTTTCTGATTTCCGAAATGTTGATAATAACATTTCCAAGAAATATTACAATAGGGTCCTACTAGGGATTGTCCCAATGACTACCTAGAAATTTTTCAGGTATATACGGTGAAACTGCTGTTGTACATCAAATGCCGGCTGCTACTGTTAGAAATATAGTTTCGACATGTTCCAATATGACAGGAGTTAGTGAATCTACTATTTACTGGCTTCTAAGAGAGAGGAAAAATGGAAATATATCTCCACCTAAAAAGTCAACTGGAAGAAAACTATTTGACCTTGATGAACATATGCAAAATACAATAAGACGAAAACTACATGAATTAAATTTCGAAAAAGATATCCCAACCCTTGACAGAATTATACGAATGGTGAAGGAGCACGAGAATTTGCCTGACATAGGGCGAAAAACTTTGTGGGAAATATTACACAAATTAAATTTTACTTGGAAGAAGCAAAGTCGCAAATCAGTGCTAATCGACAACGAAGAAATAATATGATGGAGACGCCAGTATTTACGAGATATCCGAAAATACAGACAGGAGGGAAGACAAATCTATTATCCAGATGAGAAATGGCTCAATGAAGGACATTCGGTGAAAAAAATATGGCAGGACAAAAGTATTCAAACCAGTCGTCAATCTTTCATAGAAGGTTTATTTACTGGACTGAAAACTCCTATCGGTAAAGGTCGCCGTATAATAATAACGCATATTGGATGCAATCAAGGGTTCGTTGAAGGTGGTTTATTGGAGTTTCAGTCAACATCGACCAAAGACTATCATGAAGAAATGACTGCAGATGTATTTTACAGAAATGGTCGAATTAATTCCAAATAATGCTGGACAATGCCACTTATCATTCGCGATTAACAGAGAATCTTCCATCCACCTCTTGGAGAAAAGCTGATATTAGAAACTGGTTAATCGTAAAAGATATACCATTTGAAGATGATATATTGAAATTGCTTCAGATCACAAGCTACAATTCAAAAAGGTTGTTATTGATGAAATAGCCAAGAAACATGGGACAACAGTGCTTCGTTTGCCGCCATACCATTGTGAATTGAATGCGATAGAGCCACTATGGGCCCAAATGAAAGGTTATGTGGCTAGACATAATAACACATTCAAAATGAAAGATGTTCGTGAACTCATGAAGTACTCATTGACAATAATAACTGAAGAGAACTGGAGAGATGCTGTGAATCATGTAATTAAAGAGGAAGAGAAAATGTGGGTTTTAGATAACCTCATAGAACAAACTATAGAACCGATGGTGATCTCTCTCGACGAGTCTTCCGATGATTCTTGTATGGCCAGCCAAGAGGAATATACTATAGATTGAATTTTATATTTCCTATAAATGGTATGTTTACTTTACATAATATACATTGATTCATTGTCAATAAATTTGAATTATGAAAATTAAACTATATTTTCTTTAATTAATTCAATTTAATAAAAATGAAAATGTTAATAGGCCTAAACGAATGAGTTTTATTTCAACTGTAATGTTGACCGAATCTAATTAAATAAGCAAAATGGACTAATATCGTGATCTCCGCCACTGCCGCACTGTTCATCGTTTAGCTGGCATTGTTCAGTTTCATTACCATATTGTATTTTGAGCTGAAACAGGGATGTACAGATAACCAATAAAGACACCTACTTGTTTTGCATTAGAATTTTTATTTACTTGTAAAACTCTTAGGATCACTCTGTAAGAGATAATTTTCAATTTGAATATTTAATGAGGCTACTGTGCTGTCAGACATTAAGAAATAGACTATAAATTGTTTTTCTGAATGGATCACAAATTCTTTCGCTAAATCTCCTGTCATTTTTATTACATTGGTTTCATATTTTTACGACATTTCGACGCGACAAAAAGATAAAAACGATTTAATAAATACTGTCTGGTCACAGGAGCTTCACTGAAAGAATTTAACTTGTAAGTTCACTTTATTATTGTAAAGTTTTATGTGAGTACCTATTACAAATAAGTTGACATAATTTTGTTCTTTATACCTGCAGTAGCTATTTTAATTAAATAAATGGTTAGATTGTAAATCTTTATATTCACCATTTCATTTACATACCAAATAAATGTTAAATCGCAATTAAAATTCTGTTGGTTTTACTACTTTAAATGAAACTTGCTGTTTCTAGATAATTCCACAATATATTTTAAAAAATGATAAAAATTCTAAGAAATTTGACAGAATGCGAGGAGTTACATTAACCTAGATACCCTGGATATCTTTTTCCCTATCAAGATCAGTATAACTGTGCAATGTCATAGAAAACCAGGAAAACTATATCTGCTGATCTTTACAATTATCACTTAAGAAGACAGTTCAAAATGAGAGAACTCCCTAGATTCAACTGTTTATTGACACCTAACACAGAACTTGAAGTACTACATATTTGTGATAAAAACAAGAACTGGATTTCCTTGAAGAATTGGAAATTGGAAAACACTTAAGAAACCCACAATATTAAGTCGTCAATGAACAGTTCAATCTTGGGAGTTCTCCACTTTTAATATGTATTCTTAAGTGATATTGTAAAGATCATCAGATATAGTTTTACTGGTTTTCTATATCACTGCATAGTTATACTGATCTTAATTGGGAAAAATATATCCAGGCTATCCCCATAGGGCTGATAATATGAAAGCTTTAATATTTGTAATATCATATTTTCTTCTTCTTTTACATTAACATATATTAAATCAATGACAAGATCTGAGTCTAGCCTAAAATAATTATGAAACATCAGGTACGCAACAAATGAAATGTAACTTCTGTCATTCTGACGATGATATTTAATACCGATAAAATTGTCAAATTTCTTAGAATTATTAATATTTTTTTAAATATATTGTGGAATTATCTAGAAGCAGTAAGTTTCAGTTATATGAGTAGATTCCACGAAGTGAGGGTCGAGACAGTTAATCTCATGTTTGTTTTGTTTAATTCATTCCCATGTGCAAATTTGGAATAGTTTATTACCAATTTTCTTCGATTCCTTGCAAAATAATGAAATTAAATGGAACATTGCATTTGAATGGTCACTCTGGGTTACGCCAGAAGCCCCCAAAAATTCGGCACTCTGATTGATTGAAAGTAACCAGGCAACCTATACTTCTAATACTCTTGAGTTATATCATAAAAATGTAATGTAAGAACATTTTAGGGTGATAACGAATACGACTTTTTTGCAAGATACATTTTTCTCTGTCTCCTTTTCCACTACAATCAATATCTTCACCTGCAATGTCCGCAATAAAATCAAAAACTGCTCATTCATTTAATAATCTCTGGACATAATATCGAGCTTTGAAGCTACAGAATGTTAGATAAAACAGTGCCTTTCTTTCAGAGCAAAGTTCTAGGTTTTGAAACAAAACGTATTCATTTCAAATATCGAATTGAGTTTAAAACAGATTGCTTTTTACAATATGGACTCTACTAAAAGTCGAAACTAAAGTGATCTAATGGCACAACTTATCAATAAATTTAGATATATTGTTATAATCAAATTATCTGGTCATACTTACTTTGAAAATATCTTCGGCGTCGGCATTTTGAAGTAATTTCAAGAGGTCACGTGTATCGCTCGAGGTAAATGTTGGATCTATCGCTGATCCAAGCTTGAAAGCTTCATTTGAAATATTTTTAATGTTTGCAAGGTTAGCAATTGCACTTCCACTTTGCATTATAGCACCATTGAATATTTCTAGAAAAAATTTTCATTTGTTGAAAAGAACAGAAAATATTATGTTGAGATTCAATGAAAGAGCGGCACTATTATAAAAAAAAGGGAAAACCCATGAAGGGGGATGCCTTTTAGGACAACTTACGTTACAAGAAAAACAGTAAAAATCAAAAATTTCCATATACTAACTTTTGTTGTCAACCCATGGTCCCATAAGGTGAGCTCCAACAGCATATGATCCAGCACTTTCTCCAACTAGGGTAACTTGTTCGGGATTCCCACCAAAGAATTGAATATTTCTGTTCACCCATTGTATAGCGAACAATTGATCCTTCAGACCTAAATTCGGTGGAATTACCCCATCGTCAGTACCAACAAATCCTAAAACAATAGTTTTTTTCATTTATAAGTTTCAACAATGGCATTTGAAAGAGGCTATGAATCTGGCAGCGGGCGACATGGAGTTTACAAAAAAATTGTGAATGATATAATAAGATGAACATGGGTCGAATACGAAGGTATCAAGAAGCAGATGAAAAGGAAAGTAATGAAGGAAAAAAAATTGTAAAATATACGAAAAAAAATTGAAGACATCTACAACAAAGAGAAAGGAAATCGATATCACGGTATGAAAAGGAAAGATATTCTTCATGTATGGAAGAAGCATTGTATGGGCTCTTACATCTAACCAAAATTGAAGAAGTCGGAGCCAGAAGCCAGAATAAATTTTGTGACACTTACCAAAAGGTCCTAAACGATAATTGATCGTCACAACTACCACGCCATGGTCCATAATATATTTTGGTCCATAATATTCGAATGTACTGGACTCGCTAACAAAACCACCTCCATGAATCCAAAGCAGTACTGGCAAAATATTTTCACTACCTGGCTTCTAGAATGAATTTATTTTGGATTGTTGGTATCTTGAAGTAGTAAAAATCTACTGATAAAATACTTACTTGTGGTGTATATACATTGGCATACAAACAATCTTCGCTAATTTCCAAATTTTCATATTTTTTTTCATTTTGGTAACAGATTTTTGTGTTTTTTGTGGTATCCAGGATATCTGACCAGGGCTCTGGTGATTTCGGGAGCTTAAAAATATATTAAATTTATTTAGATGCAAATAAATAGGTGTCCAGCTCAATAAATAACTACGAATATCTATTTTTAGTAGCGTACTTATAGTCTCGTCAACGAATACATAAAGTAGGCAATGTTTGGAAGTCCTCAGAAACAGCTCCAATTTTGATGACTCTTTTTCAATATTTATTTTTTAATATACTTAGAATCAGAATCCTTTGGGAGCGGGATCGAAATGATTTATGTTGTTTAAACAATACCTATGACCATAATGTATATATTCTTCTAAAAAAAAATTTTCTTTTCACTAACATGGAAAATAATTATTTTTATCGCCAACCGTCAGCAAAGACGTATATCATCAAAGTGATTTCCGAAAGTAAGCAAACTTTTTCTGCGCATTTAGGACAAGTAAAGTATCTTACCCTCCTCAAATTTTGATTAGTATAACCATGACTTTGACATTGATCGAAAATCGTCTGTCATTGTCAAACCTTTCCCTATTACGACTCGACAATAGTTTTCTCGCGACTTATTTATAACAAATTATGGAACGTATGCAGAGCACGCCTCTTGAAATTCAAGATATGTCATTAGAACCATCGTTGGAATCATTGACAATTCTAATAGACAATATTTGCACATTTTTAACATAGGTAATGAGTTCCAACGTTTTCAGTTCGAATCCCTTCGATTTCAGGAACTAATTTTTATAATACTTAAGGGTCTACACTTACTTTTATTATAGCAAATATTGAGTGGATTTGTTATATATTTGCTTGTTCTTTTTGTCATATTAAAATGTGATGAGTTATACCTCGATTTTTATATTGTAAATTCTGAACGGTTGGCGATAAATTTTGTATGCACCACGTCAGTAAAGTGTTTATATCGAACTCGACTGTTATTGGCCTCTCTCGCTCGTCTCATAATTTGAGACTTGCCTTGGTACTATTTTCATCGGCCTCTACAATAAATTACATTTTACATACTAATTACCGAATGGAAAATCCGCTATTTTTGAAGGCAAGTATTTTACGTCCACAGACTCTTTTCTTCTGATACGCCGAGAAAAGACATTTTATTCCTACAATGGAATCAGAATCGACAATTAGACAGACCATCGAAGACTGCACCCAACACCCCAACCACTAATCATGAAAATGCCATATTTCGGGATCGATTTGTGTTCTCGTTCCATAAGATGAAAAGTCACCTTTTCTTCATTTGCTATTTCCGTGGTTGATCGAAGGAACATGTAACTGCCTTACTTCATAGAGCAGTCATTTTCTTGTGTTCACTGGACTTGCCTTGGCGTTAATTTTATAAATTTTATGCAGGTTGAAGCTTCCTACGTTCTTCAAGACACTCCCCACAACCAGCTTGCAGTCTTATCGATTCTTACAACTGTTATCTTTCGGCATTTTTTTTACACTTTTTAAAGAAGCTGTTTTATTTTCTATATATAAATCTGGAGCCATATCGCATTTTTGGCAACTTTCTCCGTAATCCTCTTCACCACTTTCTGCAACACTCATATTGTGTATTTTCTTTGTTCTTTTGATTTTTGATTTTTCCCAAATATATATGAGGAGATTTGATGATGAAAGAAATTATAGCATCCAAACATCTTTTTTTTCAGTACCGATACCCCAAGGAAACCTCAAGACATCCTGGGATTTCGCTAGACTATCGCCACTTGTGTAAGGGAGGTGGTCTAAGTCTTTATGGACGAGGGCCGTAGGTGATTCCTCGAAGCGAATCAGAAACAACACCCAGTGTGGGTAGTCCCAAGCCGCTCGGCTTATCTACCCCACTATAACATCCACCTCCCTTTTCGGCTCCATTTTACCCATGGAATCGGCATCGACTTCACACGTTATAATTGTCTTTTATTTCTGTCAACCTACTATTGTCTATTCACATTATCCTTTCTCCACTTCTTTCCACCACACTCTTGCCTGTAGGTTCGCCATATTTTGGTTCCTTCTTTCTTCCCTTTTATTAATGAACATCATAGTGGTGACTGTATCTTTAATTCCCTGGAACATTATTTTGTCTTTCAATATCCAGTCCCCTATATTATCAGGAGTGACCCTCTCATCCACCGAAATCTCCATCCTGCTTAGCAATTTTTGAAAACTCTGGCACTGGAAAATCGTTTGTTCCACATCATCTCTTTTCTTGCAATATAAATATGTATCGTCATCTGTTTGTATTTTATTTTGAGTGTAAATACCCGGAAGGAGCCTTGTCCCTTTAGAAACTGGGTCATGATGTAATTCGTTTTCCGGTGTTTGTTCTCTACCCATTCCATCTCATCCGGTATTACCTTTTTTTCCATTGGCTTTTTCTATATTCTTCCGCCCATCTTCTTTGCCAAGCCTTTCCTTCTCCCTCAGCGCCGCTGTGTGTTCTTCGGTTCTGCTGTGCACTCTTGCCCTTTCCTCAATTATCCTTTATCAGTCGTTCCTTTTTCCCTGCTTTTTGGTCCTCCCATGTTAGGGAGTAACCTACATAGATTGGCAACCCATTCCTCCGCTCTTTCACACATCTTTTAGAAGTGTGAGATAAATCTCCTGTTGTCATAAAAAATAATACTTAGGTATCTGACTTCTCGTAATAGTGGTATTTCACATCCATTTATTTCAACCTAAATATTTCCGCTGTCCCTCGGGTCTTTTAATACTATAAGTTCCATTTTGTGATCCGCTAATTGCATTTCTCGACACTCCAACCACCTATTTACTCAGTTTATTGTGCATGTAGCCGTCGCACTAACTCCCCAGGGCACCTCTCCTTCTATTAATATCGCCAGGTCATCAGCAAAAGCGATACTGGTCACTCCAAGGGAATGTTTCAAACGCAACACTCCATCGTATAAGATATTCCACAGAGTCGGTCCCAGGACAGGGCCCAGTGGGACTCACGCACTGGTTTGAATCAAATTTTCCCTAGTCACAATTAGTTCACTATTCCTTAAATAGTCCTTAATGAGGTTCATCAGATACATGGGGATAACTATGTCTCGTAGCGCCTCTATTATGTGAGCCTAACGCGTTTTTTATATTAAGACATATCATCATCACCCCCTTTTTTTACTACTACTTAATACCTTATCACTAACCCATTCCGTGATCTGTACTGTGTATTTCCCCCTCCTGAACCCGTATTACCTTTCTGCCAGCCCATTTTTCTGCTTAGTTCTCCTTTCAGCCTATTCTTTATCATGTTTTCGTACAGTTTCCTTATGACGTCTAGCAGACAGATCGGTCTAAAGGATGTATTATCCTCTTTTCTTCCAAATTAGTGTCAGTTTGGCATTTTTCAGTTCCGTGGGGAACTCCTGCGCTTTCAGCATATCATTCGTTATCTGAAGGATGGTTTCTGGTATTTCCTGGTGCTAAAAATACTACAAAACTAAATTGTAGTTCTTGCAATCAAAGAAAGAGGTTCGGACCGGTCCGGTAAATCTGACGACAGTCTCCAGTCGAGCACAAACTACTTCGGAAATAAAATCAGAAAGTTCAAAATCCAAATCAAGCAAACCGTCAACAAGTCAAAAGTAACTTCAAATGTTCCTCCTTCGGTTACTGAATGGGAAACTTATCTTAGTTTTGTCAGATATTTCTTATATTCCTCATGTTATCGTTCTGTATATATTGACAAACAATTATCTTCTTGTACCGTTCCACTTGTCAATCATGTGCCAGATGATCAATTATCTAATGAGGTTCGTATTATTGATATAGATGTGCCTGTTTTCTCTGTGTAACCTATGATTCCCACTCCTGTGGATCAATGTTTGACTAAAAATATTGTCAATTCCATTACTACTGATATTTGTCCTTTGTTTGTTAAGAAACAGATGATAATCGTTCTTATATTATTGTCAAGGTTTCAAATACTGATGTTGCAATGGTTGATACTGGAAGCAATTCTATTATTTTTGCAAATCCAGGGTTTTCGCTTACTAATTTTCTTCATGTACCTATTGATATGAAGCTCCAATAAGTATAACTACTACGATTGAACCAAATGCTTGGTATGATCGAATAATCCCAATTTATATCCCACACTTAAGGTTGACAGTAATGTTTGGTACAAACATGTTTTTTCGTCTAATCCATTTTCTAGTAACTTGTCTATTTTGAAAATTGTTGTTTCTACTGCCAACAGAATTGACATATTGAGGCTATTTCATGACAATTAATTAGGTGCTCATTTGGGCATATCTAAATCTATTTCAGTATCTCTGAAATTCACTATTGGCCAAAACTTACAAGTTCTGTATATCGCTACGTTAATAAATGTTCTGTTTGTAGTTCTAGTAAAATCCAAAACCTACGTAGAACTGGTGTTATAAGTCAATGCAAAGATATTTATTTTCATTGGCAATGTATTTCTGCTAATCTAATATGCCCATATCCAAAGTCAGAATCTGGTAACAGGTTTGTTTTAGTAATTACCGATTGGTTTACAAAATTTTGTCTTGTTCATGCAGCGCCACACGAAACTGCTAAGGGCATTGTGAACTTTATAGAAAATAAAGTTTTTCTCCTTTTTGGTGTTCCACAATTTTTTCCTGTAGACAATGGTACTGTTACCACTTCTTTTCTTCTCAAGAATCTAATATCGCAGTACAAAGTGCATAAAAAAATTTGTAACGCTCGTTATCATTCTCAAGCAAATCACACAGAACGAACAAATGAGACAATTGTTACAGCTGTAAGGTATTATATTCATTAACATTCTCATAACAACTGAGACACATCGTTACATAAGGCTGCACATGCAATTAGAACAGAGAAACATGACGTTACGGGATATTCCCCAGTTATCTAAATTTTGCTCGAAACGTTCCGTTGAGTGGAGATTATTATGGTGCAATTTCTGAAATCGCGAATAACATTATCAACAATAGTGAAAAATTGCAATTAATTAATGATGTACAAACACTTCGTGAACTTTTCGTTGAAGTTCGTAAAAAGTTGAGAAACGCATATAAGAAAAATGTGAAACATTACAATTTACGAATGAGAGATTCGCAATTTCATGTTGGTGACAGGTTGTAGAGAAAAATTATGTTCTTGCATCAAAATCTAACAATTTTGCAGCTAAATTCGCTCCTAATTACATACCTTGTATTGTAAACAAAGTGATCTGGTGTAATTAGTGTATAATTCAAAGGACCTTTTCGGTAATGATTTAGGTAACTGACATGTTACATATATAAAAAATCAGTTTATTGACGTAGACAAAATCTTCCTGATGATAAGTTTTCAGATCAGCATTTTGTTGATACGAATTTATCTGGCCATAATTATGATTGCGAATCAGATGTAATAGTGATTCTGAATAGTTTGGTAATTTATCTCGTATTTTTATATACAGTTTTTTTGGATTAATATTTCTTGACGTGACTATTTTTTTATCTTAATTTTGATTTGATATTGTAACGAGAAAAATTGCCCGCTCATCGATAATATAATTTTGGTATGCCTGCCAACGGGGATTTATGACAGACCATTTCGATGAGGAGCGAGTCAGTTCTCCATGAGACGTCGAAGCGAACGCTGGCTAGTGACATTTCAAATTTTTGTGTGCTCTGGTAGCCATTACGTCCGATCTCGTCAAGATATTAAAAAATTTCAGCAACGATGTGGGTATTTCGATTGCCATCCATGCAGGAAGAACTCGTTATCTAGGTAAATACCTGAACACTTTCTCGATGTTAACAATTTTGTAGGCAGTTGAAGTAGTAATTTAACGTTTTGAAGTAATATTCGTAGTCTATTGAAGTATGTGAACTATTGTATGAAATAGTTCTGATACAGTTCATACATTTTATCAAGTCATTTCCGTTATTGTTTCGTATATTTTTCAAATTAGAATATATCACGGGGAATGAGTAATCGTCAGGGATGTGTAGAGTAACGTGGTTTCTTTTATTTTTTTTAGGTATCATAGTTTTTTTGCTAATCAAAAATACCAGTCATGCAGTTTATTTTGCTATTAGTGTAGATGGCTTTTATACTGTTAAAAGTCAGGTTGTACGATTATTTGCGGGTTTCTGATTATTATAATGTAATCGAAATAATGGAATGGTACAGGAAGACGTCGGAAATTTGACTGGGGTAAAATGAAAACCGTACGTGTAAGTTAATTCGCTGATTGAGGAGTGCGAAATAAACCAGTCCACTCACCGGAATCAGTAACCGGGAGAGCTGGAACATTTTGAAGCGTCGACTTCGATTGTTGTTCTGAGGAAGGAGAATCACTCGTAACAGTCACTTTCATTATTAATTTTATACTTTTTCCATTCACAATCAACAGTAAAAATTTCACTAAATTTTTTATGTATGGTTTTTTCTATCTACTCGCGGTGATTAATTATTTTTTTCTTCTTCTCGTGTATAAAATTTTGAAACATTCTTTTTAAATATTGAATTGTTGGCTCAGAACGCTAGGTATACCACGGTACGTACCTGGGTGCTGCGCTATTTAGGTATTTTTCTGATTTTGACGATTTTTTTATGTAACTAATTTCGCACTGCAATTTCAATTTTTTTGAACATTGTTAAGCCCGCCTGCTCATTTAATTTTATGCTAATGCATTCATATATATTTATACTCATATAGATGGCGGAAGTATGAACCCATGTAACTGATGCAATTGTAGTTTTGGTGTTAGATTCTTACTGTATTTGAAAAATTGTCCATGAACCATTTGTTCGTTTCCTGTAATTGGTTTGTAATTTATTAGCTATAGATACTTGAATATTGTAACACAATATTTATGACAGAAGGCGCGAGAATCAAAAATCGTCATTAATCTATACATATAAAATTTTACCGTGTGTCTGTATGTTTGTCCTTTATGCATTCCTAAACTGTCCAATTCGATGAAACTTGGAGGAGTTCGGACAACAAGGTATGTTTACCTCCTTTTATATTATCAGCGCAACCCCTTCGAGGGTTCCCCAGAGAAACGGGAAGGCAAGTAATTTGAATATATGCTTTTTTTGACTCACAATATCCCTAGTTTGAGTTAGTAACCTTCTAACGTCGATTAAGCTCAATAAATGAGCAAGTAGCAGAAAATAATTATTAATATTTTTTAAATCAAGAGATTAATTTTGTGTTAGTTCCAAAATGCACCCAATTAAAGATTAATTCATAATGAGCAAAATGATGTGCAACTTATAAATCATATTGCTTGTTATTTATAGTAATTTGAATGCAAATTCAACTGTGCATTGCGAAACGTCAGTTTGAAGAAACATAAGTGATTTTGATTTTCTCTCAAGGATTTCAGGAATTGTGGGATATAACATAGAAAGCTTTACGTAGCTTGCTCACGCTTCAGTCATTCATCTGGTTCGTGTATGCATCAGACGCGAAAACAAAAAAAAATTGTGTATCCAAAAGCCCTTCAATAACAGGATAAAAACAAAACAACATTTCAATACCTATGCCGGTGAATTTAAGTGAAATACACATATTCTTAATATTGTATTCAGATTTGAATGTTGTTAACTAGAAATTCAGTTATTAGCTAACTGTTCGTAATCCTGAGGTTTCAAATAATCTTACATTATACTATGTTCCATGAATTTTCCCAGTAATGGCTGTTGGCCGCATAATATTGATGACATGTAACTATATTCGCATGCTAGATAAATAACAGTAACACATATGAATGTTAACAGTGAAATTATTTTGGATTATTAGTGATCATAAAAATTATTCGATAAATTGGTCTATAAGTGTATCATTTTTAAACTATCGGTAATTTCATTCATTCCATTCATGTCTCTCTTACACTTACTTGAAACCTATTTTCCCCTATTGGTTTAGCTGCATAAGGAATTTCTTGAAAAGCATAATAATCATTGCCATTTTCACTTTTCAAAATGTGTCCGCTGATTTTGCCTGTATCTATTTCAACTATAGTACCATCATCATCGTCTGCATATGTATAATCGATATAAACGAGGATTGATATTAAGAAAGAAAATTTAAATAAATTAATTACGTTCATTTTAACAGTATAACAGCACAAGTTTTGTAACTGTATTGTATGAGATTATTTTGACTTTATTTATAACTACATTTCGAGTGTCCACTTAAACAATAGCAAAAAATTTGCTGATAAAATAAATTAATGAGAACAATAGGAATTTAAATCACTTGTGAGACACTCTGAATAATATCTAATCATAAAATGCGTCATTTGTTTACACTCCGAAGGCTGTACCGTGCTTAGAAACTGAAATTTCCCCAAAAATGTGTTATATCTGGATTTATAGGAGCCGTTGTAGTGACTATGGTGAGCTGAAAAAGAATTGGGCTCACCTGTGAGACGCCCTGAATAATACTGCCGTGTTAATTCAAATGTGTGTAACTGCTTGGAACTTAAATTTGAAAAAAATCGATTTTCCTCTTCTCTTTTACGTCATTCTAATTTTTTAATTATGTGATGGTTTTTCATGCATACTATTAAAAAGGTGGTTGTTTTCGTGTTACAAAAATTCGTACTAACAAAACAAGGGAAATAAAATACTTTTGACAGATCTGTCTTTTCCAACTAACACTGTCTATGTGGCTCTATATTCAAGAGTCGTAACTACATTTTTTATTGTAAAAGGTTTTCATAAAAATACATCAGATCGTGTTTAAATAAATATAAATTCTTTATATTAATATAATATTTATTTGAAGTAAGTAGGTATACAATATATGAACATATTATGAAAGGAACCTTCACCTAAAAACTTAACATTTATTTGGTATCTGCTTAAGAAAAATTGGCAATTACCATTTATATCAACTCAATAATCACTAGTTTCTGCATTATTATTGTCGTAGCATAACTTGATTTAGTAAAAGAATTTTGTGGGGAGGATTTGGCAACGTCGCTTTGAGTAATTTTTATCAGATATAAAGTAAAATGAAGAAGTTAATTAGGGTCGGAGTGAGTAGGTCCTGATATCTATTTTGCAATTCCTATTGTTCGTTAATAATAGGTTTTTTTGTTTCGGGAAAAGGTTATTTTGGCATTACGGAGTGCTTACGATCTAGTAATTCATTTCTAGTGTAGTGTTTTTCTCACTTCTCCCTTCCCTTCCCAAAGTTATTTCCAGCACCAAAGAAATCGAGAAAAAACGTACTTCGATGTAAAGGTAAGACGTACATATTTCTCACAGAATATTATTGGGGATCTTCTACAAATAAAACTAAAACATTGGTCCTTCGAGCCAGATTGTTTCAAATATATCAGGAAGTTCATAGTAGTTTGTTCAATTCGGTTAAATAGAATTTTGGAATTTTTGGATACGGTTGAGAAACGCGAATCTACATTCAAAACACATTCCATTCGGAAATATGAATTTAATTGTCGGTTGTTAATTTAATTTCGGATAATATTTCTCGGAAGTTTTTTATATCCTTGTCGGTTTCAGGATTTTCGTGGTCACAGTTTTTGTTGCTATTCCATACATTCAGGTTTCGACGAATGCGGTGTTGCCTAATTAACTAAAAGGTAAAGGTTTTCGAAATATTTTTCATAGTGTGAACTTTGACGAATTGTTTCTCAGATAATAGTAATTATAGTGTAAAAGGTTCTTTTTACATACTGAATGGAAGGTACCGCAGCGGAAAGACAATTGAAAACGCTCACTGCAAAAAAAGAGACAATATTTTCAATTTTACAAAATCTTTTAGATCTATCCAAGACAATGAGAATTGAGAAGTCTAGGTTTTCAGCGTTATATAAGTCGATAGATTCGACGGTAACGGATTTGATCAAGGTTATTGACGAAATCATTGAGGTTAGTTTTGAAGTGGATGCGGCGTTCACGCCAAATTATGCGATTATTCGAACGATTACATTCGTGTTGCGGCTGCAAAGTTAGAGAGAGAAGAACAGCAGGCGAATACTTCGCAAAACCAAACGGGGACTTCAACTTCACAGGGTAATACTAGTGCATCGACTGCAACTACTGCAGCTCAGCGGAATTCGGGTTTTCTGGGAAACATTGGTTGAATGCGAAATCTTCCTTCACTTCCAAAGATTGAACTTCCGAGATTTTCTGGTGATATTAAAGAGTGGGAAACTTTTTACTAGATTTTTAATAGTTTAATTCATGATAATAAATCGCTAACGGATGTAGACAAGGTCAATTATTTCGTAGACCGTTTGAAGGACTCAGCATTGAGTTTTTGCACGGGACTGGCTCCCACAGGAGACAATTATAATATTATTTGAAAATCTTTGGTTGTGAAATATCAAGATGAGCGGTAATTAGCGACTAGTAATTTGGACCAGATTCTGAGATTTAAACATATTCAGGGAGAATCAGCAAAAAATCTCGAATCATTTTTGGGAAAATTTGATTGTGCAGTAGAAGCATTGAAAAATCTTAAGTTGAACAATTTGGAAGATTACATTTAACGGTTCATATTTTGAAATGTCGGTACAGGGTAAGGGGATACCAACTTATGACGCGGTTAAGGCGTTTGTCAAAGAGCACGCAAAAATATTGAATTCGGATCGGAACGTGGTATCTGGTAGGGGTAATTACGTTAATACGAGATCGCGATCAACGAAATCTTTCTGTTTCACGCAAGACAATCGGTCGGATAGTAAGGAGAAGTCAAACACTTGCAAATTTTGTCATAAAGGCTGGCATGTTTTGAGAAGATGTGGAAATTTCAAGCGTTTGACTGCATCTAAACGTTATGCACTCATTCGTGATAACGATTGGTGTACAACTGCTTGTCTCCCAATCATGGGGTGATGGTTTTCCTCCTGATCGGGTTTGTTCAGAATGTACAAAAGAACACTATTCTTCATCGCATTTAGGCAGACTGTTCACTATGGTACAACATGAACAAGGGAATTCTAAGATTACATTAAGTGAGGGTAATTCTACTGGTGAAGTTTCTCATACCAATACTAGTACATCGGTAAATACAAATCATAGTTTTTGTGCAACGACAATAAAAATTCGTCATGGTACAGTGTTACCAGCGACGCGACGGTGGTAGTTAACGTTCTTAACAGTTCAGGTCACGGTCAAACAGCTAGCTTTTTATTGGATAGTGGCAGTCAGGTCATCTCGTCACTCGTAATTGCTCAAAAAAATTGGGGTTAAAAATATCTTAAAGTTCGGTTTCCGTGCAAGGAATTGGTTCAAATTCAAATTCGGTAAGAGACCTTATTGTAGCAACTCGGTATGATTCATCGAAAAAATATTTTATGCATGCTTTGTTAGTGGATACAATTTCTGATAAACTTCCTAGATTCAGAGTTCATCGTAAGTTTTTTGTGCAATTTCGAAAATCTTCAATTAGCTGATGATAACTTGATGAACCAACGGAGATTGAGGGTATCATAGGTGCTGAGCTCTTTGCAACAGTGGTGGAGAACAAGAGTTGTGCGTCTCCAAAGGGTTTACCAGTGGCGGTACAGACTGTTTTCGGGTACGTCATAATGGGTAAAATTCCGATGTCCAACTCGGCTTCAGATTCGAATGTATTTTTCACTTTGGAGGAAGAATCATCTTTGAATGAACTAGTGAAAACATTTTGGGAAATTGAGCAAGTTCCAAAAACCACATTACCGGAAGCGGAAGATGCAGAAAGTGAAAAAATGTATATCAGTACCTTCCGTAGAAATGCAGAAAGGAGATTCACGGTTGCTTTCCCTTTTAAAAGGTCTTCAAATATTTTGGGTAATTCTATAGCAGGTGCTTTAATGCGAATGTTTTCTTTAGAAAGAAGATTAATGAAATTTCCGGAATTGCTCTCATGTTACAATGATATCATGACAGAATCCATTAAACAAGGTCCCATGCACTGGGTAAGGAATGAATATTTGGAAGCGGCGGATACGGTGTACTACATCCCTCACCATGCTATTTTTAAACCGGATAGTTTCAGCAATCCGATTCGAATAGTGCTTGATGCCAGTGCATCCTCGGATAGCCACATTTCGTTGACTGATATTCTGTTCGGAGGCCCAAAACTGCAAACGGACATCTTCTCTTTGTTATTGAATTTCAGAGTTTTTCGAACAGCGGTTACTGCGGACGTTAGGAGAATGTACCACCAGATTAAAATAGCAAACTTTCATTGGCGTTTTCAGAGACTACTTTGGCGTTTCAATCCAGATGAATCAGTTCACATTTACGAGTTCTATCGGTTGGCATTTGGGGTTAAGACCTTATTTGGCTTTGAGGATAATCAAACAGCTAATAAAAGGGGATGGTATAAATATCCCCTGGCAGCAGAAGTAGTGTCTACGAACTTATATATATATATATATATATATATATATATGGATGATTTGGTTTGTAGTGTCTCTTCGGAGGAGGAAGCATATCGGCTATATTCAGAATCTGTAGCTATGTTTACAGAGGGAAGGTTCGATTTGACAAAGTGGTCATCGAGTTAAGTGAAATTGTTGGAGAAACTCCCATCTGGAAAGAGGCTGTCACAACCTGTACTCCTCAAGATAGAAACTAAAATTTTAGTGATGTTCTGGAATCCAGAAATGGATAGTTTTAGGTATCGGTTTCCATTTCCGGAGTCCAGCTGTACTAAACGTATAATCTTGTCTACGGTCGTGCGATGTTATGATCCAGTAGGATTAGTAGCACCGTTCATTTTGTATTTGAAACTGTTGATAAAGGAGCTATGGAAACTGAAAATGGGTTGGGATGATACTGTCCCTCATTAAATTTCCCAGAATTGGTTCAACCTGGAAGATGGATGGTCTCCTCTTGGGGAGATTCAGTTTTCACTTTATATGGGAACCCTGAGAACATCTCCAGTAATGATGGAGCTGTGGTGTATGTGCGAACAAAAACAGATAACGGAGAAATTACTGTTAACTTGTTATTCGGTAAATTAAAGGTTTTCCCCTTCAAGATGGTTACAATTCCTCGACTGGAGTTAGTTGCAGCTCTCCTTCTATCTAGGTTGGTTAAGCACGTTTCAGAAATTTTTAATAATAAAATTTGTATTTCAAAAATAGTTGCGTGTTCGGATTCGACCACAGTTCTTCAGTGGTAGAATTCTGCTCTTGTGAAAGATATATTTGTCGCCAACAGGGTTTCACAAATAACAGAAAATAATTCAAATGCTGAGTGGTGCCATATATCTGGGGTAACGAATCCTGCGGACATTCTATCTAGGAGTGCAACTCCTGTTCAATTGATGGAGAATAACTTATGGGCTTCGGGTCCAAGTTGGATTAATTTGCCGATTGTAAATTGGCCTATTAGTAAGGAAAGGTGTGTTGAGGATTTTAGTGAAGGTACTGATTCCACAAAATGTCTCGTTTCGTTAGAGGATACGGAAACCCATCCATTGTACGACATGATCATGAGGTGGGCCTCATATATTACTATTCTGCGAATAACAGTAAGGATGCTTCGTTTTGTGAAGCTCCTTCCGGGGAAAGGTAAGGACTAATAAAGGCATCTACTCTAGAACGGTGGTTAGGTGTGTCCTCTGCCAAATCAGTAAATGAGTTATTTTTTTTTGTATTCTAATTGAATTCGAATAATTCATGGAATTATGTTATTTTGGGTATTTATATAAAGTGGGTTAGATATTATTGTTACCGATGCTGTATCTCCTATCTATCGATTTATTGTATTTGCAAGTTGGCGGAAAAACAATTTTTCAGGGTGGGGGAATGTCGTAGCATAACTCGATTTAGTAAAAGAATTTATGGGGAGGATTTGGCAACGTCGCTTTAAGTAATTTTTATCAGATATAAATAAAACGAAGAAGTTAATTAGGGTCGGAGTGAGTCGGTCCTGATATCTATTTTGCAATTCCTATTGTTCGTTAATAATAGGTTTTTTTGTTTCGGGAAAAGGTTATTTGGCCTTACGGAGTGCTTTCAGTCTAATAATTCATTTCTACAAGTGTGGTGTTTTCCTAATTTCTCCCTTTCCTTCTCAAAGTCATTTCCAGCACCAAAGAAATCAAGAGAAAACGAACTTCGATGTAAAGGGAAGACCTATATATTTCTCACAGAATATTATCGGGATGTTCTAGAAATAAAACTGAAACAGTTATTAACTGAAAGACTTATACGAAATAGCCGATTCTGTGGCTCTATTTCTACTAGTTTCTAAATGATTGTTGCTTTTCTCTTAACCGTGATTTCCCGTGGTTCCTTTTTTAAAGCCAGTTTCTTATGCCGTCTATATAACAATTAGCTTCCAAGAAATTAATTACATTCTCTGGACCATCAAAATTCGTTTTATACGACAACGTGATCACGCCTCTAGTCAACTTAAATTCAACTATTTCATTGAGATAGTGTCGTGGATCCAGCAATGTCAAATTTACTGAGAGGATTCATCTTTCGAAAAGTAACAAATCGTGACTTAGCGCAAACTACTACTTCGGTATGGGATGATGACTTCTAACTATATCCACAAAGTTGATAAAATCGTAAACTTTGCCATTACCGTTTAGTGACAACTCTACGCCATTGAAAAACAAGTCAGCGGCCATTAAAGCATTGCCAGACTCGAAATACATCAATGTTATTGTTTTAAAGTTAAGTTCACTAGAGTTACCTGCACGAACAAAAAAAATCCCAATGGCACAGGATCAATTGGACAGGCTTATTTCAGCAACATTTTTGCATAAAACCCAAAATAAAAAATTATATACAAAAGTAATAGAATATTTTGAGATGCACAAAAAACCAAAGTTACATTTTGGCATCGAATCAAAAACAAAAAAATGCAAAAAAATTCTGGTAAATTTGTGAATTTTCTTAAATAAATGTTTCAATGTACGATTTAGAGAAAAATGTTAAATACAAAAGTTGTAGAACGTGTTAAGGTCTACGAAAATGCTTGGTAACTTTTTTGCGTTAAATGGAAAACAAAGCAAATAAGATTTTTTTTCAAATTTGACAGGCCGCCATTTTGTTTTTACTGGGCCGATTTGGCTCATTAACGAACTCGTCCAAGATTATGGCGAAACCGATTTTTGTAGCGAGTTAGGTTTCGATCCGTCAAAAAATACGCCCTCTATCATGCTCACAAATTCCGTTATAATATATATATATATATATATATATATATATATATATATAT
The DNA here is from genome assembly GCA_963921935.1 of Galeruca laticollis. NCBI lineage: Eukaryota > Metazoa > Arthropoda > Insecta > Coleoptera > Chrysomelidae > Galeruca > Galeruca laticollis. The sequence goes on from OY998176.1 coordinate 43,498,180, forward strand.
ATATTGTATAGGCTTCAATATTTATTTATTATTTTATTATTTGTGATTGAATAATCATTAAACATGTATACCAACTCTATCAAAGGGTAGGGTTCAATTGCGCCATTCAAATTTACTCTAATTATTGGTTTGTGATATTAAAATGAACAAACTTATGATTTCAGGAATTTTTTTAAACATAGAAATTTGTAAATAGAAAATGTGTACAGATATACTACAGAAAAATAAACTACTATTACTATGGAACAATTAAAATGATTTTTTAAATAAAGGCCTTTTTTGATTTAGAGATCTCTAATATAATATTTTAAAATGGTACCTTTTATTTACTAAGTTTGTATCCACTTCAAACTAATCTTCACTATCAATTTCTTCCTGTTGTACTGTCCAAAATATTATTTAAAAGCTCTTCCTAAATTTCACACGCAATGCCTTGATTTCTTTCCCAAAATATATATCCTTTAACTGGATATACAAATATCTTTTCTCTTCTTCTGATGATTATAAAATTTGTTTTAATTTCCATGTTTATCAAATATAAACGTGCTTTATCGTCCTTGTAGAAATAAATTACAATATCCCTTGCCTCTTTTTTTGACGTTTTTAAATCAGAATAACTTTTCTCTCCTGTATATTGCAATTATCTTCAAATTATTATTATTATTATAAAATTGGTTTAAATTTCTTTCTACTGTACTTTGAATATCAACTTTTTGTATCGTTCTTATTGACGAGATCAATTATAATACGACTTCCAACTTTGACATTTTAGATCCAACTGACTTTTTGATTTCCATCATAATCTATCTCGCTGCGGGTTACTATCGAAACTTTTCTATATCGTATAAATTGGATAAATATTGTGTGATTAACGACGATTCGCTGTTTATATTACAATAAACCATGAATTTTTAAGCCGTATATGAAACATGAAAATGACATTTTTGTATTAGAAATTAGCATATATAGAGATGAAGATTTTTATACATATAAATATTAACATAACTTATTTACTATTTATTAAAATTCCTGAAATCCCTTGCATAAAATAACCTAATTACTAACTATATGAAAATTTTACGCGTTTCTTTTAAATTATTTTGAATTTCATTCTAATTTCAACGCATGCTTTTGAAATTACATCATGTACTGCATTATTAATTTTAATTTCCGTTGTATCCGAATCAGATTTCAATATTTTCGATTCTGATGGTTCGAAGAGTATATCGTCTGTTTCAATATCTTTGGTCAGATTTTCTTCAGTATTATAGTGAGGATTTTGTTCACTGTTTTTACTATCAGCATCTATAATTAATTTAGACATGTTTTTTTCTACAATTTATAAATATTCGTTAAAATGATGGCTAATAAAGTACAAGATGGAAAAATCCATATGACTTATTTCAGTAATACTATTAATCCTTATTAAATTGATAACAACCAAATGAAACTGCTTCAACTCCCCCCATTTATATTTTAATATATTCAAACTTATTTGATTATATTAAAATTTAAATCCTTTATTTTTTCAATAATCTCAATTCAATAAATATGTTTCTTTCTCATTTGAATGAAATATCTTAATCCAAATATTTACATAAATTTTGATTCATAATATCATCAATTTCTCCCCCCTATCCAATTTAAACTCCAAAACGTATATAAATCTAATCTATTTAATTTGACTGCTGATGATACTGGAATACACTCTAAATATTAAATATCCTCCTTATTAACCCAGTATCTGGATATGCCAGCTTATAGCTATTTTGAGCATTTTCATTTACCACTACGTATGGCCCTTCCAATGGTAATAATAACTTAGCACACATATTATCTTTCCTTTTTGCAACTTGTAGTGATTTAATTAAAACTAAATCTCCTTTCTGGAAAACCATTTTTCTTTTTCCCTTCTTGTTTGCTCTTTTAATGTATCGTTCTGCTTGTTTTTGTAATTTGTTATTCACTTTGTCAAGAATTTCCAACATATGCATGTCTCGGCTCAATATCCATTTTCTCTCTGGTAGCTGACCTGTCATTAAAAAGATAGGACATTCTCCTATAATACCATGAGGTGTGTGATTAAGGAATTTATCCACTGGTTTTAAATTGTTTTCCCACTGATCATGTTGCTGATGACATAATATTCTTAGATATTTTATTATTTCCTTAATATATCGTTCCGCAGGATGTGTTGATGGCTTTCGTATACTAATAAAATTCAATTTCATTTGAAGCTCTCGCATATCCTTCCAAATTTATCACTTTCAAAGTACGTCGCATGATCTAGTATGATAGTCTCAGGTTTCCGAATTCTTCTATCAATTGTTTCGAACATTCTATCACATTGGTTCTTTTGCACGGATACATTTTAACATATTTTGTGAACACATCAACCATAACGAAAATATGTTGGTTTTGTTGTGTGCTATATACCAAATTACTAATGAAATCTATGGCAATAATTTGTAATGGTTGATTTGCAATTATGGTTCTAGCTATATTGGTATTATGAAAATTTTTCTCTTTAGTAATTTGACATACTTCACAATACTTTGTCACCAGTTTTGATATACTCAAATCTTTTTTCGTCAAGAAATTTTCCCGGAACAACATCCACAGTTTACGTGCCCCTAAATGCCCAAATTCATCATGTAACTCTTGTAATACTTCTTTGGCAAAATCTCTTGTGATTAAATAAACTTCTCTGTCCTCAATTTTTTTACACTATATACCATCTATTTCCAAAGCTTTTCTTTTACTGCTTTCCTCCAAATTTTTCTGATCTTCTACAATTCTTTCTCTTGAGTACTTCCCCTCATCTTCTTGTGAAACATTGATCCCAATTTTGAATTTTCTTTGATTTTGCTCTATTTGTGTTTCTCTACTCACTGTATCTGCTATGATGTTTATTTTTCCTGGTATATGTCTAATCTCAAAAATATACTCCTGTAACAATAAAATCCAGCGATGCAATCGGTTATTCGCATATCGGTTCTTTAAAATAGCAGTCAAAGCACTATGGTCACTTTCTATGAAAAATTTTCCACCTAATAAATAAAATCGAAATTTGGTTACGCAGAAAATTACACTAGCCATTTCCAATTCAGTAGCTGAGTATTTACGCTCAAACAATTTGGTCTTTCTTGAAATAAAACTACTTGGAACTTCTATGCCATCTTGTACTTGAATTAATACCCCAGCTAATCTTTCATGAGATGCATCTGTTCTTACTATAAATGGTTGGTCATATTGTGGGTGATAAACCTTCAAATTTTGTGTAAATATTCTTTTTAATTCTTGAAAAGCTTTTTCCTTTTCTTCTGTCCATTGCCATCTTACATTTTTCTTAAGCAACTCGATGAGTGGAATTTCTTTTTGGCTTAAGTCAGGTACAAGTCTCTTGAAATAGTTCAATATTCCCAAGAAACCTCTTAAAGATTTTAAATTGGTTGGAGTCTTAAATTCCATGATAGCTTCAATTCTTTCAGGGTCCATACTTATTCCTGTAGTATTTAGCGCATATCCCAAATATTTTACTTCTTGTTTATAAAATTGACACTTCTCAAAATTTAATTTTAATCCAGCCTTTTCCAGTTCACCCAAAACTATATTTAAGTGTTGCTTATGTATATTTTCATCTTGAGAATAGATCAAAATGTCATCAATATAATGAAGAATGAAGTGTTCATATTTATTCAAGATAGAATGTAGAGTCTTGACCAATGCTGCACATGAACTTTGAAGTCCAAATGGTACTACACAAAATTGGTAAACCACCCCATCAATCATGAATGCAGTATATTGTCTACTGTTCTGATCCAAGGGAATCGGCCAGAAACTATGTTTAAGATCCAATTTTGTAAACACTTTAGCCTTTGTTATTCTCCCAAATATACCATCTACATTCATCGGACTTTCATATTGTTTCTTTGTGTATAAATTAATATTACGTGCATCTAGACATAACCTTATTTCTCCAGACTTTTTTCTCACACAAGTAATAGCACTTATATATGGAGAATCACTTTTTTCTTTAATTTTAACTTGGAGCATTTTCTCTAATTCCTGATATACCTCTTCTTTTAATTTGTATGGGATAGGGTATGTTTTCATTTTGAAATTCCTAATTTTAGGTCTCACTTCCAATTTATGGACATAATCCCTGGCAATACATATTTCTTCGTTAAACAATTTTGTATACCTATTAATCAGCTCCAGAACTTCTATTGCATGTTTTCTTGTACATATTTTCTCTTCTAATTCCAGATCTATATTTTGTACATAATTCATATTACATTCCTTTTCCATCAAAATGTCTTCTTTCCACTTTGTTTCAAAGGATATTTTGTTTTCATTACATTCCAAACACTTTTGTTGATAATTAATAATCATTTGATGTTTATCCAATTCATCAGTCCCTAACACTATATCATAACTTAAATTATTAATAATTAACATCTGAAATTTATATTTACAATTACCGATTTCTTTATTTGCTACAATGGTACTGTTCGTATCATATAACTTTTTGTTGTTCGCCCCTACTAATGAAATTTTTGGCGTTTTCATAATCACAACATCATCCTCCTTTATATTTTCCACTATATGGTGATTAACTAATATCTATAAGTATCTTACATAACCTCCCTTGAAATATACCCTCTACAAAAATTAATTTAATTTTTTCTATCTTTTCTAAGTTACTATCGTCAGCTATAAATTCTCTTGGATGTTCATATTTGGAAAAATAGATGATATTATGACCGTAGGAGCGATTTAGGCAAAATCCCTATCATCACTTGGATTCAGCGCAATTTCAGATTGATTGTTCTGAATCACCGTATTTACTTGTCTTCTGTCCTCATTATCTCTGCCTCCTCTTTCATATTCCCTGTCTCTAACTTCTCTGCAATTGTTTTGTCCCTGATTTCTTCTTTCTCCATCATAATCCCTGTTACCACTATTTTGTTGCCAATTTCCATTCCTATATCTGTTATAATTTCTCCTGTCAAAATTTCAATAATTTCCTCTATTATCGTGCTGCCTATACCCATTACTTCTGTCTCCATTTCTATAATTTCTCTCTTCATTGCCATTATTCCTATTTGCATTTCCATAATTTCCTTTGTTTTCATAACTTCTATTTATATAATTTTCATTTTCATACCTATCATAATTATATCTCCTAAAATGTCTATTTTCTCTCTGTCTATTATTTCTCGTGTATTCATTTCTAATGTCTTTTTGGTATCTGTTCACTCCATTTCCATTTTGATTGCTTCGTTCCACTCTCTGCAGGTAGTTTGACAAATTGTCCATCGTTTTGATGTCATGTAATGCTATGGTTTCAGACACTTCTGTATTAAAATGTCTTCCAACATATGACACTGATTCTTCCTCTTTCATAATTGGTTCAAGATATTGTATTGTAATCAAATTTCCCAAAATAGAGACGTTCCCTAAAATTAACTTGCTGTTTTTCCCCCGAAAAATACATTAAAAAATGTTTCTCGAAATCCTCGAATTTATTAATCTGCTCCTCCCTATTACAAAACCATAATAACGCATGACCCAATAACATTCCCCTAATTATTATTTTCATCTCTACAATGTCCCTAATTCCTTTTACTTTGTTTCTAATTATTTTAATAAAGACTTTGGGATGTATTGTATTTCTGTTTCCATCAAATTTAACTCATATTTCTATGTTATTCGTATTTCCTGCATATGTATGAAAACCTTCATCTCTATATATGCTAATTTCTAATGCAAAAATGACATTTTCATGTTTCATATACGGCTTAAAAATTCATGGTTTATTGTAATATAAACAGCGAATCGTCGTTAATCACACAATATTTATACAATTTATACGATATAGAAAAGTTTCGATAGCAACCCGCAACAAGATAGATTATGATGGAAATCAAAAAAGTCGGTTGGATTTAAAATGTCAAAGTTGGAAGTCGCATTATAATTGATCTCGTCAATAAGGACGATACAAAAAGTTGATATTCAAAGTACAGTAGAAAGAAATTTAAACCAATTTTATAATAATACTAATAATTTGAAGATAATTGCAATATACAGGAGAGAAAAGTTATTCTGATTTAAAAACGTCAAAAAAAGAGGCAAGGGATATTGTAATTTATTTCTACAAGGACGATAAAACACGTTTATATTTGATAAACATGGAAATTTAAACAAATTTCATAATCATCAGAAGAAGAGAGAGGATAATTGTATATCCAGTTAAAGGATAGATATCTTGGGAAAGAAATCAAGGCATTGCGTGTGAAATTTAGGAAGAGCTTTTAAATAATATTTTGGACAGTACAACAGAAAGAAATTGATAGTGAAGATTAGTTTGAAGTGGATACAAACTTAGTAAATGAAAGGTACAATTTTAAAATATTATATTAGAGATCTCTAAATCAAAAAAGGCCTTTATTTAAAAAATCGTTTTAATTGTTCCATAGTAATAGTAGTTTATTTTTCTGTAGTATATCAGTAAAGGTACAACACTGATTCTGGCGCATTCCTTATGTATATTAACATGGGAAATCGCCAAGATCCATCGTGGTAATTTTTGACGCAATTCGATCTGCGCATGCGTCAATCATGAAGCGGACGTCCTCAATAGAATCTCGAATGGCGGTAACCTAACATAGCAAACCCCACGTATCTTATGTATCGGAAACCCCACAAAAACGTACCGGAAGTCGGCTGTCATCTTGGATTTCACGCGCAATATGTGCCGTCGGGGGTGGGGGGCGGCCGTCCGTCAAATGGGCCAACCGTCAAATGTGCCGTACGGGCCTTCCGTCGTATGCCCCATCTGTTCTATGTTCCGTACGTGCGTTCTGTTGTATGTGTCATCTGTCAATCCTGTCATGCGTGTCAACCGTCGTATGCCCCATCTGTTCTATGTGCCGTACGGGCCTTCCGTCGTATGCCCCATCTGTTCTGTGCTTCATGATTTTTATATGGTAACATGTATATGGTGTGACGTAAGCAACGCTGCCATTAGGGCACTATAACACATATCTCTGCTATTATTGGTCAGATTGAAGTCGAATAAACGGTCCTATGATTGTTAGATTATTATCGTATACACGATGTACAAAGACACCATAAGAGCACTACCATATCTGATTGGTCGTATTGAAATCGAATAAACGCACTTGTGATGAAGACAATGACCAGAGGCTGTACAAGAATCATACCTGAAGACAATGACCAGAGGGTGTAAAAGAATTGAGAAAGAAGAAGAGATAAGCGATAAGTTTTGCAAATCTACAAGTAGTATCAAAAGAGTCATCTGAAGAAGTGAACGACAATGACCAGAGGGTGCCGTTGACCATCGCCGTATGTGCCCTATGTGTAGTCGAGGGTGGGGGGCGGCCGTCCGTGAAATGTGTCAACCGTTAAATGGGCCTTCCGTCGTATGCCCCATCTGTTCTGTGATGAACTCCATGATTTTTCTACGGTGGCATGTATATGGTGTGACGTAAGCAACGTTACCATTAGGACACTATAACACATATCTCTGCTATTATTGCTCAGATTAAAGTCGAATAAACGGCCCTATGATTGTTAGATTATTATCGTATACACGATGTACAAAGACGCCATAAGGACACTAGCATCTCTCTGATTGGTCGGATTGAAGTTGAATAAACGCGTCATTGTGATAGGTGCAACATTTTTACAGGATGTACAAAGATGCCATAAGGGCGCCAGCATCTCTGATTGGGCAGATCGAAGTGAAATAAACAACTTTATGAAGAAGAAGAGGAGACAAGTGGCAAATATGTAAAGCCATAAGGGCACTCATGCTGATGACGTCACCCATGCTCAGTCAGCCGATAATGGGGTATTAAAATAAAGAACAATTGTATAAACATTTTATTGCACAATATAAAATTGAAAAGTATAATGAATGGAAATAATAACAATAATTTCTATTCGTATATAAATTTTTAAGGAATAATGACGTCAACATCTATATATGCATCAATGGAATAGTGGCCCCAGGGTAAAGTTTCATCAGAACCAGGAAGAATAAATCGTTTGTCATCAAAAGGACTTAACGCAATTTTATCTTGAACAATTGAATGTACTAGATGTTTCTCAGGACGAATTATATTTTGGGAAACGGTTTTCTGTGTGAAGGTGTCGAGGCATTCTTCATAATCTTCAAATGTGATTACTGTCTTCACAACTGATGATTTTACCCCTTTAGCCTTCTTAGTTATTCCAACGTTTCGAATAAGGCAGCCTATTTCTTCTCTCTCAAATCCATCATTCGCAAGACGTTCTCGTTTTTCCGTTAGACCATCTTCAGAGGTAAGTAACCGCGTTGCATACAATTTAGACCGTAACCCAATATAATCGGTCATTATGATACCATTGTTCTCATCCTTCATCATCCCAGGAATCTTCCTATTAACTTGAGGAATTCCGTAAACGTTATCGATAGGATAGTCTGAGGTGTCGAAATATTTATAACAATCAATCTTCATTACTTCATAAGGATCTTGATGTCCAATCTCATATGTAAGACTATCGGTATCAGTATACAGTACAGTACAATTTTCACTGAAACGGTTCGCCATGTACTCATAGTGGAAATCATAGATCGTAGTTTTAGCCAGATCTAAAATTGCCATTCCCACATATATCGGTTCATTTAGCCATATTTGCAGCTTTCGTAATTCGATGGCAACTAGGTTTTCGCTGAAAATCGTACTATTCATAAACTCGGGCTTAGCTATGTACCATTCAGCGCCATATCGACCACTCCAATGAGAAATTAGCTTTACATCAACGCGTTTGCGCACGTTCTCCATGGTTTTACCGGCAACAATTAGAAAAAGTGATTAGTATAGAAATATTTATATAAAACTAGCAATACTCACCAAACACTGCATTGTTCATCAGTTAGAATAGGTTCTTCTCAAACTCATTCTTCGCAGCCTTACGTAACTCGGTGTTTAAGTCAATGTAGGGCTTTAACCAAGAACTCTGCTAGAATTTCAATACTCGATGTATTTTTGTCAATACAAGCCCATTCTGTAACGCTTGCTTCAATGCTCGGTAATGTATAACGTATTTTGTCTTATTAGTTAGGCATCTTGTAGCAGGCATCACGGTCTTAGGATTTAGGTGTTCAGGACAAAATGGAATATCCTTCTGCAAATCATGTAAATGAGAAGGATACTCCAAATCAACTTCGAGCATGTACCCCTCAGAAGCATCGTCAGCAATTTGTGTAACGCCTATATTAGAGTCACACCACTCAAATCCTCCATATGGTAACGCTTGACTCATCGCCCATCCATACTAAAACATTGAAATTAATTGGAATAATTACCTAAAATGAAAAAAACTAAAAAACATACCTGATTATTGACATCATAGTACATTAAATATTTCGATGGATTTGAAGGATTATAAGTGGGCATATACTTATTGTTGGCTCGAGCACGACGTTTTCCGCAAACTTGACTAAGTCCACCGCGTATACCACGCTCAACAAACAAAAACATGTCTACATCAGTGAGAAGTTCCAATTCTTGTCCAGTATGTTTCAGCATAGCATCGAATGTAAATCCAGGTAATGTATAATAATGTGCAGGATCGATGTTATACGTAGCAATACAACTGGAACGAAACTGCTCAAAAACATCAGCAAGAAGAAGGATATTGGTCTTCATATACAACTCCACATATTCCCCTAAGGTTTGACATTGAAACGTATTCCAGACGCGTTGTGCTCTACTATAAAGTTTACGTGAGCAGGGTTTATCTTCCAGATTATTATAGAAAGATTTGATAGGACGTAACCGTGTTTCTTCAAAGCGGTCGAAAGAATTGAAATAGTCATAAGGCATCACCCCCTTCTTAGTTAACATTGTGAATTCTTCCTTGGGAACACTAGAAAACTGTGATCTCAAATTAGGAAATTCGGTTAAATACGAGGGGAGTTTATCGAGAGATGATGCCATGAATCGGAAGCTATCGATAAATCTGAAACGGATTCGTGCATCTTCAACATGTTTTGTGAAGGAAATATATTTTTCTTTTGTAATAGGAAGCAAATCAAGAGTAATGTCATCGATGATGAAATTTGCATCATAACCAGATAAGTTGTGGAACACTACATTAACAGTAGGCGAATCCTGATAGTTAATATTGCACCCCTCATGTGCTGCACCTCTATAATTGTTTTCTGGAATAAGATGATCATGATCTCGGACTTTCTCATCGGTAGCGGAAAATGGCTTTTCACAAATATGACATTCGGCAGCAGCTTGAAACTGACGTTCTTGATTAGGAGTCATGTGAGTTCCATAAGGACATAGGAACACCGTACTAATATCTTGAGCAAGCAGATTTAGCTCATCAGTTAACCAGCGCATACAATCTTGACCCAAATAACTCTTATAAAATGAAAGCGTATCATCATATGGGCACTTGAAGTAATACCCAACGGCTGCAGGGATATGCTGTTGTGGCCTCTTAGAATCCCCAGTCTGCTTCAAAACACTCTCGAGATCTGCATATACTATGAAAGGTGCCTTTACCTTATTCTTAAAGTTTTTGAATTTGAGAACGTTTTTTCCCCTGTTCTGGCATCTTAACAGCGCAATCATTAATTCTCATACAATCTACGACGTGAGCATCCAACTTTTCCGCTGTAGTAAATGGCTGTGAACATCTTTCACATAGAAATCCCATTCGCCCATTGCAACATTTAAGATGAACATCTAGTTTTTCATGGGATCTGAAATAGCGTAAGCCACCATCACAGAAGTATTTTTTATCGCCTTCTTTACTAAGTTGTGAAGATAGAAGTCTTGATAGATTCTTCATCCAAACAAAGTGATATTTCGTTGGCGCTTCATCATATCTATCTTGTACCATCAACAAATTGACATGTTTATCCATCTTATTCCTTGTAAGGTAAGTTGGTAGAGTAATAAAGGACTTTCGATCTTTTTGCAGAATATAAACATTTATGGATATACCATTCTGCTTCTCAAAAGTAGAGATCTGCTTCATAGTCATGGGAAACTGAATGTCTTTTAGCTTTAATATTGTCGAATAGTGGGGGTATGATGAAATTCTATCCACACTTTTCATGGCAGGATACAGTGCCGACGTCACCGCCCAAGCAAATCAAGAATCATCCTCATTTTTGACGTTATACATGCCTTCCTCTTTATTATTACTGTAGGTAAATCAATATACGAGGATCCCAGTTGTGGAGTATATTTATTGATATTAACACCTAAGTTCACCACCTTCTTCAATGCCCAACCACTATCACGTTCTTGAAGTTCATCTAGATCTCTAAGGATAGGGACAGCGACTTTAGTATCATACCAGTCATCAATGTTTGTATCTTTATAAATTGGTGAATTAGTTGTCGTAAAATACTTGAACTCATTAAGAATCTGATTTCCTTCAACAATTTCAAATTCACCACCGAAAGCCACATTCACCTTAACAGCTACCTCTTTTTTTAATATAGTATGTATACGCCGTTTAAAGATGGCCTCACAATCTTTGAGAAATGCAATAGGATCCTTATGCTTCAGGTTTGAGATGCTACCAGTTCTGATGCGACTGTTAAATGCTGCATCCAGATCATCCCATTTTACACGATGTTTTGCGGTCTCAGAATGAGATGATGGGTCTCCGTCATGTTTCTGAATATATTTAAATTGATTACGAAATGATTTTATTTGAGTTATACTAGTTAGGATATGTTGCTTTTCCCCTATATTGTTGGCACTCCGTAACGCATCATTTAGTTTCTTTATATCTTTTCTACACTCCGTAAGCCCCTTCGTCACTTGGTGTTCATTATAATTAGATGTTATAAGCCCGAACAGAGTAGCAACATATTTTACTAGATTCGCAAAGAGACTCATAATAAGGATGAAAGTTTTTTTTTTCGTGAGAACTTTGAGCAAAGAACTGTATTCGAATGAGTATTATCAGGATGTGATGAGTAAGAAATAAAATCCTAGTCTCAAAAAGACCTGTAAATGAAGAAATTTGTTTTTTCTATAAGAAAGCATGTAAAAGTGATGTATTTTGAGATATTTAAGCAATTCTGCCACTTTTAACCACGATATTTGAGGGAAAATGATTCCACTAAATAAAGAAATAAAAACATATACTAAAGTAGTTTATAATCTCTCCCTACAAGGCAAAAGTTAATTTTTGCTTACAAGTGAAACGATAATTTAATACATTTCACGGAATTTAACTGTATTTTAAACGTCAGCGGCATTTACTCGTATTAAAGTTATGAATAACATTTATTTTTATTGATAATATTATTTTTATATATGAGATTATAGTGCGCCTTTAGACGACTTTTCCCGCTGACAGAAAGATGCTGTTTCGCACGTTGATATATTATTTCAAAAATTCTCCGAAAATATGTATTCCAACAAGATTTTCAAAAAAACTATGAGTACTTACAATGTAAACTGGTTGATGTAAAACTGAGCTGGGAGTTCGTTGTACGAAAAATTTTCTGGAAATAGTTATAAGCTAGATAAATACACATAAATACGAAAAATATTGATTGCATTTCAATAGAAAATATTTAAAAATTCAAATAAAAGTAAGAAATTCGCGATTTTTAGCTAGGGTTGTTAAATGTTTGGAAAGCAAATACTATATTCTAGAATGGTATTTGGTACACAAATGAAGTAATTTTTATAAAAAATTCTATGGAAATAATAGTTTATAACATAGACATAAAACTTACATAAAAGGGTGTTTATCACTGCACAAAAATATGGTACAACTTTTTCTCTCAGCGTTCAACTATGACAATATTTGTGGGACATAATATTTATACTAGTCTTGAAACCCCCCAACTCCCGCTGTTTTTTCAACATGATAAACGTTGTGGGTTGCTGTTTTTCATGGAGCTTATTTTCAAAATATACTAATTGTGTGTGTGTGTGGGTTTCGGGTATCTTGTGAGGTAAACTGGCCACCACTCACCGAAGCTGCGAGGTCAATTTCTGTTACGAGGTCCAAAACTCGGACCTCGCATAAAACAAACGTCATTGCAGTATTCGTCGTTATGCGATGAGTGTTTCTACACCTATAAAAGCTATATTTTAAAAATACCCCGTAACCACCTTCACTGGTTTTTTTCTAGTTCAACGTATTTATGTCAGAGGGCGTATAAACACACATACGCCCAGCATCAAATATTTTTGTGAGGTTCCTCTGATACACACCAAGACCTCTCATCATACCTTTGAATTGCCCTATATCGTATAATGTGTATATGCAGGACCTTCCAAGGTCTCGTAATGGCTGAATCGTGTGTATAATTAAATAAATTAAGAACGTTAGAATCATACCGAATTGAACTTTTATTAATTAGATTGCATTGAGAATAATGTAATCCGACGTTCTCTGTTCTAATCTTCTTTTTTAATTTTTTCATTATAATATTGTTTACAGTGTTGCAATCAAATCTCGTTGAACACTTTTTTAATAATTTTTAGTGTCATACAGTTGGCTATTGTATGTAGTGTATTTTTATTTGACTTTAACCTTGAAATAAATTATAAAATGATCTAGCATTATTCTAGCTAGCAAATTATTATATTAAATGGTCCTAAAGATAAATTTGAATAATTTATGTATCAAAAATATTAATTAATAAAGAACGTTGACGTTCATTCATCAATGATTTGTCAATTCTTTATTTTTACATTGTATAGGATCAATATGTGTGTATACGTAACGTTAAAATTTTGGCATAAATTACCAGGTACCTATGTGAAGATATATTATAGAAATAATTCTGTTCTTGATATAATATAAATAGATCGCAAGCATATACGAAGAAGCTCTTTTTTAAACAAATAATCATCCTCTATTTGCTTTAATGAAAGTCTGTTTACAATGTACACCATTATTCGATCATAATTTGTCAAAAGTCAAAAGTGCCGATTAAAACCATCCGTGATCAGACCAATCAGAAATCTACAGAACTGCCAACATAAATTCAAATCACTCCTCCTAGTTTAAAAATAGGGATTATATAACTCTATTCTATATAAAAAATTAAATAATTGTGAATTTTAAAAAATATTATAATATATATAATCTTAGTTTCAATCATTAATACAAAGAAAGCTTTACCAAAAAATATTTTCGGTGAATTTAATTAGCAAATATTTGATGGTCCTGAAATTGCTATCATATTCAGCAAAAATAAAAACGTAAAAACGTTGTAGGTGTATATCATACAAGTTGTTGCGCGAAAAGTTTTGATTAGTAGTTTCTAGGTATGGAGTTATAGGAAAAATATAAAATTTTACCAAATTAGGTTATCGATTATACTGATTAGAAATGTAATATTTTCTCGAAATACATATTACCGAAATAGCGGAAGTCAATACCACCTCCATTGAGTTAAATGGAACTGGTATTTTTTATATTCTTTTAAAATTCTTCTTTAAATTTCGAGTAAATTTCATGTACCTTGTGCTTTACCAAAAATTACTAGTTTTTGAGATATTCCAATTGTTTCAAATTTTTTGAGACAAACAGTGTTCCAAATAAATCACAATATTTCTGCAAATAAAAAGCTCCTGACTTATAATTTTTTATTAATAGAGTAATCAAGAAATGTTTGTTCTTTATACATTCAATTCGAACAATTTTAAACAACTTTAACTCGCTTTTTCAAATGCAATACCCTGTATTTTGTATCAGTTTCTTATTTAAATTTTTATTTACTTTTTGTTGTCACTAGCATTCCATATACCTACCTAAATCTAACCAGTTATGAGATATTTTATGAGTTTGCTAAATGTTTCAATATTAATAAAGCCTTGGCGATGATTTCCAATGTTTAAGGTGACATTTTGACAATTCTTTATGAAGTTATTTAATCTGAAATGTAACCCTAATTAATAGCCTAAAGGAGTTGTTAATTTTTAATATAAATAATATCTTTGACTGGGTATTTAGGATATCAATTTAATTACATAATTTACATATGTTATAAATAACTAAACATAATAAAGAAATAAAGTTTTATAATAAGTGTTCAACTTAACAGGGTTTGAGTAAATTAACTGTATCGACCCTTTCTTCGTGGAATCTACTTATTTTACTGTTTTAAATGACAATCGTTTCGATATAAGATATAATATTCAGAATGACAGAAGTTGCATTTCATTCGATGCATATTCGATGTTTAATAATTTCTAAGGGTTTGACCTAAATAGACAGCATTACATTATGGACATTTAAGTTTATATATACCAGACTTCTTTAATGGGGATATTTTTGTTTTTACATTTAACAATTTTGTACTCACATTACTATCTGGTAATATTTCTAATAATATTTCCAAAAAATATCTTTAGCTACAAATACAACAATTTCTTTTAAAACAGAAAGTTATGTGAGTACCAAATTGTTAAATGTAGAAACAAAAATATCCCCATTAAAGAAGTCTCGTATATATAAACTTAAATGTTCAGAGTGTAATGCTGTCTATTTGGATCAAACCCTGAGAAATTTTGAGAACAGATACAGTGAACATTTACGAGCAAATAGATTAAAACAACCAGATAAGTCACACTACGCAAAACATCTACTTGACACCTAACACAGAACATATTTGTGATAAGAAACAAGAGCTGGATTTCCTTGAAGAATTATAAATTAGAAGACACTTAAGAAACCCACAATATCAAGTTCTCAATGAACAAATAAATTGTCTTCTTAAGTGATAAATGTAAAGATCAGCAGATATAGTTTTCCTGGTTTTCTATATCATTGCACAGTTATACTGATCTTAATTGGAAAAAGATATCCAGGATATCTCCATAGGGTTAGTAACATCTAAGCTTCAATATTTGTAATATCATACCTTCTCCTTTTTTCTATTAACATATATTAAGTCAATCACTAGGTAGGTCACTTCTTGGTCTAGCCAAAATGATTATTAAACATCAAATAGGCATCGAATGAAATGTAACTTCTGTCATTCTGACAATTGTCAATTTTCTTAGAGGTTTTAAAAGTTTTCAATATATTGTAGAATTATCTAGAAACAGTAAGTTTCATTTAAAACAGGGTTTAAGTACCTCTAAATTTGTTAATTCTTTTTAATTATGACTCGTAACTCTACAAATATAGTCGGGTGTTGGTGAATTGGAAGACAGTAACACTCTCTGCATCATATCTCTCTCGTAACGAGATTGGAAAATGTAATCTCAAATTGAAAAATGTAATCTCAAATTGAAAAATCTAAAGGAGCCAAGTCAGAAGAACGAGCTGGTCGATGAAACTGACTCTAACGGACACTAATCGGTAGTTACATTCGCCAAAAATAATAAGATTTGTAAATCCTAAATTTTCCCTTACTTGCTATCAAACACAAATTTGAAAAAAACTATCACAACGTACCTAATGCATACATAAAGAATTTAACAACTTATCACATCCACAGCCCACTTTTTGTTAAGATATTGTAATTTTTTTAACAAAATTATGAAATATCTTGAAACTGGTTATATTTAGGTATAGGATTACAAGTAAATAAAAATATAAATGGAAATTTTATATAAAATACAGGGTGTTGCATTTGAAATAAACGAGTTAAAGTGGTTTTACATTGTAATTGAATGGTATGTCTAAAATGTATGAAAAAATAACATTTTAGGAGCAGATACCCTTTAATGCAGTCATATAATTCGTTGTACCAAATTCGGTAGCGTTATTGTTTCAAGGAATATCGTGATTTATTTAGGAATGTGTTTTTCTCAAAAGCATTTAAAACATTGAAATCTCTTAAAAACTGTTAATTTTTGGTATAGGACATGGTACATAAAATTTATTCTAAATGTGATACAGAATTTAAAAATAAAATTAAAAATTCCAGATTCTATTTAAAATAAGGGAGTAGGAAATTCGTGGAAATATCACAATCCAAATCACTGTAATCGATAACCTAATATGGTAAAATTTTATATTTTACCAATCCCTAAAAACTTCTAATTAAAGTCTTCGCGCCACACCCATTGCTACAGGTATGAAGCGAAATGTTTTTTTAAATTGCATTTAACTGCAATTACCCTGCGCTTGTCACACGTATTAATACATAGATCTACAATTTGCCACTTATTACATAGGTATGTTATTTTATCATAAATATAGGCAATGGGCTAAAAGTAATTTATGATAGCAAAGAACGAAATATCCAATAATTTAGTAACAAAGGCACAACAAACGTTACACAAATGCTTGAATAAAAATTTGCCAAAACAAAATCAATTCAGTGCATATAATAACAACCATGGAAACTGTTTCATCGATGTCACAACAAAAAATTTCTGTAGTAGATTTTTTACGAGTCTGTCCTTCGAATTCTGCATTAAAATCTGTTAGCTTTTGCCGTTGCCTAAAAACGAATTTATGTCTGTCTCCATCGCTACATATGAATGTAGAACTTTAAAAATCACAGAGCAGGCGACGAATATAGTTATTGTATGTATTTTAACTATAACTATTTTTTGGTCCGGGGTATCCTACATGTTGCCAATTTTCCTTTATGCTGCCATTGGAGTTGTAGGTGGGTAGCCGCTCATAGGGAAAAGTATTGTTTTTCTGGAAATCCATTTCGTTTAAAAATTGCACAAGATATTAATCAAATTAGACTTTATTGTAACGTTGAAAAATATCGGAAATTATTTTATTTTTTTATATATTTTAAGTAAGAATGTTGTCATAAATTTTCATTAAATTTTCTGAAACCTGTTAACTTTTCCGATGTTTATTTATTTTGTTTGGATTATTTTTAAAATTATACCTCGGAAACATTTTGATTTATTGAGTTTATATACAAGATTTTCTGTTACTAAATAGCATATTAACCTTTTTCTTTTCGTTCCACACATTTGCTATATCGAAACAAGACGCCACGGGTATTGTCCACCTTTAATAAATTTGTGATTTTTTATTGATAATAAAAAATATTTTCGTAACGTCCGTGTACTGGGTGTTCCTATTAGAATGGCTCTCGTCCATATCGTTTATTATACAATTTCGGGAAAGAAATTTGGAGTTGTCTCGAGAAAAATCTGTAAATTATTAACAGACTTGTAGGTCTGCCGCTGGAGGGCGTAAATGGATATCAAAAATTAAAATTCTGTAAAATGTGGCAAATTAAGGGGCATTAAATATACGATCATGGTATTCTTAAATAAATTCTGCGCGTATTTGGTTCCATAAATTTGCAAGTAAGAGGTGGGGGAGAGTGGGAACTTGCTATGAAAAAAAACACCTGTAAGTCCAATTTAACTAATTGATATTTGTTAACTCAAACTTGTTGAAGTCAACAATTTCTCCAAGGTGAGAGTTATAATTTGGAGACTACGCATTAAGTAACGTGAACGCTGGAAGTCACTAGTTATTTTTTTAATCTAGTTTTCTTTGGAAAATATTAAATTGAAGTGTATAGTTCTAACCATGGATTATTAAAGTAAATCAAATTAGCAACAGAATGGTGAAAACTGCATGACAATATATTTTTCCTATACCGAAATATCTTAAGAAACGTGTAAATTTTAAGCAATTGCTTTAGAATACAGATTTCTCTCGTTCAATTGAACGGAATTTTAATTATTTAAATATCATTGTTACTGTCATCGGCAAACTGCGTTAAAGAAGTTAATGTGCAAATACAATAAAATAAGTAGTGGACCCTGAAAAGAAAACAAATGTTACAATATAACGAAAAAATTAAAATAACTAAGTGCCCCCGAAACACTCTGTATGGCGTTTCATATTCTTTCGAGTGGAGTAGTCCAGTTGCAAAAAGAAGCTCGTTAATTTGTCCTGTGTTTTTGTATCTCCACTTAAACCGGGTTACATTAACAGTAATATTGAAATAATTGAATTCCTTATCAATAGGACAAGGAAAGTCAATTAAGGGAGTCAAAAATTGTTAAATTCCTTTCAGTAGAACCAGAGTAATCTATATACAAAGTAAAACGCTTAAAACTTACATATTTCTCGAAATATCAAAAAAATATCTATATGCGGTTTTCATATTCTGTTGCTAATTTGGTTTACTTTAATAATCCATGATTAAAACTGTATACTTACATTTAATATTTTCCAAAGAAAACTAGATTAAACAAAATTAAATACTGACCCCTAGTGTGCGCATTACTTATCGGGTTATTTCGAAATTATAACTCTTACATTGGTGGAAGAGAACTGATTTCAAAAAGACTAAGTTTGCCAATATCGATTAAGCAGTTCCGGACCATTTTTTTATAATTAGGTTTCCACTCTCCCCCATTTCTTATTTGCAAAGATACACTAAAGCTTAGAAAGTCTAATATACGCAGATTTTTTTGAAGAATAAAGTATTTAATTGGGCAAATTTCGTAAGTTTTTTTTTGCATTCAATTACGCCCTCTGGCGATAGACCTCTAAGTATGAAAATAATTTCCAGGTTTTTCTCGAGGCAACCTTTGTTTTGAACATTTTTGCCCGAAGCTGTACTATAAACGGTTCCTGAGATATGTATAACAGTCATTCTTATTGGGGCACCCGGTACATCGTATTCATATAAAATGGTGCTGTTTCTCAATTCGACGTCATGATCAGCTTTATCAATTGTCAAGTGGGAACAAATTTACAAGAAAAATAATTTAATATTTTATTTTCTAGCCAATACTAAGAAAAGGTAGTAAAATTATTGAGAAATATATAAACATAATTTTTAAGACCTCTTCAACCCCAAATTAAGGGGTGTATTCCGATAGCGCGCAGCGGTCAGTTTAATCCTTACAGATTATAAGAGGGTTCTAAAAGGGACAGGTCGATTGCGCGCAGACATGATATTAGTACCTGTCCCTAATAGCAAGGGGTCTTTCAGTCTTATGATTGTACACATTAAATTACATTTACTCACTTACATTATTCAGAAGAAGTTTACGTGTAAAGATACCGAAATGGAGACCATGTTAAGTGAGCGCAGAAAAAAATTATTAATAGTTAAAAGTTATACTTTTCGCAAAGATAGAGAAACTATATTAGGTGTTTCATATCGCTGTACAAAGCGAGGATGTCCAGCTTCGATTTCTGTGGATAAATCAGAAGAGGTGTTGTTACAGCAAAAAGACAATCACAGTCACGCATTTGATGAAAATTTACACGTTAAGGTAAGTGTTTAATAATTATATTTCTTACTACTAACCTTAGAAATCGTCATTATTAACTCCAAAGCTCGAATGAGAAATAATATTTCTCTCCCTAGGTAAATAATGAACTTTTTTTATATTTTCAATGAAATATAAACAGAAACTCTTATTTCTAATTCTAAACAAAATCAAACTCGCAAATTCAGCACTAGTAGGTACACTTAATTGGTATGATAAAATTATAAAAACTTATTTGAAATTAGCATCATTTCTGCCTTTATCAAAATCTAATTAAATAAAATTTTAAAATATTAGTACAACTCCTCGGTTAATAATGGCTCACTACTCGACCTACGTATATAATATAATATGATTAATTTTATTCGTATAAGTTAAATATTTCGGATATTCATCTAATTTCTTAAATTTGTTATTTTTCAAAAATACTCACTCTTATAAACCTCAAAAATTATAGTAGATATATATTATTTTAATGTTGTTTCACAGAAATTACAAAACGGAATTAAAAGGAAGGCTGTAGAAGACATATCGCAAAGACCTTCTAAGATCATCAATACTGAGCTTAAAGAAGCTCCCGCAGAAGTGAATCTCACAACACGGGACCTTGATAATATAAGAAAAAGTGTATATCGATCAAGACGAAGCGTTTTGCCAGTTTTACCTCAATCATTAGAAGACCTCCAAGAAGCTCTAGAATCTATTGTTATTAAAACAAATAAGGACGAAGAATTTTTATTGGTAAATAACACGAACTTAAATGTAATAATATTTTCCTGTCAAACAAATTTACAGTATCTGTGTTCACGACCTAAAATTTATGTAGACGGAACTTTCAGTTATTGCCCGAAATTTTTAACTCAGTTATTTACGATACATACAGTAGAAAACGGACATTATATACCTTTAGTATTTATTTTACTGCCAAACAAACAATCTAATACTTACTTTGAGGCATTTAAGCTTTTAAAAAGTTATTGTGCTAGTATAAATTTAAGGTTTGAGCCCAAAGAAATCGTTAGTGATTTTGAAAAAGCGATACACGTTGGAGTTAAGAAAATTTGGCCAGACATAAATATAATAGGATGTAGGTTTCATTTGACCCAGTCCTGGTATCGTAAAATTCAAAATCTTGGGTTGGTATCTGAGTACAGGGATTCTAATTCAGCAATAGGTCTTTGGTTGCATTACACTTTTGGATTATTTTTTCTAAATCCTAACGAAGTAGGGGATTGTTTTGTAGAAGACCTTTACTCAGATATACCTCAGAATGCTAAAATAATTGAATATGCTGATTATTTAGTTGATAATTATATATCTGATGATTCCGTTTTTCCTCCAAAAATGTGGGCTTCTTGTAATAGTGATCAAGAACGTACAACAAATGCTTGTGAATCATTCCACAGTCATTTTAACTCCAGTTTTTATGTAGCGCATCCAGATATTTTTAAATTTATTAATGTTTTAAAAGATGTACAAATTAATACATATATTAAAATAAATAGTGTACATTTGCCTAAAGCTTGTAATAATATTAGGTATAAAAAACGCAAAGATTATGTAACAAATTTAATTAATTTATATGTAAATAACCATATTGAAAGATTTAATTTAATGAAAAGTGTTTGTTTTAATTTTGCAAAAAAATAAAAAAAATATATCTTATAATCACTATTTTATATAGTTTTCTTTTCAGGTGTTTTCCTACGGCATGTTACGTGTTAAAAAAATTGTTTAAGACGAGCATATTTCTATAAAGGAACCGTTCGCGCAATTGACCGGTTTACCGATTGTATACCGCGCGCTATTGACCCATAGAATTTCAACTACCTGAAAACATTTCTGACCGCTGCGCGCTACTCACCGTTGCCCAAATTAAGTTAACTACTTGTGAGTACAAGGTCATAGCAAAAATCTCAGTTGATCCACTGGCAACACTGTTACTAATCTAAGCGCCGTATGTAGCGAGTTTGTTTCAAGTACAACAAATGCGGCCTCTATACACCCCTGGAAACCACCTTTAAAATGTTTTGGGGGGTCCTATCTCTAATACATTTGTACCTCGGTTATAAACTACAATTGACTTTCCTTGCCTTATTATATTAATAATATTTTCAATATTACTGTTAAGGAAGTTAAAGTAGAAATATATAATGTTTGTTTTTTCTGGCCCACTACTTGTTTTTACATATTTCCACTCTAACTTCCTTAACGCCGTTTCCCAATAACATCGATATAATAATTGAAATTATCATAAAGTCAACTTTAATTCGTTCCAATTTGTTAAAATCCGTTCCGAACCCACAACCATAGTAGGTAATCTATATTCAAAGGCAAATAATTAAAATTTACACGTTTTTGAAAATATTTCGGGATAGGAAAAAAATATCAACATGCGGTGTTCGGTATTCTGTTCTAATTAAGTCTACTTTTATAATTCCCGATTAAAATTGCATACATCTATGTAATATTTTCCAAAGATAACTATATCTAAAAAACAAAGTCAATAGCGTGCATGTTACTAAATAGATTATGTCGAAATTATTACTCTTACATAATTTATGTTTA
The DNA here is from genome assembly GCA_963921935.1 of Galeruca laticollis. NCBI lineage: Eukaryota > Metazoa > Arthropoda > Insecta > Coleoptera > Chrysomelidae > Galeruca > Galeruca laticollis. The sequence continues at coordinate 43,520,991 of OY998176.1, forward strand.
TGGAAAACAGATGTTTTCAAGGAGACTAAATTTGCAGCAATCGGTTAAGTAGAACCCGAGTAAAGGGCAAAGTTCCCACTCTCCCAACAATTTTTTTATGAATGCGATGATTGTTTTTGTTATGCCCCTTAATTGGGTTAATTTTATAAAATTTGGCTTTTTAAATTTTTTTTATCCAATTACGCCCTCTAGCGGTAGACAGAAACTTTTGTTATATTTTTTCGCACAGTTGTACTATTAACTGTTTCTGATATATGGTCGAGAGCCATTCTTATGGGGACACTCGGTACGTATGTAGTTTTTATAACATAAAATCTTAAACGCTGAAATCAATCAAACTTAGAACAATTCGGTAGTGGAATGAATGACAAAAGGTCAAAGGGAGCTAGCTATCTGCTATTTTTTTCGAAATGAGTTAAGTATTAGCAAAATAATCTATTAGATATTTTAAATCTAATTTAGCTGCGATATTATATTCTATATTTAAACTAGATAGATCACGCAACCTTTGTTCGTTCATTATTGACCTAACGCAATTTTTCAACATTTTCAAATTACTAAAGAATATTTCCTATTGCGCAACAGATATAGAACATGTAGGGTAACAAATAGAAGAAACATAACATAAACTTCAGGAAAAACAACTTACATATACGAATATTTATTAATAACTATTTCGAAAAGTTCCCTCTTTTTCATATCTTTTTTGATGTCAGCTTTAACTAGTTCAAGGAACATAGCAAACTGATTGACAACACCGTTCAATTTGATTGTTAGTGATATCAATTGAATAATAATATACCTGGACTTTGAAGTATTCTCCTCTATTATCAAATGGTTATTCCAAAGCAAGCTTAACAATTTGTTTCGGCACTTTTCGTTGCCTTTTAAATTGAATTACTGGCTCTATATTCCATTTAATTGTAACAGTTTTGGCTTCACATATTATATCATTATATCATATTATAAGGTATCTTGTGCGCTGCCAAGATCGATATCAATTCTTTGTAAAATTACATGGTTTACTTAAAATAAAGTTTTGAACGTAAACGCTATTTTCTACTCTCGGAACCATAATTGTTTCCAAAAGCATTCTTCCAGAATAAGGGAGTCCCACTCAGCCCAATATGACTTGAACAATGGCGAATATTCCGATGCCTCTTGCCATCTAGGTTGTCGATTTTCTTCCTTCTAATGCCGGATCTTCTTCAAGAGAGAATCGTTCTCCTGTTATTTTCTAATTCTTCTAGAAAACAAGTCGGCATTTTGGCGACTCACACCAGCTGGATGTTCGATGTGAAAATCGAACTCTGAAGTTTTAGAGTATATTTTCCATAAGTTTATAAAATGTCTCTGGTGCATTACATAGCCTGAATGGCATTACATAGCCTGAATGGCATTACATAGCCTGAATGGCATAGCCATATCCCAGATCCGATGGTAAACGCTGTTTCTTTTTTGTCATTTGGTCTATTTCCACTTGCCATTAACCAGACTTCAAGTTCAGTTTTTCAATGTATTCCGCGTATCGTAATTTTATAAACATGAACAAGGATTCTAGCCAGCGAGATACTGCAGGTGAATAACACTGATAAAGATAATATGTATTTTTAAAAAGCAACAACGGATTGTTCACAGAACACTAATCCCACGCTCAAGTAGAGGCTTCATAATATTAACAGCATAAGTCATTATATTATACGTTACATTTCAAATATCAATAATAAAATTGTTTCAAATATTTATTAAAAGACCACGTAACATCGATTAAGGGTGTATATGTTACTTACACATATGTTTGCGTCACTAAGACCTCTCATGTCCTCGTGAAATTGGATTCAATTAACTCAAACCTCGTAGCAATGTAAAAATGTGGAGACCTCACAAAGATAGTTTCCTACTGATGAAAAATATTTTTTTGGAGTGTTTGCAGTGTGTACCAACATATTCGAAAATAAGGAGTGTTTGATGATTTGTTTATTTATAAATTAGTTTTTAGGGTGGACCTCGTAACATATCCTAGATAGCAAATACCTCTCAAGACACCCCAGCCCAGTATAGGTGTGTGTGGGTGTGAAGTAAATAGGGAGGACATACATTTTCGTAGTGTAGTAGCAAGCTTTTTTCTGAAAACACCCCGAATTTGAATAGGTAAGATATACATTTTCGCTGTGTAGTAGCAAGAAAATAAGCACTCTTGATATAAATTACAAAATTGCTTATATACAAAACGGATTCGTATTTGGGGAAAGGCATTTTATTATTATTATTTAAAGTTGAAGATGATTTAGATGCTTAGATAATTTGAACGCCTACCACAAATAAATCTTATACATATTCTTACTTACACGATTATTCATTAATCTAGTTAAATCTTTAATCTGAAGAATATTGCATGAAAAAGTCATTTATTTCAATTGGTTTATTAATGAATCCTGGTATTTAATTTGTTTTTCCCTTATTAAGAATGTTTAGTCTTTTCCAGAGAGAGAATTGGTAGTGTTATTAACACAACATTTATGTTTTGAAATGTTGTCTAATTTTACAATGAAAAAGTATACTGCAATCTTTTAAAATTGTGCTAAGCCCCTATGATATAAATTAACCATCACCACAATTTGAAATCTACTTGCAAATGTAAACATTTTTTCCCTTATTACTCTATTTTCACGTTAAAATCGGTTATAGCCTATGTCTAGTTTTTACAATTGTAATGCCTTTTATCACTGTTTCAAGGATTTTCATATCATGGTGGTAAGATTTTATTTTAAAATGCGAATTCATATAATATTCAGTTTTCATTTTAATATGGTACCACCGACATCGCCATAATTATTATAATGTGCTATATTGCAATTCGGATGACATTCTCGGTAGTGATTGAAATCTCTTACGTTTATAATAGGTAAAATTAGTTTTTCGTTAGATTCCAGAAATTTAATGTTGTTGTTGTGGAAAATACAGGTAAGTAGAAGTTATATATTAATGGTTTTCGATTATTTTGTTGTTTTTATTAATGCTAGAGATTTGAAAATGTGTATCTTGTCAAAAACGCGAGATAACATTCAAAACATCAAGTTAATATGAACATATTTGAAAGCTATGATTTTTAAAGGAAAGTATTTCTGAAGGTATGTTTCCGTAAATGGAAAGTTAGATGTTATGAAGTCTGCGTCAGCTTTGTATGTGGATGCAAAGAAAAAATACACTTACACATCTTTTAAGTAATGACAAATGTTTTTGTTACTTAGACCTTCCGTCTGAAAGCATGTTTTCGGTAAATGAAAAGTTAGGGATGTTGACGAAAAATATTAATAACTAAGAATCACATTTTTATTGGTACATATTTATAATTTTGTGTAACAGAGTTTTTAATTGATTCAATAGCGCACAAAATTGAATAACATCACAATTATACTCAATCAACCAGTATATTATATAACAATGAAATGCCGATTACTAAAACAAATCGATAAAAGAGTTAAAAAGAGTTTCTATCATATTATCTCTCAAAAATAACATATAAATCTGAAAATTTGATTTTCAATCTTACTTATATTGTGTATTATAGTAAGTAGTATCTTAGATTGTTCTTCATATTAAACTGCCTAAAATGGCTGCAAATCATAGAAAAATATCGGAAAAAATTGTCAATTTTTAGAATTTTTCAATATTTTTCAATATACTGCAGAGTTAACTAGAAACAGTAAGGTACATTTAAAACACTAATATGAGTAGATTCGACAAAGTAAGGGTTGAGATAGTTAATTTCATTAACATGTTAATGTCTTTTTAACATGACTTAATTACGACTACACTCTATATATTAATTGAATCATATTTTTTCTACAATCTTTGTTACAATTATAGGTACCCATATCTCTTTTTTGACGACTTGGGAAACTATGGATGTGTATTTGATGAACAATTCAAGAAAATGAGGAATCATGTAAATTATAAAAGAGATAGACGATCTAACATTGTTAATTTTAGTTTTTACAATGAAAAACAACGTGGTTTCTTGGCTAATGAATCTATCAGTTGAAACATGCATATTATTGGTAGCTTAATTAAAGTTAACTAAGGAAAATAATTCTCCATCTTTAATTACAGTTTTGAACGAATATGTTACATAATAGAATGTATTATCTGCGAGAGATTGGAAATACATGATTGTATAAGGGAATATGAAGTGGGATATTGTCTCTTACGAATAGGAATATGTTACAATGCACATATATGTGAAAAGCTTAACAATGCCGTTTACTAAAACAAATATACCAATAATCATTTATTTGCTACTACCCTGTATGGTGTTTACATAGATATCCAACTCAAAATACAATAACAATGTAGATAACGTCTTATTAACATATGAATATTAACTTTGTCGTTGTACAATCTGAATTAAAAATAAAAGTAATTTTATTTATTTTCATTTGATTTCAAAATATTTATATTGAAAATTGTGAGATTTCCACGAAGTATGGTATTCGTACAGTAAATAATAAAATGAATAACAATCAACCACTAGAAAAAGAATCAATAAAAAGAATAAATTTGTAAGAAGCAATAATCGTGGCTTGAGAAATGTAGAATCATGAAAAACAATTACCCGTCGGAAAAACAATAACAATAATCGATAACAATAATCGCGGCTTGAGAAATGTAGAATCTCGAAAAACAATTAACCACCAGAAAAACAATTGAGGTGTGAGAATCAGAAAAATAAGCTGAAAAACAACTCATTTTAACGTGACATGCCTCTTAAGCGCAAATATACATTATAAACTGATTATATCTTTTCGATACTATTTGATATCTTTCTTCAAGTAATTTGTTCGTAATTCGTTTATGGATACTTCATGCTCATTGATTTTTCCCTGGAGTTGTTGTTTTATATCTTTTTGAAATATTTCCTCAAAACCTTGAACAAAAGATTTGAATTCTTGTCTCATATAATCTTTGGTCACATCAATCACATCATCAACGTACTTTTTAGTCGCCATATCTCGACCTGCGGCAGACGGATTTCTCGAAATAAATGTATTAATGTTATCGATTTTGCTTTGATGGGATACCAACTGTGTCTGTAATGTGGAGTTAATTGTTTTTTGAAGTGCTCCAAGTTCATTATGACACACCTGCATTTGTTCATCGACATAAAGTTTATTAACGGCATCAGTATTTGTGGTTGGCATCTTCAAATTACAGATTTTCAAATTTTCAGCATCAATATTACCGTCCGGAGTGTGTGGATATGCTACTTTCGGTATATACAGTGTAATAAGCCGTTCATTAGCATGACGACGACGGTGTCCAAACTTATCGACAGACATGATTGAAATGAATAGACTTTTTCTTAATTATTCTATTATATCAGCTTCCCTTAGTTCATTTATGAGGGCAACTATTTCGTTGTCGTTGGATGTATTGCCTGCCTCCTTGGATGCAATCAGTAATTTTAAACGTTGACCAATTCATTTGGATCGTCCCAAACAAGAAGAAGGGTAGCTTGGCTTTAACTACGTGTCACGCAGAAACAGGGCCACCAAATTTCTCTCGAAGGCAACTGTTGAACGAGCTAAAGATGCGCTATTTAGCCAGTTAAAAACTCTGTTACACAAAATTATAAATATATATCGATTATAAATATAGCTAATATAATATTTCTTAAAATCGAATAACGTCACAATTATACTACCGTATATATTAATTGTTATGACTACACCCCAGTATAATGAATTTATTCTCTACATACACCGAATTCTGCGTATAATAATAATGAACCACATATTTTATTATGTGTATGTAATTTTAGGGGTGTGTCGATAAATGTAATATTGAAATCATCGATATTTCTACATAATGAAATTGTATGTGAAGACCTCCGCGACGATAGTCATCGTATTATTATATCAATATGGTTTTGGATTATCATTACATGAACTTCGAAAAATAGCGTTCATATCATATAATATTCATAATTGTTAATAACAACCTTGCCATAGGATCTCGTGCTCTGTGAATTACTACATTGTTTATGTAAAAGTGAGTTCAAATTCGAGAAACAGTCTATAACTACCAAAATCATTTTAAATCCTTTATTATGTCTTGCATACGGTCTAATTTCAGCTAGATCCATTTTCCATACGTCATCAAGACCACTTCAATTAATTTATCACGTCTATTCTAAATTACAAGGTCAATTTTCTTTCGCTTATCTATTTACGATTAAACCTCTCTCTCAGTAGATTATTCTTCTGAATTACATTATACGGGAAGATCAAAAATAATCTCGAAAACCCAATTTAAATTCTACTTTATCTTTTTTAATCGTGCTTCAATTGTATTTGTATTATACTACTTTTTATATGCATCAGAATGTCGTTCAAACGTATATAAACTTGTGTATAAACGAAATAAAAACAATAAAAAGTGTTTATTTAAGCTGGTTCTTCAAATTTTGTATTAGAGGCTTCATTAAAATATTCAAAACGATCTTTCCTTAATCGGTGGTACGATGTCAACGATTTTTTGATAATCTACGTCATGTGTCTATTAAAGTATCGTTTATTCCACAAACTAATTGAGCGGAAAATATCACAAATATAATTTACTAACTAGCATATAAATCTGTAAATTTGGTTTTCAATCTTACTTATATTGTGTATTAAAGTAAGTAGTATCTTGTTCTTCATATTAAACTGCCTAAAATGGCAGCAAATCATAGAAAAATATCGAAAAAAATTGTCAATTTTTAGAATTTTTAATATTTTCTATATACTGCCGAGTTAACTAGAAACAGTAAGTTTCATTTAAAACACTAGTATGAGTAGATTCGACAAAGTATGGGTTGAGACAGTTAATTTCATTAACATGTTAATGATATATGCTAGTGCCCTTATGGCTTTACATATTTAGCTCTTGTCTCCTCTTCTTCTTCATAAAGTTGTTTATTTCACTTCAATCTGCCCAATCAGAGATGCTGGCGCCCTTATGGCATCTTTGTACATCCTGTAAAAATGTTCCACCTATCACAATGATGCGTTTGTTCGACTTCAATCTGACTTATCAGATATGCTAATGCCCCTATGGCATCTTTGTACATCCTGTAAAAATGTTCCACCTATCACGTTTGTTCAACTTCAATACGACCAATCAGAGATGCTAGTGCTCTAATGACGGCGTGGGCGCACATATGACGGACGGCCCATACAACATATTTGACGGTTGGCACACGTGACGGGGTTGGCAGATGACATTCAATCCGACCAATCAGAGAGATGCTAGAGTCCTTATGGTGTCTTTGTACATCGTGTATACGATAATAATCTAACAATCATAGGACCGTTTATTCGACTTCAATCAGACCAATAATAGCAGAGATATGTGTTATAGTGCCCTAATGGCAGCGTTGCTTACGTCACACCATATACATGCTACCATAGAAAAATCATGGAGTTCATCACAGAACAGATGGGACATAGAAAAATCATGAAGCACAGAACAGATGGGGCATACGACGGTTGACACGCATGATGAGATTGACAGATGACACATACAACAGAACGCACGTACGGAACATAGAACAGATGGGGCATACGACGGAAGGCATGTACGGCACATTTGACGGTTGGCCCATTTGACGGACGGCCGCCCCCCACCCCCGACGGCACATATTGCGCGTGAAATCCAAGATGACAGCCGACTTCCGGTACGTTTTTGTGGGGTTTCCGATACATAAGATTTCGTGGGGTTTGCTATGTTAGGTTACCGCCATTCGAGATTCTATTGAGGACGTCCGCTTCATGATTGACGCATGCGCAGATCGAATTGCGTCAAAAATTACTACGATGGACCTTGGCGATTTCCCATGTTAATTTACATAAGGAATGCGCCAGAATCAGTGTTGTACCTTTACTGATATACTACAGAAAAAAAGACTACTATTTTTATGGAACAATTAAAATGATTTTTTAAATAAAGGCCTTTTTTGATTTAGAGATCTCTAATATAATATTTTAAAATGGTACCTTTTATTTACTAAGTTTGTATCCACTTCAAACTAATCTTCACTATCAATTTCTTTCTGTTGTACTGTCCAAAATATTATTTAAAAGCTCTTCTTAAATTTCACACGCAATGCCTTGATTTCTTTCCCAAGATATGTATCCTTTAACTGGATATACAATTATCTTCTCTCTTCTTCTGATGATTATAAAATTTGTTTGTATTTCCATGTTTATCAAATATAAACGTGTTTTATCGTCCTTGTAGAAATAAATTACAATATCCCTTGCCTCTTTTTTTGACGTTTTTAAATCAGAATAACTTTTCTCTCCTGTATATTGCAATTATCTTCAAATTATTATTATAAAATTGGTTTGAATTTCTTCCTACTGTACTTTGAATATCAACTTTTTGTATCGTTCTTATTGACGAGATCAATTATAATACGACTTCCAACTTCGACATTTTAAATCCAACTGACTTTTTTGATTTCCATCATAATCTATCTCGTTGCGGGTCGCTATCGAAACTTTTCTATATCGTATAAATTGTATAAATATTGTGTGATTAACGACGATTCGCTGTTTATATTACAATAAACCATGAATTTTTAAGCCGTATATGAAACATGAAAATGACAATTTTGTATTAGAAATTAGCATATATAGAGATGAAGGTTTTTATACATATAAATATTAACATAACTTATTTACTATTTATTAAAATTCCTGAAATCTCTTGCATAAAATAACCTAATTACTAACTATATCAAAATTTTACGCGTTTCTTATAAATTATTTTGAATTTAATTCTAATTTCAACGGATGCTTTTGAAATTACATCATGTACTGCATTATTAATTTAAATTTCCGTTGTATCTGAATCAGATTTCAATATTTTCAATTCTGATGGTTCAAAGAGTATATCGTCTGTTTCAATATCTTTGGTCAGATTTTCTTCAGTATTATAGTGAGGATTCTGTTCAATGTTTTTACTATCAGCATCTATAATTAATTTAGACATGTTTTTTTCTGCAATTTATATATATTCGTTAAAATGATGACTAATAAAGTACAAGATGGAAAAATCCATATGACTTATTTCAGTTATACTATTAATCCTTATTAAGTTGATAACAACCAAATGAAACTGCTTCAATATATATATATATATATATATATATATATATATATATATATATATATATATATATATATATATGTTATATACGAAAAAACGCTTATGTTTAAGTAATGTTACGCAATGTCAAACATCAGATTACGATTTCCGTATTTTCATGAGAACGATGCTACGTTGCGTTTTTATAAAATAAACACATTAAGTAACACAAATATTATGTTACAGAAAAATAATGATTTCTGCACTTTCATGGGAGCGACGCTACATCGAATTCTCCATGAAAATAAACGCTGACGTTGATTTAACAAATTCTATAAATTCTTTGACTTTATGTAAAATAGTTAGTTACAATTATAATTTCAACCTATTACTTCTTTTTTATATAACATAAAACTGTGTAACTCAATAAAAATTGTTTTTAAAAAGTTTTACGTGAATTTGTGAATATAACAGTGGCGCAGTCAGTAGGATTCCTAAACACATTTAGAACAAGGATTGCCTAACTAAGTGTGGTGGTTCCTAAACCTTTAAGGAATTTTCAAGTACCAGCTCCAGATCTTCAAGAAGCAGACGGTCCCTCCGGCACCAGGAACACGCAAACTGCTAACCAGGTGTAGCAAAGCTCACGGATAAGGATTTCAGCTGCCAAGGAAGGAATGAAAATATTTACGTAAGAATCATCTCGTTTTATTTTTATTTAATATTTTGCAATTTATTTTTTATTTTTACCAAGTTCTATTGTCATAATTTACTTTTATTTTGAATACAATCATTTTAATATAAAGCAAAATGCCTGAAACACGTAGTGCAACAAACGCTAATGCCAATGCTAATACTCCAGTTGCTCAAACCGATCAAGCGTCGAATCTAGAACCTTACAGATTATCCGAAATATTTTCAATAATTGCGGAATATGACGGTAATCAAATTTTCTTAAATACTTTTATAAATGCTTGTAAAACAGCTTACAGAATGGCCGACAACGACCAAAAAGTACTTTTAACTCTTCATATTAAAAACAAACTTAAAGGAAGAGCTAGTAATCCAATAAGTGTTTTATCAGCTATTTCACGAATCAGAAGAGAACTTCAATTAACTTACTATGAAAACCACAAACCTCAGACTAATCGTAATACAAATAATATACCTACTCGTAGATTTAGCCAAAATTCACCAAAACAATGTAATTTTTGTCACAGAATAGGACATACTATAAATGAGTGTCTCACACGTCAAAGACAATCTCAAAATTCAGCTCAGGGTTCCTTTAGACCAAATCAAACTCCTAATTCACGTAACCAAATAGGCCAAAATTTTCAACAAAGGCCACAATTTCAAAATAACCAACAAAATCAAAATCGCCCATCTGTAATTAGACCAAATCCAAGTTTTAGACCTCAAGGACCACCGGGAAATCGACCCAACACAAATTTTAATCAACAAAGAACTTTTCATTTCAATCGAAATCGCGATTTTAACAAACACTCTCATAACAGTTATGACTATTATACAGATGATAGTCAAAATTATTATGAAAATCAAGAACAATACTCCGAAAATTCACTTGATTATCAAGAATATTACCAAGAAATTAACCCCAGTGCTCCTGACTATTATACTGTTAATAGTGGAATAGAGGAAAACTATTATACTGATGATAGTGATCCTAACTCTGATAATGGTGTACCAGTTTGCAATACGACTGAAGACGAAACTTTCGATTATAGCCATATCGAACAAGATAATTTTAATTATAATAATGAAAATGTTTATAATTTTGATTCTGATAACCTCCTAATTCCAAATCATGATTATTATCAGGATTTTCGACAAGGCCCTTTACAAACGAAACCCCCAGATCCGCTAAACGACCAAACTTCAAATTTGTCGATCCCAGACCTCAGTACACAAATTCAAACCATGAGTTTGAACAGTCCAGAATCGGACTGCCTCGAACAGATGTTCATGTAAAAAATACCTTACCGGTAAATTCTAAAAACTTATACTATATTAAAGACAGAACAAACACTTATAAAATTCTAATTGATACAGGTGCTGGATTATCAATTTTCAAACCCAAAACTTGCGAAAATTATAGAAATCGATCCCCTGAAAATGTAATTATTCAAGGTATAACGAACCAAAAAATAAGAGTTAACGAATCGACCCTTATTCCATTTAAACCTAACGATCCACACAGAGTATTCATTTGTAATTTAGATATTGATTTTGATGGATTATTAGGCATGGATTTTTTAGAACATTATAATTGTATAGTTGATCTAAAAAATAAACAACTTATTACTGATTTCAAAATTGTACCATTATTTAAAGTAACAGATAATGAAACTACCAATATTTCAATTGAAAACCAATTTCCACAAATTTACAAAAATACAATTTCCATTGAACCTAGGACTGAACAAATATTTAAACTAAAATGCGATTTAGTTAATACTGATGCTATACTGGTAAGTCAAGAAGTAGAGAAAGTTAAACTACCAAACGCATTAGTTAAAATGAATGAAAAAGGAGAATTTTTTGTTTCAGTATTAAATGTTAATTGTATACCTAAAACTGTAACATTTTCAAAACTTAACTTAGAACCATATGAAATAAATAATGTAAATAATATTCAACTAACCACCCAAGAAATGTGCACCGATAGGACATCGGAATTAAAAAATCAACTAAGACTTGATCATCTTAATGAAGAAGATCGAGACTTAATTTCCCAACTTTGTCATGATTTTTCTGACATTTTCTATTTAGAAGGAGACATACTTACTTTCACCAACGAAATAAAACATTCCATAGATACGCAAAATTCTAAGCCCACTTATGTAAAATCATATCGCTATCCCCAAATTCATAAACAAGAGGTGAAAGATCAGATCAATAAAATGCTTTCACAAAACATTATACAACCCAGCAATTCTCCATGGTCGTCGTCCGTGTGGTTGTGCCCAAGAAGCTCGACGCATCAGGTAAACAAAAATGGCGTGTTGTCGTAGACTACAGAAAACTGAACGAGGTTACTGTAGACGACAAATACCCGTTACCAAACATTGGAGATTTATTGGACCAGCTTGATAAGTGTCAATATTTCACGACACTAGATCTTGCATCAGGCTTTCATCAAATTGAAATAATGCCTGGAGATATACCAAAGACCGCCTTTACAGTTGAAAACGGACATTTTGAATTCCTCAGAATGCCGTACGGTCTAAAAAATGCACCTTCAACATTCCAGAGGGTCATGGACAATGTCCTTGCTGGAATTCAAAACGAGCGATGTCTTGTCTATATGGACGACATCATCGTCTATTCACCGACAATTCAAGAACATATTACCCGCTTAACAGAAGTATTCAAGAGACTTCAAAAAGCTAACTTAAAACTTCAGCCAGACAAGTGCGAATTCTTGAGAAAAGAAGTCGCCTACCTTGGACATTCAATCACGGAAGATGGCGTCAAGCCATTTCCGGCAAAAATTGAATGCGTCCAAAAATTTCCTCAACCTACGAACCAAAAGGAAATAAAATCCTTTTTGGGACTCACTGGTTACTACAGAAGATTTATACCGAACTTCGCTAAAATTTCCAAACCAATGACAAAACTTTTACAAAAAGATGTCCCATTTAATTTTGACTCCGAATGTCAAAAGTCATTCCAAGAATTAAAAAATGCTCTTACTTCTACTCCGATATTGATATACCCAAACTTTGAAGAACGATTTCTTTTAACTACCGATGCTAGCGCATTTGCAATCGGTGCGGTTTTGTCACAAGGCCCAATAGGTAAGGATTTACCGATAGCCTATGCGTCCAGGACATTGTGCAAAGCAGAAACCAAATACTCTACGATAGAGAGAGAACTTTTGGCAATTGTGTGGGCAGTTAAACACTTTAGACCCTATTTATATGGCCGAAAATTTACCCTTATAACCGACCACCGTCCACATACTTGGTTATTCTCTATAAAAGACCCCGGTAGTCGTCTAGCACGATGGCGCCTCAAATTAGAGGAATACGACTATCAAATTGAATTCAAATCTGGCAAATCCAATAAAAATGCCGATGCCCTTTCTCGAATAAAAATTAACCACATAAATGACTTTGGTTCATTTCGTTCAAAATTAGGAAACTTTAAATATTTACCTTACCCAATTTATCCCGCTCTTGAAGATGCAGGGCCATCCCAACAAACTGAAAATAAACCTGAAATTGACTGGGATGCCGCTGCAGAAGAATTTTTGTCTTTTGAGGAACTTTATAAAACAAAATCACTGATTGACTATTCTAAAATAGAATATTCCAATAATCATCTACTAGACAAACAAAATAAAAACATTTTAACCTTTTTTCACCAAAACAATTTACAAGATTCTCATGAAAAAATAATTGAGGATATATTTGAGGAAAACCCCGACTTTTCTTATGCAAAAATTAATGTACTTAGCAGTAAAACTGTCAAAAATAGAAAATACCTTATTATTGCTATACCATGGGAGAGTATTAGTGAATACTTATTTGCTGCAATTTACAGAAATCGAGATCTATTTAAACCTTCAGAAAAATATTTTATCGAAAATAATCCTGACCTACCAATACTAGAAACACTATCATTTCTACTTTCGGAAGTTGACGTAAAATTCACTATTTGTCAAAATATTACTAAAGAGCCAGAACAAAATCAAATACCTATCATCCTAGATCAATTCCATAATGGCAAAAGCCACCTTCACCGCGGAATTAATGAAACTATTAGGCGAATACGACAAAAATATAATTGGGCCGGCCTCAATCGAGATGTTGAAAATTAAATTAAGACATGCTGGGCATGCCAAGAGACAAAAATATGTCGCAAAAATTTGGACAGTCCCCTCGTTATAACGGAAACGCCTAAAACACCTTTTGAACGTATTAATATTGATATTTTAGAGGTACCTCAAAAGAATTACGCTCTTACAATAAGAGACGAACTAACAAAATTTTCTCAAGCATATCCGCTTGAAGATAAAAGTGCCAAATCCGTTGTCACTTCATTATTAGCTTATTTTCAGCATTTTGGTGCACCACTTCGCATTCATTGCGATGCCGGTCGCGAATTCAATAATGCGTTAATGAAAGACCTTTGTAATATGTTCAATATTAAGTTAACATATTCAAGTGTCGGTCATCCGCAAAGTAACGGATCTCTAGAAAGATTACATGCTACTCTGTTAGAAATGATTCGATTACATTTAGCAGACCACCCCAATGAACACCCCTTCAGTATTTTACCATTTGCTATTATCGCTTATAATAACTCTATAAACAAAACACACGGATTCACACCATACGAACTTGTATTTGGACACACGTCCAGTAGACCTCCCGAAAAATTATACAATGAACAAGAATTAATTACTAAATATATTAGAGATCTAAATAACCGCATATCCTATTATTATAAAATAGCGAGAGAAAAAACCATGAAGCAAAAAGAAAGAGCTAAAGATCGATTTGACAAACATGTCTCCGAAAACAAACCAAATTATGAAGTAGGTGACAAAGTTTACGTAAAAGAAACTCAAATAAAAAACAAGTTAGAAAATAAGTTTAATGGTCCTTTTGAAATACTGGAGATACACAGAAATTCCGCAACAGTATCAAATTTAGAAACAAATAACAAATCAAAAATAAATTTTGATCTTATGAAACCCTATGTTGAAAATTAACTTATTTTCAGGTTTCTGCTGCTGATCGGAACAGCAACATGTCAATATAAAATCGAACCCATAAACAATACAGTTGGAATCTACTACCACGACGAAACCAAAATAATGGTTTCGAACGACGAATGGACTTTATTAGTGCATAAAAATATATCAGCTTTTAAACAAACTTTTGAAAGAAATAATAGAATTCTTGACACAATTCAAAATACCTTTACTTCAAACTACTCCAGTATGAAGTCCTTCCGATCCGAAGTAAAATCACATTTGGCATTATTGCAACAAATTACAAAATCTATTGGCGATAAATTTAGTGAAATATCTTTCGATGTTAAAAGACAAAAACGAGGGTTAATTAATGGTATTGGCACCATATTTAAATCAATAACCGGAAATCTCGATGCGTCTGACGGTGAATATTATATGGACTGCATTAATAAATTAAAAACTGATCAAAACCAGATAGAAAACTTATTAAAAAATCAAATGTCAATCACAAGCTCAGTCATAACAAATCTCAACAGTACCATAGGACAATTAAAATTAAATGAGAAAATATTTAATTCAGATATAGAAAAAATTGAAACCACCATTCGACAATCAACAAACGAAATTGCGCTTATCGAAGCCAAATTAAATTTCTTTGAAATTTGCGAATAACTAATGGAGAGTTATTCGTATCTTGAAAATACTATTAATGATATTCTAAACTCTATCACTTTTGCACAGCTTCAAATAATTCATACTTCTATTATTGAACCAGAAAATTTGATCACTGCTCTTAAGAAAATATCAGATAATACAGTAAGAAAAGGTTTACCGCTACCAATAAAATATTCTGAAATTTCACAGTATTTGAAAATAATCGATCTCGAAGCATATCAAACAAATTCAGATCTTGTTTTCGTTCTTAAAATACCTTTGATTGAACCACAAGTATTTACTTTATTCCACCTATACCCAATACCAATTTATGATAATAGAACTGGATCTCACCATATTTTATCATTTTCACAAAAATATTTAGCGCGAGATGATGATTCTTTATCCTACATTCCAATTCACGATTTACAAAAGTGTAAACAGTTATCTACGCATCAAAAGTTGTGTCGCGATGTTTACGCGTACCCTATAGACGATAACGCGATATGTGAAGCCCGTTTGTTAAGACAATATAAGACATTTCCTGCGAATTGTAAAAGTGCGGTAGTCAACGGACAAGGTTATAATGTGCAAAAACTCGAAGAAAACGTGTGGCTAGTGTCGATTGCCGAACCGGTACACGTGACCATAAGTCTTCCAGACACAAAAACGAAAACATTAACCGTAAATGAAAATTCTATTTTACAGCTATACTCAGGATGCTCCGCTTTTGTTGGCATTACTAAAATACAAGCTAGTACCAGAAAAACTATAAACATTCCTCATGTACTTCATCCCGTAATGGTTGATTACAACTGTTGCCTAGACATTCCAAACAAAGTAGGAGTACCCAAAATAGAACCACTAGATCTTAATAACATTAACTTGAATGATCTGCAAGTGACAAAACACAAACTGGACCAATACTCAAAAAGTTTGGATGAACTCATAAACAAACCGTTTGTTGAGAAAAATATTTCGTGGTTCACATATACTACGATCTCACTCATCGTTGCCTTGATCGTCCTCTACACCTGTTATAAGTGTAGAAATATTAAATTCAACAAATCGCCAGGAAAGCCTGTTCCGGACCAACCAAATGATGTTTTTATCAAAATTCATAACATTCTGCCAAAAAGAAGACCCAAACTTGTCTATTTTATATTTTATGTATTTTGGTTTTTATTCTCAAAATTGTTGTTTATTAAACAACAATTTTAATTAAGGGGGAAGTTGTTATATACGAAAAAACGCTTATGTTTAAGTAATGTTACGCAATGTCAAACATCAGATTACGATTTCCGTATTTGCATGAGAACGATGCTACGTTGCGTTTTTATAAAATAAACACATTAAGTAACACAAACATTATGTTACAGAAAAATAATGATTTCTGCACTTTCATGGGAGCGACGCTACATCGAATTCTCCATGAAAATAAACGCTGACGTTGATTTAACAAATTCTATAAATTCTTTGACTTTATGTAAAATAGTTAGTTACAATTATAATTTCAACCTATTACTTCTTTTTTATATAACATAAAACTGTGTAACTCAATAAAAATTGTTTTTAAAAAGTTTAACGGAATTTGTGAATATAATATATATATATATATATATATATATATATTATATATATATATATATATATATATATATATATATATATATTGAACCAGTCCTCTAATATATATATATAGATAATTCACGTATGACATTGAATATTAAAAAGATTTTTTATTAATACGTAGGGTGTACCATTAGACACTACCTAGTTAGAAACTAAATTTAATATAAACGAATGAATGAAGTAAGCAAATGTATTATCCAATATTGAGAAAACCAATTATAAAGAGAGGCTCAAAGGATAAGGAATAAAATTTTAATGATAACATTGTAATTAAGTATAAAAAATTTTACCTTCACAATTAAATCCTAAGGTCAAGTCAATGTCAACAATTTTCGAATTTATCTGAACACTGCCATGTCAATATCTGGATGAAGTAGAATGTTGTTTTGTTTGAAACCTAAAATAACAAGAATATATAGTCAACTTACTAATTGATTAGCGATATTCACAGACGATGGTAGTAAAAATTTACAATTTGAAAAAGAATTTATAAAAAACCGATGATGGCTAATTAGCCAGAAACATGCTTGTCTGCGGTTACCACTCTTTTCAGTAGCTCCTTTTTCTATATGCGTGCAATACCCACTAATCTCTTTGTTGCTTGTTGTTCATATGCCACGCACTATTCATACATCTTTATATATATATATATATATATATATATATATATACAATTATGAATATTTACATATTTATTAATTTATTTCTTGAAATTATCTACCTACGTTTGAAAAATGAAAGGACTTTATGCCGATTAATGGTTTTTTCGCTTCGCAACACATTTAGTGAAGGTGGCGAGAAATCAATACCTTCCATCCCATAGCTGGTGGAGGGAATGGCTTCCACATGTGGTGAAGGTGGAAATGGCTCTACACGTTTACTGGTGGCGGGAATAGCTATAACATAAAATAAAACCCAGATTATGATTTCTTTAATGGGTGCATGTTAAAATGTCTAAAATCATAGCAAAATTAGTTGTTTCGATCCTTACTCCGTGGAACCTACTCATATTACTGTTTTAATTGAAACTTACTGTTTATAGATAATTAATACAATATATTGAAAAAATGTTAAAAATTCTAAGAAATTGACAATTGTTTTGATATTAAATATCATCATTAGAATGACAGAAGCTACATTACATTTCATGCCTATCTGATGTTTAATAATTATTTTTGGCTAAACCAAGAAGTGACCTAACTTGTGATTGACAACAAGAAGTATGATATCATATTAACATATATTAAGTCAATCACCAAGTAGGTCACTTCTTGGTCTAGCCAAAAATAATTATTAAACATCAGGTAGGCATCAAATTAAATGTAACTTCTGTCATAGAATAATATGTATGGCTGGAAGGCATATCTAGAAAAAAATGTAGGTATGTTATTAAATCCTTTTTTTTCAATTGCAGATAATAAATAACTTTAATACTTCTAGGGATCGTCTCCTGTATAGGCTCTTCTACTTTCACGAGAAACAAAAGTTTTCTGTTATATCCCCCTCCATTGAATAGTATAAAATATGTATATATATATATATATATATATATATATATTATTATTATTAATTATTATTATTGATAATTTTTTTTTATAAATTGTTATTGTCTATTATTTTATAAGATGAAGTCGAGACTTACCTTCGGCCGCTCTTTATAGGTTTAATTTTAATTTATAATTTTATTTTATGAAGAGTCGAAAGCATGTTGACCTCTATCTTTGACTGCTCTTTAATATTATTTGAACTTTTCTATTTATTATTTGAATTGTTTATAGCCGGAGACATGTAGACCTTTTCTCGTTGGGTTCATGGCGCATATAAATAAGTCTATTTTAACTGTAGTTTTATTAATTATTTAATTGTAAATATACTGTATATTGAGGAATTAAATGATTTTTGAAAACATATGTGTCTTAATTTACTGTTTCCAGATATTTTGAATGAATGAGGTGAGTCGATATTTCTAAATTTATTAAGGATAGTATATAAAATAAAAATGCAAAACACTTTACAGAAAAATAATTTTAATAAATTGTTGAGATTGAAATTGTAATTAATTTTAAACACCAAATTTTCTTGATACCACCCCTGTACTCTTTACAGTCAGACGCATGGAGTGTTCTTGAACATATCTCCACTGCGTCGGCGTGACGAAAATATACGATTTTGCTTCGTTGAAAGCGAAGATACACATTTGTGTTTACAGTCTATTTCCCACTTATGAAATGTTTATACAAATTAAATGTTCGTATGTATACGTTGAAACTATCAAGATAATATTCAAAAACAAAACCATGCGATTGCATATACATATATATATAAAAATAAATAGGAGTGATGTGAAATTAGTATAGTGATAGACAGAAGGTGATAATGTATGCAATAATAAAATGGAACCTAGACGAAATTTACATATAAATGTGAACAACAATGATACAAATTAATTATTAAAAGTAAGTACATAGTTATTTATTAGTTATGATTTATGGATATCCATGTACGTAAGTTCTTATTATGCATCATAAACTACTCAGGCCTTTTAATGAAATTTCGAAATTATTTTATTGTTCACTATTTGAATGTTTTTATTTTTATTTATGTTGGAATTCCAAATTAATATTAAATTAGCACAGACCTCAATATATCCACTGTAGAAAGCTCCATATTGCTGGATGGCGTCACCTCTTTTCTTGAAGATGAAGAGATGCACGTTCGAACAAACTCCCGTTCTCACAAACTGTTTGAATAGCTTATAGAATTATTATTATTGAACTTTTTTGCAAATTCACATGTTTTATTTTTTTTTATGAAAATTTATTCGGAAGCCTCTTACATAGATGCTAACCCTTTTTAGCTACCCACACCACTTCACTTTTTTGTCGCAATCAACAACTCTTTCTTGTCATAAAATTCATAGCCTTCTATTGACACTTTCTTTCAAAATAATTGTTTGTTTGGGGAATTTTTTAGTTCTAAATGTGAATTAGTTCTTTTAATTGTCCTGGATGGTATCAACACTTATTTGTTTAATTGTATATAGTCTTAAGGGTTTCATAAAATGTCTTTTTTCACTATTGACAATCCCTTATATTGTTAGTTATCCCTTTTCAAGGTATTTTGATTTACATTATTTTACATAAAACTTACAATCTAAATATCAAGTATCATATATGCAAATGTATAGTTTTCAATTTTCTAATCTTTGTGATTGTTAATCACATATAAATTCTTATTTATTTTCAAATTTCCCTTTCATAAAAATTA
Source organism: Galeruca laticollis (assembly GCA_963921935.1). Lineage (NCBI taxonomy): Eukaryota > Metazoa > Arthropoda > Insecta > Coleoptera > Chrysomelidae > Galeruca > Galeruca laticollis. Next base: position 43,541,404 of record OY998176.1, read on the forward strand.
TTCTATTCGCAACCAATAAATTTAAGTTGGCAATCAATTTAGTGATTTTTATGTTACTTACAGTTGATTAATATTCATCATTGCAAACTCTTGTTGACACCTGACATGGCTACGTTCCGCCTGTCAATCAAATACTTTTTATTTCAAATTACCTTTTTTATTATAACCCTTTATACTTATTACCCATAAATATTGATACTCATTTATTTATTCATATACTAATTCCTTTTGTTTTCAGGTTTCAAATGATGCTACATGGTAATTACCTGGATGTTCATATGGCAGTGTTTGGAACAGTCTAATAACTGTTACCATCAACGTGATATTGGATTATTATTAAGGTAAAATTTTGTACTTATTTACATACTGCTATTACTAGAAATATCTTTATTCACTATCCTTTTTATTCCTTTTAATATAAATGCTTTTCTTAATATTTGGTAGTATAAATGCTCACTTCATTCAATTCAATCATCTAAAACTCCTAGTTTTTTTTTATATGTAACCTTCAATTGGCCTTACCAATTTTAGATGGTTTCAATATATATATATATATATATATATATATATATATATATATATATATATATATATATATATATATATATATATTAATACATATACTCTATCTAAATTCTAAAGACAACATTGAAATAAAGAAAAATGTACATATTTGGATGTAATACTAGTGATATACAATGTATTATAAATAATTTAAAAGATTCAATATGCAAATAAAATTTGACATTACAATTTCGAATGACAATAATGCAGAAGATACTTAATGATACATAGATTTTATAAAGATTTCAAAAAAAGAATACAGATGTCGCTGGTAGCAAAATTACAATTAGAATTGAAGAATGAAAATCTCTCTTTGTTATATGAAAACATAAATTTGTATTTTTTTTAAAAAAAGGAATTTTTTGGTAACCAAAGGAGAACAGAATTATTTATGGGAAAAGTTTAGTTAGTTGATTTTGAACCCCTCTCGAGAGAACATCTAATATGAGTTCTCTCAAATTTGCTGAATAATATAATAGTAATTGATATATTAAAATAGCATCAGATTATAATAATTAGCATGATAAGATCAGTGCGTGAATAATTCCTTAAATAATTATATTGAAATAGTGTTAGTGATTTTTCCGGGTTCTAAATTATAAATTTAGAAAAGTGGTTCCGGCGATTTTAAAAGACGTGCTTAGAATCAGAACGAGTGATCCTGATACCTAGTTGGTGAGTCCAGTCCAGATTTTATAAATTATTTTTCAAGAATTAACAGGCCTTTAAATACAATTAAGATAGATGCATCTATATCACATTTTTGAATACTGACAAAATTAACGTTGAAGATATATAAAATTTCACCTGAAGAGAAGAGAAAATTTTTTGAATAGACAATTTTATCGCATATAGTTATTTGACATTTATACACGTCAAGTGTAATTTTCGACGATTTGAACGTGTAAAATAAGTAGTTAATTAGGTTGTTCTTCTAGTATATAGGTTGTTTTTTTAATTTCAAGGTTCGTAGAAAGTACGATTATTGTTCTTTATTATATTTTGGGAATAATAATTCATTTTCACTTGTTATCTGATGGTATATAATATATAATTTTTGATTCCAACTCACTTTGGTATTAATTCAACTCCTATTTCATTGAATTTGAAAAATTTTGGATCCTATAAAACTTTTGATATAATCATTGACATTTAGTTAATTTTCAGTGACAGAAAAATTGTAGATGTCATTAGATAATTTAATGGTCTTAGAATATATTGAACAAGCAGTCACTATAGATTTGCAATAGTATAATTGACAATTTTGGAATATTCTTTGGAAATTTATAAGTTTAAATTTTTTTTTTTAATCTTTGAACCCTCCCTGAGGTAAGAGCGAGTAAGTCGATTTTGTAGTAATTTATCTTTCAGAATATAAAATTTCATATTCATCTGAGCCGGGCATAATAATTTGACAATTCCTGTCAAAATTTCAAATAGGTTATATTCAGTGATAAAGGTGTTTTCACATTAGTGTAGTTACTACCACGATTGTAACAACAGCATCTAATAATCAAATTTCAAATAAAATCATATAATACATAATTATAAAAACAGTAGAACATTAAAAATATTATAATATATATATATATATATATATATATATATATATATATATATATATATCTATATTAATACATATCCTCTATGCAAATTCTAAAGAAAATATTGAAATAAGGAAAAATGTGCATATTTGGATGTAATACTAGTGATACACACTGTATTATCAATAATTTTAATGTTTCAATATACAAATAAATTTTGACATTCCAATTTCGGATGACATTAATGCAGAATATACTTTATAACGATTTGAAAACAAGAATACAGATGTCTCTGTTAGCAAAATTGCAATTATATTAAAAGAATGAAAATCTCTCTTTGTTATAGGAAAACGTAAGTTTGTATTTTTTTAAAAAAAAAAGAATTTTTGGTAACCAAAGAAGAGGAGAATTATTCATATAAAAAGTTTAGTGAGTTGATTTTGATATCCCCACGAGGCAACATCGAAATAAGAGTTGCCTCAAATTTATTCAAAAATATCATAGTAATTTATATGAATATTATCAGATCATCAAATCCTGCATTGTAAAGCCAGTGCGTGTATAATTCGCAACGAATAGCATCGATAAAGTGCGGGTGATTTTCCGATTTCTAAATTATTAATTAAGGAAGTTGTTCCTGAATTCTGAACAGGGTTCAGAATGAGAACGAGTTAACCAGTACCTAGTTGGTGAGTCCTGTCCAATTTATCTACATTATTTCTCGAGAATTAATAGGCCTTTATTAAAAATATTTCAAATTAGATGCATCTTATGGTAATAAGTTCGATTGAAATTACAGTAACGTTACCCAAATAAAATTCAATGTCAAGCGAAGATAATTTTGGAATAGACAATTTAAACGGAAATTTGCGTATTTTGACATTGATATACATCAAGTGTATAATCAAACATTTTGAACTTTGATAAATTATTTAGCGAGTAGATTTATAGTTATAGGTTGTTTTAATTTTAAGGTTGATAGAGAATTCTATCTTTGTTTCTGCGTTTATAATATTTTGAAAAGTCCTAATTTCTTATAATTTGTTATTTGATAATATATTATATAAATTTGAATTCCAATCACTCTTTGGTACTCATTTCATATTAATTTCTCATTGTATTTGATAATTTTCAGGCTATAGAAATATTGATATAATAAGTGACATTTGGTTAATTTCCTGACAGTAAAATCACATATGTCATAACATAATTCAATTGTCTCGTAGTATATTGAACAAACAGTTACTCTAGATTTGGAATAGCGTAATACGTAATTTGGAAAATTCTCTCAAAATTTATAAATTTGAATTATTATTTGAAATCTTTGATCCCTTCCTGAGATAAGAGTGAGTAAGTCGATTGTGTATTGATTTATCTTTCACAATATATAATTTAATATTCATCTGAGCCGGGCATATTAATTTGACAACTGCTGTCAAAAATTTCAATAGGTTATATTCAGTGGTAAAGGCATATTCACAAGAGTGTAGTTACAATCATAAATTGTGACATCAACAAATAAAATTCATATCGTATAAATTCATAAATTAAACTATTAAATAATTAATAAAACATAGAATATATTATAATTTGTCACCCAAACGTGGGGCAAATATTATTAAAGAACATAGAATATATTATAATTGGCGCCGCAAAGTGGGGCAAAAATAGATTTATCATTATTAGCATAAATATAAAGAAATATTATAATTTGACGCAGCAAATTCATTGACTATATAAAAAATTAAGTATCGACCATGAAGAGGAAAATGACATTAAGGGATGGTAAACAGGTAGGAGTTGAAAGTGGATCTGACGAAGAAAGGGAAGAAAGGAGACATGGAAGAGAAGACTTTCAGGTGTAGTACTTGGAACAAGGAAGGGAACAATCAGAAGGAGATATAACAGCGGGAAATTTGATTATAATCAGAGGAAAAATTTCAATGCTTATGCAATGAAAATGTACAACAACGCACAATATTTGGAGCCAAGCATGCGAGAAGAAGAAATGGTTTTATATATTTCCAGACATTTCGACCAACAAGTATCTGAAACTATTGGGATGCAAAATATCAAGACGATGGAAAGTTTATCAAATTATTTACTCAGACTTGAAAGAAGTCACAATGAAAAAAGAAATGAAATTAAAAATTCTAATGGAATAAGGGGGAATGAAGATGGACATTACAGAAGAGATATGAGTAATACATATGAAAATGGAAACTATAGAAACAGGGATTTTGATAATCGTAGAGATGATAGATATACAGACAGGAATTTCAGAAATGAAAATAGAAATTACAGGAATGAAGACCGAAGATATGGGAATGGCAATAGAAACAATGATAATAAGTACTTTGAAAATGAAAGAGATTCTAGAAATTTGGACAGAAGAAATGGTAATGAAGACAGAGTTGAAAATTGGAGACAGGATAGATGGATAGGAACAAATAATCACCATGATCGAAGAAATGATGATAGAAGAAATGGTATCCAAGAAAACCATGAAAGAAACTATGATAGAAGACATCAAGAAATAGAAGACAGAAGAGAAGTAAACATAATACAAGAGCAAGAAAGAGATGATGAGCACAGTCAAACTGTAAACAAAATTTTTACATAAACCGCTTTCACGTACATAATATTATTCTTTCTAAGTACGAAAATCCAAGAGAATTTGTTGATATTGGGGAAATTGGAGAAATGCATGACAATTTAGGTTCAATATTCATTAAAGGTAAAAAACAAAATATAGGATGTGAAATTCTAATAGATACAGGATCAGAAGTAACGTTGATAAGTGGAAGGATTATAGACAAGTGCAAGAAAAATAATATGATGGTGGTAAATACAAACAAATTATCACTAGTGGGAGCGAATAATAAAAAACTATATGATACAAGTAAAATGATAATTGAAGAATTACAATTAGGAAACAATTCGTTTAAAGTACAAATGTTGGTCGTAAAGAATTTAATTTATGATATAGTATTAGGATCCGATAAATTAGACAATCACAAAATGACTATCAATTATAAAGAAAAGTTGGTGAATTGTGAAGGAGAAGATATTGATTTCCTTAAACAAGAAACAAACAAATCAGAAGAAGATACATTAAAGAGATAAACAAGTACTTACGAATTCTATGTAATCAGGATCACTGTCAATGGGAAAATAATTTAAATCACGTAGAAAGATTCCTCAACCAAATACCTCATGGTATTACAAATGAATGCCCAGAATATTTATTTACATGCAAAATACCCCAAAGAAATTGGGTAGTTAATCGAAAATTGGAAATGGAAGATGTTTTGAGAAAGGTGAATGAAAGACTTCAGAAGCAAGCTAAAAAATATATTAAAAGGATGAACCGAAAAAATAAAAAGAAGACTGTTTTTGAAAAAGGTGAATTGGTGATTGTAAGATCATTGCAAGTTGCAAAAAGATCAAAGAATAGTTGCGCAAAATTATTGCTACCATTTGGAGGACCTTATGTGGTAGGTAACGAAGGAGCACAAAATAGTTACCAATTATTAGACCCCACTACCGGGAATGAAAGAGGAGTTTTCAACATAGAACAGGTATATAAATATTATACATAACTTGGAACAAATGATATTATGTTACGTGGAATTTTAATAGATATAGTAGATTTAATAAGTTTTTATGGGAATTAGGAATAATAGTTTAATACGTTTGAAGATAATTTTTTTTAGCGATATGTTAATAATTATTTGAAAGACATGACTATGTTACTAAGATATTATTAGTATGATATTTGACAATTTGAAAGATAAGTTATAATTATATACAATAATCGATTTATCATTCTTTTATTAGGGGGATTTAATACATATCCTCGATCTACATTCCAAAGAAAATATTGAAATAAGGGAAAATGTGCATATTTGGATGTAATACTAGTGATACACACTATATTATCAATAATTTTAAAGTTTCAATATACAAATAAATTTTGACATTTCAATTTCGGATGACATTAATGCAAAATATACTTCATAACGATTTGAAAACATGAGAATTTTTTGGTAACCAAAGGAGAGGAGAATTATTTATATAAAAAGTTTAGTGAGTTGATTTTGATATCCCCACGAGGCAACATCGAAATAAGAGTTGCCTCAAATTTATTCAAAAATATCATAGTAATTTATATGAATATTATCAGATCATCAAATCCTGCATTGTAAAGCCAGTGCGTGTATAATTCGCAACGAATAGCATCGATAAAGTGCGGGTGATTTTCCGATTTCTAAATTATTATTTTTTTTTTATTTAAATTAACGTGCATAAGACAGCTATGGCCATTAGCACGAGGTACAATACAGACAAAAATTACATAACATAATGTAAGTCAAAACTGATAGCTTAAAACTAACATGAATATGGGATTACATGATATGATATTTAAATGGAGTTTTTTTTTGATTAAATTCTGTTAATAAGTTGTTTTTCCTCTAGGAACTTGATCACTTTGCGCATTTGATTATCACTATTTAGGATCTCCGAGTAGTTTGTATGTATTCCTAGTTGTAGACGTCTTGGGGCGAAGTATGGACATTTATTTAGGAAGTTGTTCCTGAATTCTGAACAGGGTTTAGAATGAGAACGAGTTAACCAGTACCTATTTGGTGAGTCCTGTCCAGTTTATTTACATTATTTCTCGAGAATTAATAGGCCATTATTAAAAATATTTCAAATTAGATGCATCTTATGGTAATAAATTCGATTGAAATTACAGTAACGTTACCCAAATTAAATTCAACGTCAAGCGAAGATAATTTTGGAATAGACAATTTAAACGGAAATTTGCGTATTTTGACATTGATATACATCAAATATATAATCAAAAATTTTGAACTCTGATAAATTATTTAGCGAGTAGATTTATAATTATAGGTTGTTTCAATTTTAAGGTTGATAGAAAATTCTATCTTTGTTTCTGCGTTTATAATATTTTGAAAAGTTCTAATTTCTTGTAATTTGTTATTTGATAATATATTATATAAATTTGAATTCCAATCACTCTTTGGTACTCATTTCATATTCATTTCTCATTGTATTTGATAATTTTCAGGCTATAGAAATTTCGATATAATAAGTGACATTTGGTTAATTTCCTGACAGTAAAATCACATATGTCATAAGATAATTTAATTGTCTCGTAGTATATTGAACAAACAGTTACTCTAGATTTGGAATAGCGTAATACGTAATTTGGAAAATTCTTTAAAAATTTATAAATTTGAATTATTATTTGAAATCTTTGATCCCTTCCTGAGAGAAGAGTGAGTAAGTCGATTGTGTATTGATTTATCTTTCACATTATAAAATTTAATATGCATCTGAGCCGGGCATATTAATTGGGCAGCTGCTGTCAGAAACTTCAATAGGTTATATTCAGTGGTAAAGGCATATTCACAAGAGTGTAGTTACAATCATAAATTGTGACATCAACAAATAAAATTCATTTCGTATAAATTCATAAATTAAACTATTAAATAATTAATAAAACATAGAATATATTATAATATATATATATATATATATATATATATATATATATATATATATATATATATATATACATATATTTAATAACATTTAATAAATTTATATAAAAAAAATTACACACCAGGCAAAGACAAGGACGGCAAAAAAACTTTCTTAATAACCTGGCTTCGTCTTTTTCAAATTTTGAGAAACACTGTTTTTGAAAATGAAGGGAACATATCCTCCATTGTTTCCTCGTCGTCAAATTGGATGATTTATTCCCACTACACGATCACAACCAGGATAAACGAAAATGACTGGACCAGCAACACCAAATACGGGTCAGTTTTCTGTGATGAGCAATATAACATCGTGCATACGCAGTTATAAAGATCAATAAAATGCTAATACTAACGACGATACAGTTTTCATTAATGTTCTGGAATTTTTTGAAATCCACCTATTTTAGTTACCTACAGGCTTTACAGATGGCATGGTCTGCAGTGTCCCTAGCCTGGTTCCATAACGTAACATACTTTGAATCTGAATTGATAAAGTTCAACTGATACACATACATTACAGCTAGTTCACAGAAAACTTATTGAAATAGTTTCTCAATAATATTCAAACTAATAAAATTTTGCACCATAAAATTATCATGGAACATTACGGCAAATCAATAGAAATTCAATCTGTTTAAAGAAAATTCTATCGATTACTTACGGTTACCTTTTCTCACGCAAGAGTTGCTGTTTTGAGTACCTCAACCGTTCCATAACGTACACCTCAAAATCCTATCTGTGAAATCTTTCAGGGTGTTCTGAGCAGCAGCTTGAAAACAACTGATTCAGATCAAATTGTGCCTATGCAGAAGTTTGATCAGAACATCATAAACTACATCAAACTAGATTTTCAACCAATCGACTGGGATCCATTTTCCATAAGCTACATGGGGGGTGCTTCAAAGGACGAATTACATTTTATTTCGAGAAGTGACTTTTCAAGGGTTACCTTCTACTACCTGCCTCACTCAGTTTGGCAGGTAAATTCAGGCGTGCCATGAAAGTTCGTACTTCCCTTCTATATAAAATAATACACTATTCTTCTCTTGTTATTTCTTACCATCCTCGAACATATTGTATTTCAACATTATGGAATTCTAATTTATTGAAAACTAAGCATTATTAATACACTATACAAAAAAACTACTTATGAAAAAAGAATATGAACACATCATCAAATTAAATGAGTTTATAATTAATTGTATCCAATAGTAGTGTTTCAACAATATTAGTTTCAATCACTTTGCCACAACAAATTTCATCAGATGAACATGGTTCATAAAAAATTGGAATTAATTTGGGATATTTTCCAAACTTTACAAGAAACTTTCTATTTAGTTCAAAAATGTGTCCTACTTTTCCTACAAAACCATGTTTAAAAATGCAATAGCAATTAGTACTCTTAATACTGAAAGTTAAATTTTGGTATAGAACTCGCTCATAACAATCTACATATATATCATTAATCTTCTCCGAGGCAATGAGATGCAATAATACATGAGAGATTCATGGGTAATTCACGCAAACAGAAAAAGGGCTACTGAAACAGAGTGGTAACCGCGGACATGCATGTTTCTATCTCATTTGCCGTCTTCAGCACGGTATAACCAAATAAAGATCTGAAATTTGGGAACAAAGATGTTTATCGAAACATGGGAAAACACAAAACAACGGATTTCAACAGGGAAGCCAAACGCTCATTTGTGCCTTCAGTTGGAACATGCCGAGTTTTCAGGACCACAACCACGATCGACACGGAGGCGCATATAGCCCCCCCGTGTTGGTTACTGAGTAAGTGCCCCTCGTATAGACTACTTCAACCATGAAACCATATATACTGGAGAAACACTCACCTCGTAACCCTTATTTAAGTGTTGAATAAATAACATCATTTAAAATCTCACTGGGATAAATATATTAAGAATTATTAACAGTATTTATAACTACACGATACATACATTTGTATCATTTAAAATAATAACAATGAATCATACGGAAGTTATCGACATTTTGCATTTATAGGAAGCATGCGATATCAAGGGTCAGTTACCCGTAGGTATGACCTTCCGCATTTGTGAAATTGATATTTACATTTAATAGAAACGTGCTTTCCGTATGTTGGCCTGACCTTAATCAGATCGACGCCCGCTATTACCATTGAAATTGTTATTTAAACAATTTAATCTCTTTTCCTTATGATAATGTCTTTTTACGATACTGTCTTTTCGGGATCATTACACCCCTGCCTGCACCTTCCGACCCATAGTAAATAACAAAGAATTACCCATGAATCTCTTTGTTGTTGTTGTTTACATATCACGCGATATTCCTACATCTTCTTTGTTATTTAATTTGGGTCGGTAGGTTCAGGCAGGGGGGCTATATGCGCCTCCGTGTCGATCTTGGTTGTTGTCCTGAAAACTTGGGATCTTCCAACTTTAGGCACAAATGAGCGTTTGGTTTCCCTGTTGAAATCCGTTGTTTTGTGTTTTCCATGTTTCGATTGTTTACATATCACGCGATATTCCTACATTTTCTTTGTTATTTACTATGGGTCAGAAAGTTCACGCAGGGGGGCTATATGCGCCTCCGTGTCGGAGCATTTTCGAAAATGTTCACATTGATCTTGTTGAAACAATAAATTGAAAACGATTGAACGATTAAAATTAAATGTACACACAGAGACGACAAAAACTGGTAACTAATAGAACAATTCCAAAAATAATAAATTCGGGCAATTGTAGAAGAAATAAATAAACAGGGAAAAAGGGTTTTGAAAAAGGAAACTCCTAAAAATCCAGATATTTACACTCAAGTAATTAATAGTATAATAATTCTTCATAATAATTTTCCTAAATTAATAGGTAAAAACTGGAAGAACTTTAGTTTAGTACAATAAGAAAGTTGTAGAATTATTCAGATAGGATTAGAGATAAAACTGCTAGGGCATTCCAAGCGTTGAATTGTATTATTAAAATACCTACCTCTATATCTGAGGAAATCGATACGGATGTATGACAAGCAATAAGCAAACAATTGAAAATGGCGACAAGTATGAATGATTTTTTTAATTTTGCGAGTAAGGTTTTACCGACTGAATTCAACGGAAAAGCAAGCAAGTTACAATCATTTTTGAACTCATTATATTTGCTACAAATAAACGCGACAGGTCATGAAGAAAATGCGATTTTACTAATTAAGACAAGATTAACTGGAAAAGCTAGAAGTTTGATCACGACGGAAAACTCTATTATAGAAATCAAGAATAGACTAAAATCAGGAATAAGAGGAGACAACCCAAGCCTTCTCTTAGCGAAACTTGATAGAGTAAAACAAAATGGGAAGGACGTAACGCAGTACGCGACGGAAATAGAAAAATTGGCAGAGAGACTACAGGCAGCATACGTGTATGAAGGGATGACAGAACGTCTAGCTGACAAATATACCGAAGAAGCAATGATTGAGGCAGTAACTACGAATGCCACAGCGGACGCAACAAAAACAAACATAGCAGCGGGAAGCTTTGAAACCACGCAAGGAGTATTATCCAAGTTAGTATCAGTAGAAGGCATAGTAAGCCAACAACAAGTTTTACACCTGAAGGACAATAGGAACTTCTTCAGGAAATCAGACTCTGACTTTAGGAACAAACATAGGAGGAGAAACAACAGAGGATTTCACAACGGCAACCCATCAGGAAGGACATTCAGACAGTTTAATCAAGGAAATGACTATGGCAGATACGCAGATTTCAATAAGGAATGAAAATTCAATAGGAATGGCAATTACCATAATCGAATTAACAATAATGTGATAATATGCGAGATAGAAGATAAAATTGAAGAAATGAGCATACAAATAACACAGGAAAACTACGAATTGAGGATGGAAAATATGGAATTCAAGAGAAAAACAGAATTTTTGCAAGTAAATATGACACATACCCAGAAAAATTTTGGACAGAAGAATTTGATAATACATGGTATAGGAGAAGACAACGAAGATGAGGAACAACTAGAAAATAAATTAGATGTAATGAAAATGGTTTACAACACAGTAGATCTTAAATAAGATATTTTGAAATGTATAAGAATAGGAAATAAAAACAGTAACAAAAATAGGCCAGTATTAATAATGATGAAAGACGTGAATAAGAAAGTGGAAACTTTGGAACGAACGAATAAATTGAAAGGAACAAAGGTATATATTGATGAAAATTACCTAAAAGATATACTGGAACAGAGAAAACAGTTGATAAGATACATGAAACAGGCGAGAGGAAGTAGAGCTAAAGCTAAGATAATTGATCATATATTAATGATAAATGATAACGTATATAGTCTAAAAGAACTAGAAGAAAGGAAAAATCAATTAGAAATACATAGAGGATGGAATAAATCAGCATATAAGAAACATAACGAAACTAACCCGAAAACCTTGAATAAAATTTTCAGCGATAAAAGTGGTGAGTAAATTACCAATTTTACACTTCGAAAATAACCGTATCTTGCTAAGGATGAGCATTCGGATCAAAAATAAATTGAAATTCAGTGAAGCCTTATTTACCGGAATACACAACTTCGACCTATGACGAACGTTGGAAAAGCTTGAGGAGCTGTCGGCAAAATTTGAATTAAAAAGAATGAATATATACGCAAATGGTTATATATTCATAAAGAGCGCAATAGAAGAAGGGAATGAAAGGTAAAAAATATACAAGTATGCATATGCGGAGTATCAAAAAACGGTACAGCAGAAAGAAGAGATCCAAAAGATTCTGGAAAGATATCACAATGATCCAATGTTTGGAGGACATGTAGGAATCAATGAATTATTAAAGAAACTAAGAGTAAATTTTATGTGGGAAAACATGGAGAAAGATGTAAGGAAGTACCTAAAGAATTGCCATGAATGCCAAATGAATAAAGCAAAACTTAGTCATAAGGAAACATTTGTCATCACGGACACATCTATAAAACCGTTTGATATCATTTATATAGACACAATAGGTCCTTTTGTAGAAAGTAACAACGGGAATCGTTACTGTATAACAATATCATGCGAACAAACAAAATACGCGGTTATGATACCGGTCAGGAACAAAGAGGCCACCACAATTGCAAAAGCTATTTTTGACAATTTTATACCAAACTATGGATTGATGAAGGAGATAAGGACAGATCAAGGAACGGAATATAAGAATGAGATAATGAAGAACTTAGCGGAACTTTTAGAAATATAACATAATTTTTCAACGGTATACCACCATGAAGGGATAGGCAGTTGTGAAAGATTACACAGAACGTTTAATGAGTATATAAGAAGCTTTATCAAAGATTCTAATGATAACAGGGGCGAATTTGTAAAAATGTTTGCATATTGTTATAATACAACACCAAACACGTATCACGGATACACTCCTTTTGAAAACCCAATTTACCAGAATTTTTAAATGTAAAAATTGAACCGTGTTACAATCTTGAAAGAAACAATGAAGAGTTGAAATATAAGTTACAATACGCAAATGAAAGAGCAAACTTCATTTATGAAACATTAAATCGACTCATTGTTAGTTCTTGAAAATTCAATAAGTTGTTGACAAACATGCCAAACTATTTATTCTGGTAACCAACACCGCGATAATTGATGAACAAATAAATAAGTGTAAAAACCACTAGTGTATTTGTCGCTGTAAAAGTTAAAGCTAACTTTTGCCGCTGTCAAAGTGACAATTGCACTGTGGCATATGCGATTTTTTATACATGAGTTAAATTGTCAACAGTAAAAATACAAGAGCTTTTTTTTCATCGGATAAATTTCTCTTTGCAACGAAACTGTTTTTCCAATCACTAATTCAAACCGTTGTCTGCTAAATATTTTCTTAGCAATGTCCCAATCTTCTTTGCGGGATTTTTTGGTGTAATTCATTGCTATTTCAGTGCTTGTTGCTGGTTCACTACCTGGAAACTGGGTTCTAAGAAGAATAATCGATCGTTCCTCTTCACCTTCCGTGTTTGATGTCTGGCTTTTTCAGTGACATCGTGGGGTTAGTTCCCCCATTTGCCATGACCTTTTGTAGTCTGGCCGCTGTGTAAGTGGAAGTGATCTTTTCGCAAAAGCCTTTTGGCCGTCCTAATCTCTTTATTGTACTGACTAAGCTTCTCAGTGTACCCCTGCCAATTACCGTCACGTTTGGCTCTATCTCTTCGGACCTCTTTTCTGAGGTTTGACAGGTATTCCACCAAGGAGCATCCTTTTCTGGACGAGCTCTTGACAGTGGGCAACTGGAATGAAAAGCTTCCATTATTGTCTCACTGATCTGTTCGACTCTTTGTTCCAGGTCGTAGTGCGGGTGATTTACCCCATTCACTTCGACGTGTTCCAAATTTTCCTTCGAATTGGTCTTGTAAAGACACCAATCAGTATTTCTAGGATTTCGGATTGTAGCAATCGAGCAATCCTAAATTCGATATTCCTATGGTCGGAAAGTGATGGCCCGCTTATCACCCTCCAATCTTTTACATTTTTTCTAGCAGCGACATTAACAATTGTTACGTCCTGGACCTCTTCTCTTGCTCTCGTGACAAAAGTGGGGGGTTGTCTCCACGTTTAAGGTCTCAAGGTTATTTGCTAAGAGATACTCTAATAAACACTCACCTTTTGCGTCGTTGTTAGTGCTTCCCCACACGGTATTGTGTGCGTTGGCATCACAACCAATTATAATTGGCAGACGTCTGCTATTGCAGTGTCTCAGTAGCTCTTGTACTTCTTCTGGCGGTGTCATCGGCTCGTCTCCAGCGAAGTATAGGCAGAGGCAATGACGATGTCTTGGTCGATACCCCCAGTATTGAGGTGATCCATGATTGGAACAAGGTCCCGTGGCACGTATTCTGAAACACAAATATATTTTATGTTATTTCTTATGATTACAAAGGCACGCGAGGATACTTGACTTTCATCATAAATCAATTTAGAATCATTTATTTGGCCTTCTTTGTTGATTCATGGGTCTTGGATCAGTAAAATATCCAGTTGTAGATTAGCAAACAACCTTGCAATCACGGCTGAAGCTCCCTTCTTTTGGTGCAGGTTTATCTGAGCTACATTCGTGAACGTGAAGGTGGATTATTATGGATGAGAGAGGCCGAGTCACTCAGCCTCTATTCATCCACCTCCTTTATCTCTCCCTGACCCTCCTCGACCACCATGGCAATATCTTCCTCGGAGTTCGAGCAGGTTTCTTGAACTCGAGTCAGACTCTCGACCCCCAGGCTGCTTCGCCCAGTTTTCCGGGATGAAGAGGCGATCTCCGCATTCCCAGTCACCCCAGCAGAGCCGGAGGAGATCTCGGGCTGACCCAAGGTCAAGCTTTCGCCTGTTTCCCCTTTTCCAGAGGTTCCGGATGTGGAGGGTATCTCCATGTCCTGTGGATCCTCCGCGGGGTTTTATTTATACGACCATAACGGAAGTTTAGCGCGTAACCTCCTGCCTTCAGAGTCTCCCTAGATTGGTTATCGATCCCAATCGTGAGGATAGTTCCCTGTCCCTCTTTTTTAGAGTTCAGGATCTTCTAAGCCCCAGTAGTGAGGTTGGAGGTCTGAACCTCGACAAGTTGGAGGATCTCCTCCAATTCCATATCGTGGCTTCTTGGGAAGAACACCGTTATGATGACCGGCTTTGGGATGTCGTCTCCACTTCTAGCCACCAATTCTGGTCCTTCCCAAGAGTTTAATTTCGGCGCTGACCTCATCAGCCAGTCTGCCGATTCTTGGGACCCACAGTCCACAACGGGAATGGATACCTGAGAAGTGGATTCCCTTCTCTTTGCTCTGGCACAGCTCTTTCACCAGAGTGTCTTCCAGGGTGGAGAGCTGCTCTGCTTTTAGGATAGCCCCGGGATAATCATTGGGCGTTATTCCCACCCTAAAAGCCTTCTATGTTTTGACAGCTGCTGACTAATCAGTGGCTTGCCCGGTTACCGTTGGGTAACTGGGGGGTTGGGCGCTGAATAATATGCTTCCGGACCTCTTCAGGGGATATTACCTGATTGAGGAGTCACAGGTATTTCCGCACCCCTGCTCCACAGAGGCCTTTTCTCAGTGGGTCTTCTATGCCGCCCGGTTCTCCCAGGTATGGGAGGGCGAACGGCATACGACATTTGTGCAGTTTGGCCTTTTTGCCCTCTGTGAGGTACCCGGATGAAGAGGTGGAGGTTTTCTCCACTACTTTTCCGGTGTATGTCTTACGTTTTCTTTTTCTTTCCATAAATGGTCCGACGGGTACCTGCTAGATACAGCTCGGCCAATTCATGTTACAGTTTTGTGAAAATCCGCTGTGAAGCGTTTATTTGTGTTTGATAAATATTAAATACGTAGTTTTTTGATTTTTGGAAACCGGAAGATGACGAAGAAGTACATTGTCTGATTTTCGAGGACGATGAACCCAGTACCTATGTACCAGACGAAAATTGTGATGAATTTGATGATTCATATTCAGACGATAATGTTGAAACAAGATCAATTGATTCAGAGAATGATCATTATGTGGGAGTAATACAAAAGATTATGAGAGCTTCCGCCACATTTTGTATCCCAAGGAAACGTGCGTTCTTTAGTAGCATTGTCGGATATACGAAAAATCAAACTCTCGTTAAATACGTTCCGAAAAAGGGAAATCCGTTGTGCTGAACTTAAGCATGCATGTTTCATCAGAAGATGATTCCCCGGACCTCGATCAGAAACCGTAAATCATTTTAATCTATAACGACACAAAGTGAGGCGTAAATGTCGTTGACAAAAATTACGCCACTTATATTATTCGCCGATCTACAAGAAGGCCAGTGATGACTTTTTTTACCTCCTCATGAACGCATCGGGAATTAACTCACGAATAATTTTACCCGCAAATCAAAATGAATTCGTCTCGCGAAGAGCATATCTCAAAAAACTAGCTCTTAACTTTAGTAGAAGAACAACTACGAATTCGAGCCCCCAAATTGTAAGTCTTCCCTTGGAAATAAAAAGATTTTTGGAAACTTATTATCCTCAACCATGGCCTGAACCAGGAACGTCCAAGAGGTCAAAAAGACGACGCTGTGAATCAGTGGCGGATCTACGTGGGAGGGGGCTTTCTTCCATTCAAGTTTTTCTTTTCCACTGTAATACTTCCCCTATTGCCTCATCCCAAGTCTTCTTGGGTCCACCTCTCTTTTTATTCTTTTGAATTCTCGCTCCCCATATTGTTTTAGATAGTCTAGTGTCCTCCATTCTTATCTTTCTTTGTTACTCTTCTTATTTGCCTATTAAGTATCCAAGATGCACATCCATGCGTTAACACTGCTTTGTAAACAGATTTGAAGTCCTTTAATTATTCTTGAGATTCACGAGTTGACTCCCTTAGTAGACGGACGTGTTTTATCCCCTGTTCAATGACCTCCGTTTTTTAGCAGACCTTCTAATTAACGAGTGTTTATTTTGGTTTTTGTGAATTCAAATTGACAACAATAGTCCGGTAAGTGTGCAAACTTTATCCATCGAGCGAATATTGGTATATTCGCCGTACTTTATACCCCCCTGCTCTCATATCTGCGATTTTGGTAACCAGAATCGCAGTATGGCTAATTTGCCGTCTCACTCCCTTAAGATCTCCACCGTCAATGAAATTCAGAGTACATCTCAAGCCATAAACACAACTCATCGATCATATGCTGCTGCTACCATTAGTAAAGCGCCCCTGCCTCCAACACCCTCTGAAGATCAAGCTATTGTGATGCAATCTATTCCCAACTCCGTGATATTCGGCTATATTAAAGCAATTGACAGCATTGTTTTTCCAAAAAATGTTCATTTTGCATATCGTATTGCCCATGGCCGTATTTGCATGTATTTATCCTCTACCAAACAAATTGAATATCTCCTAAGAACCACTTCCAACATAACAATCAACTCTCAAATTATACATATTCGTAGACTTATTTCTACATATAAAAGAATTTTATCCTCCAATGTTAGCCCCTCGATTCCTCACTCTCTGATTGTAAAAGCTCTCCTCGACCTCGGATTAGAAAACATTACGTCCATCACTCATGTTAGATGCGACACACCCGCCGATGCGTATGCTCATGTTATGAGCTTCCGAAGGGTGACTTATATAATCCCGGACCGCGATGATTTTTCCCTCCAAACATCAATACTTATCACACATGAAAACACCCCTCACCGAATTTTTATTTTGACTGATAAATTAGAATGCTTTCTTTGTAAGCAACCAAATCACAACGCTGAATCTTGCATCAATTTCACTACATCCTCCCCTTCTCAATTAAATGTTGCATCCATTGAAGCCTTGCATGATCTTCCTCCCTCTACTGCTGACTGCACTGTAAATAATACCCAAACCTCCACCGACGACCTCCTTGATCCTCCTGACCCATCCCACGTACCATCACCAAAACCTGGTGAGAAAAGACCGCACTCTAATGATAGCAGCCTGGCTTCCCCACCTCTTTTACCACCCGGAACCAGCACTTTCTCGGCCCAAATGCAATCTTACCCTCTGCACCCAATGTATCGCAAACCCTTGAAAAACCTTCTAAAAAGAAAACCAAAAAATCCAAATCTGATGTACCTGAGAACCATGATTTAAGCTCTACAACTCGTTCCACTATTCATAAAATATGCTCTGATTTGTCTAGTCCTCTCTCACTCTCTGAAACCCAACTGACTGCTTTTCTTGAAAATACTATTGGAATGTCTGATCCACTTATTGAAGCCAATTAATTCAATTCTGGAATTCCCTCCTTACTCCAAGACCTGAAAACTCTCTACACTGCTTCTAGTGAACGTTCCTTAAAAAATCGCTTAAGACGTCTACAAAATAGAATTAAACCCAAACTAGATGCTGATTCTCACACTTACTCCGGTGATCCGACAACTGACGACTACAACTCATCTGACTCCTCGATAATATCCCATTAAACCCTTCACCTTCCCCTATCCTCTTTAGGTATTCACTATCTTACAATGGAATTGCGATGGATTTTATTGTCGCATAGAACGAATTCAAAAGCTCACTTCCCTCCACAAATCCGATTTTCTTTGTCTTCAAGAAACTACTCTTAAAATCAGTCACAATCCTCTCTCAAAACACTCCGAAGGGTATCACTACATTAGAGCCAGCGGTGGTGTATCAATATTTGCCGCAAGCGATATTTATTCTGTCCCTCTCACCCTAACCACAAGCCTTGAAGCTATTGCCATTACCGCCTGGTGCCCAAATAAAATTTCGATATGTAGCTTATATGTTCCTCCTGACCATCAACTAGAAGAAGAGTAGCTTGTCGATTTGGTATATCAGCTTCCCCAACCTTTCATACTTGTTGGTGACTTCAATGTGGGGATCCAAACGTACATTTTGGAAAGGCAAAGTTGTTGAAAAATATATCTGGTGCCTGCCTTTTGAATACTGCCTCGAACACACATTTCAATATCTCCTCCAATACCTTCTCAGCTATAGACTTAAGCATCTGTGATCCTAAATCCGCTCCTTCTCTAACTTGAATACACTGGACGATCTGTATGACAGCAACCACTTTCCCATTCTCATCTCCAGCTCATCTAACCAAGAACCAATCACTTGCAAGTATTGGAATTCAAAAACTGCCAATTGGTCAGATTACACACTAGCCACTGAAAATACACTCCTCTAATCTTCAAAGGATAATCGATGCTATTAAATCTGCAGCAAACCTGCACGTAGGTAAAACTTTTTTATCCGCCACCCATAAAATTGTTCCCTGGTGGAATCCCGCCTGTGAAAATGCCGTGCGCCAATCCAAAACTGCCCTCAATAGACTGCGCCGAAATAAAACTACTGCGAATCTTCTTTTACACAAGAAACTCAAAGCAAAAGCTAAATACATTATGAAACAAAGCAAAAAGTTCTCCTAGCAAAACTATGTCTCCTCCCTAATAACCGATACTAATCCTAGTCAAGTCTGGAATAAAATTCGACAAATACGAGGTAACAAGACCAACCTCAAAATCCCCAGCCTTATCTATAACGACTCGCTTATAAGTGATTGCAGACATACTTTTCTCTCTTTAACAGCCAACTAGATTTAGATTTAGATATTAACGGGGTTACAATGCACTAAAACCTAATGTTTAGTGTGCCCCCCCCCCTATCATAGCTGTTCTCGCTACTACTGTAGCTCGTCTTCCAGTTCCAGGGTTCTAATGAACTCTACTATTTGAAACGGCTTCAACGAGGTTAAATCCCCATTCTTACAAGTTTCTTGTCCGAAGCATTTCTTGCGTCGGCTTGCAATAGGTAGGCATTCCAGAACTATTTGACCCGGAGTTCCATCCTCCTCCCTACAGAATATACACTCGTCAGTTTCTGCTAGACCTATTCTCATTAGGTGCTTCCTAAGGCGGCAGTGTCCTGTGAGAAAGCCCGTGAGGAGATGTAGCTTATTTTTACTGAGGTCCAAATATTTTTTGGATCTAGCAGTGTCAAAGATCCGCAGGAACTTTTTGGAATGTTCCAACCTGGAAACGCACCGCCAGAGTACTTCTCTTTAGGTTTCCTCCTTCTAAAGAAACTCATTCTCATAGGAGCATTTTCCTACACCACAGAAAGGCTCCGGACCAATAAAGGGCGTCCGTGCTCCTTTCCTGGCAAGTGTATTGGCCTCTTCATTTCTTGTGATTCCCGAGTGGCCAGGAACCCAGACTAAAGAGACCCTGACCAACTTTGAGTCAATGACATGGGAGCTCAATGCTTTGATAGCTGCTTGATTATCAGGATGGATCAATATGTCACATTTCTGATTAGTCCAGTAAGTAAAGGGAAAAAGTAAACAATAATGACGCCCTATTTTCATCGTCCGGTTGGAAGTAGCATTTGGTACCTCATTAAACATGAGACAAAGTTTTGCATGAGAACGCGTACGAGGGAGGAGAAAATGGCCCCAAAAGACCAGAAAAATAGGTTTTCAGCCAATATCTCCTAAAATATGGCAGTTAGAGATTTTCGGTTCTGATAAAAATTGAAGTTCAGTAAATTTTCTACAAAAATGGTCCTCATGATTTTTCTCCAAAATTTGACCGGTTTCGAGAAAAACGGCACCAAGCGCACCTCGAATAATGAGCTTCTGTGTTGTATGCCGGAGAGCACAGTCCGTGTATTTACACATCAGCGGGGGGACAAATTATTCAATAACTTTGTGAAAAATGCATATTTTCTCATGATTCAGAGTTCATGCGAAAGAGGAATTCTGCTGCTATCATACCCTGTGAATTGAGTCGCGCTTGATTCTTTTGGCTATATCAGAACACCGGTCAAACTTTCTGCTCCCGGGCAATTTTGACCTCGCCAGGAATTTGTTCCTATTTTTTTGTATTGCACTAATTTACTCAAGATTTTCTTGATTATGTGTCCTCATAAGGTCCTTTATCTTCCCTGAAATTTATGTACCCTAATTTTTTTTAATTTTCATTTAATCGTTGTTTATTGAATCCCAAATTTTTACTGTTTTTGGAGCGCGGGGAAATTTTGTGAACAACCATCAATTAAAAATTTATACATGATCCGATTGATCTCTATGATACATCATTTGAAAGCTAAGAAGGTCTACTTTTCAATTGTGCAATCACTTTTTTTGACGAAATCGTCCATTTTTCAAGAAAATTAGAAAACGCGGGCTCAAGAAAAAAACGCTCTTTTTTGGTGGTTTTGTCTCCCTGCTCTTTATTTCTAACATTTTACCACCTTTACTAGTGTAACGAGGGAATTCCCACCTTTTTATCGATGTATATAAGTCATACCCTGTTACAGTGTAGTTGATTTTAAACCAGGGTTTACAAAGGAATCACTATGCGCAATAAGGGCAAAAACTGCAACTTCAACAAAAAATATTTGTGTTAACTTGGTCCTCGATGAAATTCATATAATGAAGAAAGTTGAGTGGACAGGAGAAGAAGTGGTTGGATATATTAATCTGGGAACCAAGCTGGACTCTGATTGTGTTCCTGCAGCTACTCAAGCATTAGTTTTCATGGTAGTAGATATGAATGATTTGTGGAAAATTCCAGTTGGTTATTTTTTCATAGAAAGCTTATCCGGATGCGAAAAAGCTAATTTGGTAAAAGAGTATCTAAAGTTTTTGAGTGAAGTTAATATAAAAGTACGTTCCTTGACCTGTGATGGAGCCTCAGCTAATATCACTATGATAAAATCCCTAGGAGCAAGCATAGACATACCATTTCCAATACCGACCTATTTTATCCATCCAATAACAAATGATAAAGTTTATTTGTTTTGGATCCATGTCATATGCTTAAATTAGTAAGAAATACATTTGGAACAGATGGTAATATTTTAAAAGATGGCAACGATAGACTAATAAAGTGGGATTATATTCGTAAGTTAATAAGACTACAAGAAAGGGAGGGGTTGTTAGCAGGAACAAAAGTGAAAGATCGACATCTAGAGTGGTTTCGGAAGAAGATGCGAGTTAGAATTGCTGTACAAATTTTGAGTAAAAGTGTTTCTGATGCTCTTAAGTTCCTTGAAAATGACTTGGAATGGGATGAATTTCTGGGTTCTGAAGCAACTTCAGATTTTATTTTAATTTTTGATAACATTTTCGATATTCTTAATTCTAAAACTTTTTTTGCCAAATATAAATATAAGCAACCAGCGTCTGAAAAACATTGGCAGGATATTTGTAAATATTTTGATGTAGCTTGTAAGTATATTTTAGAATTAAGATTAAATATTGATCCTGTAATTGATAGTGGTGGGAATACTGGCTTTTTAGGGTTTCTGATTTGTATAGAAAGTATGAAATGTTAATTTTGGGATTTGGTAGTCATGAATCCTAATTTAAATTTTATTCTCACATACAAATTATCACAGGACCATTTGGAACTATTCTTCAGTGCAGTTCGTAACAGATGTGGTTCAAATAATAATCCTACATGCAGGTTACTTGAAAGTTGCTACAAAAAATTATTAATTCATAATGAAGTTAAATCAAATGACACTGCCAATGCAATTGCTTTGGACGGAACCAGCATATTGGATTGCAGTAGTACTAGCAAAATAGCGGTGAATATGAGTAGTGATCAATCACAAACTTCTGAAGAATACTTGGAAATGTCAAAAGAGCTTCGTCATCATGATTATCTGTCAGTTTATTCTTTGAGTGAATATACTAATGATGTGGTTGCTTATATTTCTGAATTTGTAGTAAAAGTCTTGAACAAAAAAATTCACTGCAAAAAGTGTTCTATACTTTTAAAATGTGATTGCAGTTTGTCTAAACAACAAATTCATAAAACTTAAAAAAGCTTCTAAATTTGTAGTTACTGTTTGTAGTGAAGCTGAAAAATGTTTAAAGACACTTATAATGAATTTAGAGGTTAGCAATTTAATAAAATTGAAAATGTAAAAAAAAGATAATAAACACCTCAATAACATATTTACCTTCAAATATCTTTGATGTATTTTCATATCACATATTTGATTTTGAACCACTCCATGATCACTGCATCACTGTTACCAAACTAATTTTGGAGAAATATATAGACGTTCGACTGCACCATGAATTCAATAAATTAAAAAAATTGTAATAAAGCCAAAGTAAGAAGTATGCTTACAAAGTCTATTTTATTTCAAAACCAGTAATTTTTATTTTAATTGTTTTATACAATTTTGTGTGCTAGTTATTTTATTTTGTACTATGATTGTAAATAATTCTTAAGAACAATAAATATTAATATTATTATTATTGTTATAATTATTCTATTTTATTGTTTACCATATTAATACCTTTATTTATTCCTTGGTTTTGTAAAATCAATATAAAAAAGATAAAAAACATTTCCATATTATATTAACATATTCATAATCTGTAGTGCAAAACTTGTTTTAACTTTAAAATCCTCTACAGGTATCTTTTAAATAAATTACTTGTTTTTGATATAATATCCAGTTATTCAAACGAAAATTTAATAATGTACCTATATATCATTTAGTCTATAAAAGCAATTTTCATAAAATAGTTTAAATTAACCCTTTCGAAATGATACGCTACTGTGCAATGTACTCGCCCTGATTTATGTTGGGACCAAAACATTGTATAGGTAATAATGTGTGAAGGCTGGTCTATGTCTAATAATACGTCGTTCTCGTTGGTTTGTAGTTAACTATTCATCTATATTCTCTCTGATTTCGATGTGTTTGAGGATATCAAGTTCATATAATTGCAATTTTTTATAGGATTCGTTACGTCAATTCAGTATCAAACATATGGTTAACACAACCGTAAGATGGCGCTATCACAGCTAGGTGTTTGATTAAAATGGCTATTCTCATTATTCTCAACATATTTCTTTCTGTACTTACAGAGAACTTCGTAACTAGGGTATCACGGTGTCTATTATAATGTCCCACGAAAGATCTCGTCCTTGTGTAAGAGGTTTAATTATAATATTCTAACAATGTTACGTGATTAAATTATTTAAACAATTACATAGATAATAGTATCAAGTATTAAGATAATAGTATAAAATGTATGAGTATTATCTTCAAGATATAGTATCTAAATTCAACTTGTTGTAAAATGTATCTGTTATATTTAGTAGTCAGTTTACCAATTATTTTGTATTTATATATAAAAAGGAAGTACTCTTATTGGCAAAATAAAGGTGTATTCACGATCGAACCCGTCTTCCCAGCTGGCAGCTTCAAAGATGTCAAAGAAGGAAAAATATCGAATTTCAACTTTTACAAAAAATTTTATTTCGAATTGAAGAAGAAAGGATTGAGCTTTGGGGGATTATATGAGATGATGACGCCAGTTTTGGTGCCAGTCGATTTAGAATTAATAAAAAATATTATGCTCAAAGATTTCAGTCATTTTACCGACCATGGTATGTATGTGAATGAAAAAGCGGATCCACTAACAGGGAATTTGTTCCTTATGGAAGGGGAGAAATGGAGGAATCATAGAGCGAAGCTGACTCCTACATTCACTTCAGGTGCGTCTATTTATTTGCATATTAGGCTATTGATGTTTTTTTTTAATTGAAAGATATCTTTAAAATAACTTCTTCATTATTATTAACATACATACGAGCAAAAAGGCGTTTTATTTCTTAGATAGTTACTGCTGTTTTATTTTTTCATCGTATTGATGGATATTTTCCACTTATTGCGATGTAGACAGCATCTAGCTGCCGGTGTACACACTAAATTATACGGGGATTAATGATTAAGCTATTTCCTTTTACTGCATTGGTCCTTAGGACTGAAATAATGATTAAAGAAAAGGAGCCATATTTTTTTTAAATGAAATTTTTTTATGTAGTTACTAGGGGGAGGGGATTCCTATCACTAACATTGTAGCTACTGCGTTAAGTTTGGTATCAATTTAGAGTGAGTGAAACACGTAGAATTCATTTCTGCTATTCAGTTTGCAATATTTCTCACAAAAACGTAGAAAAGGATAAAAAAATTTTATCGTCATTTTCACTTTCTTGTACAAAGTCGTCCATATCATTCTTAATTTAATAGGTAATAAAATAACAATACCTTATTTAGAATGTCAATTCAATATTAAATTTATTTGCTTAGAGTAATATGGATGAAAAAATCTCGTCACAGTTTTAAGAACATTATAAATTAAAAAAGAACTGTTTTTGATTTAAAACTCTTCTGACAAGAAAATATTGTGCAGTTTGAGATAAAGTAGGCGTCTCTAAATAATGGCTGTTATTGAGATTCATACCCCAGGTAGTAATAAAGTAAACTAAAACGCCACATTTTTGATTTTTTTAATATTCATTGATCTAAATATTGAGAAATTGATGTAAATTGATATGAATATTCAAACGTCGCGTCGTGATTTATAATTATGGAATATCGTCTTCTAGTCCGTCTAATAATGCCTTCCTGTCTATAACACTGTAAGAAAGGAAATATGGATAAGTTGCTAATATAATTAATTATTGAAGAACCTTTTAAAATTAAATTTGAAGGTATAATACACTGGCAAGCAAAAAATTGAGGTCACTTCAAAAATTGCGAAAAATTTTGACGTCAATATTGATAAGGACATAATAGTATTAGTATTATTCGATTTATTAGAGAACGACTTTTATGAAAAATATGCCTTCGCGCTAATTGAGCATTCACGTTTCCCATGCCTTTTTTCCAGTTTACTGTTGATTCTTTGTGTAAAACCAAACGATTGTAAAGTGTAGGGATTTAACAGGCCTTTCGATCCGATTGTTGTGGCAAAAATTGTTGCGCTGTTACAAGGTGGTCGGAGGCAACGTGAAACTGCAAGAATTGTTGGTGCTAGTCTTTGTGGTGTACAAAGGGTGTACCAGCGCTTTCTGGAGACTGGCCTGATCACTAGAAGACCAGGGTCTGGGCGAAAAAGAGTTACCACTCAACGAGATGACCGTTTTTTAGTGTTCAGAAGTTTGCGAAATAGGACAGCTACTGCGGATTCACTGCGAAATCAGTTGGAAGAAGTGAGAAATGTAAACGTTTGGGAATGGACCGTTAGAAGAAGATTTCATGCTTCTGGACTGTCATGCAGAAGAATAGCTACAGGTGCCCCGTTGCAACGCCAGCATCGGACTGCAAGATTGACATTTGCCAGAGATCACGTTCGTTGCAATGGTGATGACTGGAGCTGGGTATTGTTCTCAGATGAGTCGCGTTTTTGCCTCACTGGGTCAGATGGACGTTGACGAGTGTGGAGAAGACCTGAGGAAAGATATGCTGAAGTTTGCATTGACGAGCGTCTTCCATTTGGCGGTGGGTCAGTTATGATTTGGGCGGAAAACACTGCACAAGCTCGTACAGAGTTGGTCTTCATATAAAATGGCTCCCTAACCTCTCACAGGTACATTACGGAGGTGCTAGAAGACCATGTTATGCCTTTCATAGTGACTATGGGGGAAAGTGGCATTTTTATGTAAAATAATGCGAGACTACATACAGCCAGAATTGTCAGGGAGTATCTGGATGAGGTACAAATTAGGCGGTTTGACTGGCCAGCCCACAGCCCAGACATGAATCCCATAGAACTGTCTGGGACGAGTTGAGACGACTGATCTGCAGACACACACCAGCACCAAGAACTGCCCAGGAGCTGAGAAGATTGCTGTTGCAGGAATGAGATAACATCGACAAGGATGTGATCCGCATCTCAATTCAAAGTATGCCACGCCGACTTCTTTGGTATTCAAAACATATCCCAAATATTTTACTTCTTCTTGATAAAATTTACATTTTTGATGTTTAATTTTAATCCAGCATTTTCTAGTTCTTCAAAAATAATATTCAAATGTTCTTTATGTTTTTCTTCATTTTCCGAATATATAAGAATATCGTTTATATAATAAAGTATAAAATTTTCATATTTATTTAGAATGGTATGAAGTGTCCTAACCAAAGCTGCACATAAACTCTACAATCTAAAAGGTACCACACAGAATTGATATACAACTCCATCTACCATGAAAGCAGTATATTTTCGACTTTCTTTTTCTAAAGGTATTAACCAAAAACTATGCTTCAGATCTAATTTTGAAAATATCTTTGCATTTGTAAGTCTACCAAATATACTATCTATATTCATGGGACTTTCGTATTGTTTTTTTTGTATAACTATTGATATTTCTTGCATCTAAACATATTCTTATTTCTCCAGATTATTTTCGTACACAAGTAACTGCATTTATGAAGTGGTATATTCTCCAGGTTCTCTGTTCTTATGTAGTTATCCATTACTTTCTCCATCGTTTTGAGTAGAAACGATGTTAGGCAGATGGGTCTAAAAGATCGGAGATCAGTCCCATCTTTTTTCCCTATTTTTGGTATGAAGGTTACCCTTGCCCTTCTCCATTTTCTAGGTATTAAACCCACTGCTAGACTGCTTCTTGTAATCTCCAACAGGTGTGGAAGAATCTCCTCTATCCCTTGCTGCAGGAGTGCTGGAAATATTCCATCCACTTCTGGTGATTTATATCGTTGAAAGGTACTTATTGCCCATTCCAACTCTTGTCTGGTAAATATTTCCTTAGCAATGTCCCAGTCTCCCTTGCGGGTTTTCTGGTGTAATTCATTGCTATTTCAGTGCTTGTTGCTGGCTCACTAACTGGAAAGTGGGTTCTAAGAAGAAGAATTGATCGTTCCTCTTCACCTTCAGTGGCTTTTTCCGCGACATTATGAGGTTAGTTCCCCCATTTGCCATGGCCTTTTGTAATCTGGCTACTGTGTGATTGGAAGTGATCTTTTCGCAAAAGGCTTGAACATTAATCCTTTTGGCCTTTCTTATCTCTTCATTGTACTGAGTAAGCTTCTCAGTGTACCTCTGCCAATTACCGTCACGTTTGGCTCTATTGAAGAGCCGACGGACCTCTTTTCTGAGGTTTGACAGGGTCTTATTCCAGCGAGGAGCATCCTTTTCTGAACGAGCTTTTGACAGTGGGTAACTGGAATGAAAAGCTCCCATTATTGCCTCACTGATCTGTCCGACTCTTTGTTCCAGGTCGTAGTGCGGGTGATTTGCCCCAGTATTTCTAGGATTTCGGATTGTAGGAATCGAGGTAGTATCTCCCTCTATCCTAAATTCGATGATCCTATGGTCGGAAAGTGATGGCTCCCTCATCACCGTCCAATCTTTTAAATTTTTCCTTGCAGCAACATTAACAATTGTTACGTCCAGGACGTCTTCTCTTACTCTCGTGACAAAAGTGGGGGTTGTCCCCACGTTTAAAGTCTCAAGGTTATTTGATAAGAGATATTCTAATAAACACTCACCTTTTGCGTTGTTATTGGTGCTTCCCCACACGGTAAAGTGTGCTTCAGCATCACAACCAATTATGATTGGCAGACGTCTGCTATTGCAGTGTCTCACTAGCTCTTGTGATTCTTCTGGCGCTGTCATCGGCCCGTCTCCAGCGGAGTAGGCAGAGGCAATGACGATGTCTCGGTCGATACCACCAATGTTGAGGTGAACCATTATTGGAACAAGGTCCAGTGACACGTATTCTGAAACACATATATATTTTATCTTATTTCTTGTGATCACACAGGCACGTGGCACAGGCCTTGATCATAAATCAATTTAGAATTCTTGCATGCCAAACCTTTGATTTGGCCTTCTTTGTTGATCCATGGTTTTTGGATCAGTATAATATTCAGTTGTAGTTTAGCGAACAGCTTTGCAGTCACGGCTGAAGCTCTCTTCGCGTGATGCAGGTTAATGAGGGAGGCCGAGTTACTCAGCCTTTATTCATCCCCCTCCTTTATATCTCCTTGACCCTACTCGACCACCATGGCAATATCTTCATCTTAGTTCAAGAAGTGAATTGTTGCTACAAAAATAATTTATTCGTATTCTGTCTTACATAATGAGAAGATTGCTTTGGGGTGGTCGTCGAAAACCGAACTTGAGCATGATTCACTCTGTAATTCTTATTCTTACGCTGCTTGTTTTGTTCGCACTTTGAATCGTACATATTATAGACACTATTTTTTATCTGAATTCCCACTGTGAATCGCCCTAATTCCGTAGTATTAAGGAATGTCTTACGGTACACTTGAACCATAAACCATGGTATTTTCCCGTCTACTATCTTCAATTTCCTTCGTTTTTCTTTCAAAATTTAACAAATATTTCTTGTCTAATAGCGTCAGTGAAAGTGATGCGAAACCTTTTCTTTGAATTCAGACACATTTTTCATACACAGGGCTCTCCTATTTTTCTTGCCGCTCAAAGAATATTATGTTTGAAGTTTTTATGCTTATCACCGAAAAAACCTACATTTTCGCCTTTCATTTTGGGCTCTTGATTTTTCCATTCATTTCCGTTTGCTATATTTTTTCTTTTTCGCCATTCATTCATATTACCCCATGCAGCTTCGTTGTTGTTCACTTGGTCATCGGAATTATTACTATGTTCTTCACCACGGACGTCAGCGTCAACATCTTCCTAAGAGTTATCGGCTTCCATCTTGACATCGATTCGGGAATGATCAATTTCGCTTTCGGCTCACTACAAGGGGAATAATCACGATCACAAATGGGTTGGCTCTCAGGCTGATCATTAATATTCTTACATTCTAACGGGAGTTGATGACTTTTGGAACTACACGAAGAAAAAAAGAGTCAGTAGCTCGAATTAAAAAAAATTTGTTTACAAAGGTGAACAGGTAACTAATAACAAAACGGCAGAAGTTTTTGTCAAATTTTTTTCAACAATACATAGTTCAGAAGTGGCTTCATACAACCTAAATTTTATTAATGGTAATCATCCTCATTTCTGTAACAAAATTTTTACGTTATTATTCATTGAAGAGGTGGACTTTCTTGAGGCTGCTCAAAGGCTGAAGTCTAAAAAAGCAGCAGGGGTGGATGGGATACCTCCTTACATTGTAAAAGCATGTAGTGAATGGCTAAAGGTACCTCTCATTTATATTTTTAATTTATCTTCCCAGTTCAATGTATTTCCAACTATTTGGAAAACTTCAGTTACTACTCCACTATTTACGTCTAGCAATAAAATGGACATTGAGAATTACAGAGGTATCTCCATAATGTGTGCACCATCTAAATTGTCTTAGCATATAATTTACTCCAAGCTAAATCAATATGTTCAAACATATATTGAACCCAACCAACACGGATTTATTGCGAATAAATCTATTATTACAAATTCATTTACCTTTACTAATAAAGTTTATAATACCCTAGAAAATAAATGTCAGCTTGATATTATATACACCGATTTTCGTAAGGCCATTGATCAAGTGAATCATGACACTTTTGCAATAACTTGTTAATTATGGGGTATCTGATAAATCACTGGAATTAATGAAAAGTTACTTACAAGATAGACATTTCGTCGTAAAACATGATGGAAACACACACACAAATTTCATGCTAACTCAGGGGTACCACAGGGTTCTAATTTAGGACCTCTGTTGTTTATAATATTAATTAATGATTTGCCACCAGTAATTACTCATTCTGCCTGTTTACTGTATGCAGATGACCTTAAAATTTTTAGAGATGTACATACAGTTACAGACTTCATTTCTTTGCAAAAGGACATAAATAATATATTTGAATGGAGTATCAAAAATAAACTATACTTCAACATCAAAAAGTATGCAATAATGACAATAACTCGCCAGAAAAATCCAATTATTTTTTATTATAATATGAATTCAGATACTCTTGAACGGAAAACCGAAACTAAAGATCTTGGGGTAACTTACAATAACATATTTTCTGTTCAAAATCACATTAGTACTCTTGTAAAATCAGCAAATCGAATATAAGGATTTGTAATAAGAAACTGCTATTCTTTTAGTAATATATGTGTAAAAAACCATTATATTTCAGCCTAGTTAGATCAAAATTAGAATTTGCTTCTATTATTTGGTCTGATGTGCACCAAACAAAATTGAATGAAATTGAAAAAGTAGGAAATAAATTACTACGACATTTGTACTTTGAAAAGCATCGAAAGTGGCCTAGTTATAATACAGTGCGGACAACTAGTTTAAGAACTCAATTTAAGATGTTGTGTTTAGAGCATTGACGTCAAATTTCATCAATGGTATTTTTGCACAAAATTATTAACAATACAATTAACGCACTAGATATTTTACAACTAATTCAGTTTAACATTCCTCCAAGATCTATGCGTTCTTCTGTCATGTTCAGGGTCCCCTTTGTTCTGTCTACTTACCGAGCTCCTTTGGTAACCATGCTTCGACTAGCCAACAATTTTACAATTGCACTTAATTCAAATTGGGATATAACTTTGATTACCTTATACAAATTGATTCTAACTCATATAATCAATACATTAGCTTAACGCATTTTATTCAGTGATGATTCTTCACGGTTCTGGTAACGAACTCTATATAATACCAGCTGTTAATCTGGCATAAAACTTTATTTTTGTTTTGTATATGTACTACCTCACATTGATTTAAATGTATTCTTGTAATTAGGTTGTAAAATCTGTGAGAATACAAATGAATGAATAAATTAACAAATAGGTGCTGTGAATAGACGTTGGCATCAAGAGATATTGCGTTATGTTAAATTTATCTGTTGTAAAGAGCTTAGTTGTTAGAATGAATGTTTAAAACTTTCTTAAACGATAATATATCAATTCTAGACCATCTTATAGTATCATATACTAATTTCAAGGCGTATAAAAGCTTATTTATAAACAAAAGCGTTAGAGCGAAAAGTAAAAGCTCGATTCACAAAATGACTAATTCCCGTATTTTCAGGAAAAATGAAGATGATGTTCCACACTCTGGTCACTTGTTCCAAAGGATTTCAAGAATTGTTAAAAGATGAAGTAAAGAAAAACGAAGGAATATTTATAAAAGAATTACTAGCTAGATTTACCACGGATATAATTGGATCAGTAGCTTTCGGGATAGAGTGTAATTGTATGAAAGAACCCCAAAATGAGTTTCGAACGCAGTGCGACAAAGCTTTCGGCATCACAGGAAAATTTAAACGGATAATAAACAGTTTCTCACCAAAATGGTTCAAAAAAGCTATCAGTTTCAAACAAACTGATGAGAGCGTCGAAAAATTCTTTTTCAATCTCGTTAAAAGTACTATTGAATACAGAGAGAAAAATAATGTGTATAGGAAGGACTTTTTGCAGATGTTGATCGAATTGAAAAATACAGGTGAAAAATGAGTTTTCTCCCCTTTTATTGCCCTATTCTTATTATTTCAATATTTTTGTAGGAACTGTAACCGATGACGAAACGATAAAAACATCTACTCGTGAAACTTTTTTCCTAACTTTAAATGAAATAACAGCCCATTCTTTCACTTTCTTTTTGGCAGGATTTGAAACGTCTTCCACAACAATGACGTTCGCTCTTTTAGAGTTAGCCATAAATGAAAATGTTCAACAAAAGCTTAGAAAGGAAATACTTGAAGTATTGAAGAAATATGATGGTGAAATTACTTACGAAGCCATACAAGAAATGCAATATTTGGAACAAACTTTGCAAGGTAAGATCGTTGTTATTTCGCGTTTTGTGATTTTTGGTTTATTATTTGCTAAATATGTTTTGTAGATATCGTAATCTGAAAGAGATATTTGAATTTGAATCATGAATAAAATAAAAAATCATTGCGCTTAAATTTTCAGTCAGACAAATGGTGCCATAGATGTGTACCATTTAAAATATGTCACTGAAATATTTGTTGTCTTTTACTCAACCTGTAGAGCTCGAAACAACTTGAATATCAAAAACAGTAACAAAGAAATAAATGAAATTAACTTTCTCGACCCTTATTTCGTGGAATCTACTCATATTAGTGTTTTAAATGAATCTCAACGTTTCTAGCTAATTCCACAATATAATGAGAAATGTTGAAAATTCTAAAAAATTGACAATTGTTTCGATAACTGAATATCATCGTCAGAATGACAGAAGTTACATTTCATTTGGTGCCTACCTGATGTTTAGTAGTTATTTTTGGCTAGACCAAGAAGTGACCTACCTTGTGATTGAGTTGATATATGTTAAACGAAAAAAGAAGAAGATGTTATATTACAAATATTAAAGCTATTAGATATTATTAGCCCTATGGTGATAACCTGGATATGATTTTTCCAATTAAGATCAGTATAACTGTGCAATGATATAGAAAACCAGGAAAACTATATCTGCTGATCTTTACAATTATCTCTTAAGAAGACAGTTTAATAGTGAAAAACTCCCTAGATTTATCTGTTCATTGACGACTTCATATTGTGGGTTCCTTAAGTGTCTTCTAATTTCCAACTCTTCAAGGAAATCCAGTTCTTGTTTCTTATCACAAATATGGAGTACTTCTAGTTCTGTGTTAGGTGTCAATGAATGGTTGGTGTCAAGTAGATGTTTTGCGTAATGGGATTTATCTGGTTCTTTTAATCTGTAAGCTCGTAAGTGTTCACTGTATCGGATTTCAAAATTTCTATGGGTCTGACCCAAATAGACACACTTTGCACCACGATTTGAAAACCTAATTTTACAAATATTGAAATAAAATTTTTAAATGAAGGTTCAAAGTACAGCATACCACCAAAATTTACGAATAATATTAAACAAATTATAGCTACAGAGTCAGAAATAGCTTTAAAATCTAATTCAAATAATTTTCTTCATGAGAAATTGGAAATTGCCAATTTAATCAAAAATATTGAAGCTTCAAAAGTTTAACGTCAAACAAAAAATGACATTACAGTTTTAAATGCAATAAAGAAGAAAATAGAAGATAATAACCTAACACTTACAAAATCTGATGAGGAGAACACAACTGTCATACTGTCAACTGAAAATTATAATCCAAAAATTCATAACTTTATAGAATGTAGCGATGTAAAAGTTCTTAGAGCAGACCCAACAAAGAAAGTTTCTTATAATGTAAGGGATATTGTTGATAATTCAAATTATCTTTTAAGTGATAACGAAAAGAGGTCCATGATACATAAGAATCCTCATTGTCCACAATTATATGGAACCGTTAAATTACATAAAATAACGAACCCAATCAGACCTGTAGTTTATAATAATAATACTCCTAATAATATATTGGCAAAGAAGCTTAACAATATACTAAATAGTTACGGATATGAATCTAAGTACTCAATTATAAGTTCAATAGAACTAATCAAAAAATTTGAAGCATTCAAATTACAAGATAATGCTAAGCTTATTTCATTTCACGTTACTAATATGTTCACTAAAATCCCTCCTAAAAAACGTCTACTACTTGGGAGAAAATTACTAGAAGATAAAAATATTAATCCAGGAATAATATCAGATATACTTAATTTTTTTGATGTATGTATCAATCAGAATTGTTCCACTTTTGAAAATAACATATATATTCAAAATGAAGGTTTACCAATGGGAAGCCC
Source organism: Galeruca laticollis (assembly GCA_963921935.1). Lineage (NCBI taxonomy): Eukaryota > Metazoa > Arthropoda > Insecta > Coleoptera > Chrysomelidae > Galeruca > Galeruca laticollis. Next base: position 43,576,071 of record OY998176.1, read on the forward strand.
TATATCACCTATTTTGGCAAACATTTTTATGGACAGTTTAGAAAGAAAAATCTTTCAAAGTAATATTTCAAAAAATGTTTTATTTTGGTATAGATATGTAGATGACATATCAGCTTGTTTTATAGGTAGTGAAAGACAATTAGATATATTTTTCAACCACATTAATAATTCACACCCAAAAATTAAATTTACATCAGAAGCTGAAGAAAATAACTCAATCAATTTTCTTGATTTGAAAATTCAAAGAGTTAATAATGTTCTTGATTATGCAATTTACCGAAAACCAACACACACTGATGTGAGAATTCCTTATAGTTCCAATCATCCCATGTCACATAAACTAGCGGCATATATTTCAATGATACATAGAGCATTTTCAGTTCCTATGTACAAATGTAATTTTGATAGAGAGATTAGTACAATTAGACAAATAGCAACATCCAACGGTTATCCATTACATATGATAAATAAGCTAATTAATAAAAATGAGGAAAAAGTGGCATTACAACTAATATTTCCTAAACAAACTGAAGAAATAAAAACATATAAAACCATCACATATGAAGGAAATATTTCTAATAATATTTCAAAGATAATATCTTTAGCAACGAATACAACAATTACTTTTAAAACAGAAAGTAACCTAAGTACAAAATTGTTAGATGTTAAAACAAAAATACCAACATTTAAGAAATCAGGTATATATAAACTCAAATGCTCAGAATGTAATGCTGTCTATTTGGGTCAGACCCTTAGAAATTTTGAAATCCGATACAGTGAACACTTACGCGCTTACAGATTAAAACAACCAGATAAATCCCATTACGCAAAACATCTACTTGACACCAACCATTTATTGACACCTAACACAGAACTAGAAGTACTACATATTTGTGATAAGAAACAAGAACTGGATATCCTTGAAGAGTTGGAAATCAGAAGACACTTAAGAAACCCACAATATGAAGTCAATGAACAGATAAATCTAGGGAGTTCTCCACTATTAAACTGTCTTCTTAAGTGATAATTGTAAAGATCAGCAGATATAGTTTTCCTGGTTTTCCATATCATTGCACGGTTATACTGATCTCAATTGGAAAAATGATATCCAGGATATCACCATAGGGCTAATAATATCTAAGCCTTAATATTTGTAATATCACATTTTCATTTTTGTTTCTACTAACATATATTAAGTCAATCACCAGGGAGGTCCCTTCTTGGTCTAGCCAAAAATAACTACTAAACATCAGGTAGGCATAAAATGAAATCTAACTTCTGTCATTCTGACGATGATATTTAGTTATCGAAACAATTGTCAATTTTTTAGAATTTTCAACATTTTTCATTATATTGTGGAATAAGCTAGAAACGTTGATTTCCATTTAAAACACTAAAAAAATAAATGATTATGTTCAATTATCATATTAAGTTTTATGTATTCAAATATGTTGTCGAAACTACACTATCTCTAATGCTATTGTGGATTCAAAGGCGGTGGCGGATCCAGGAAGGGATAAAGGGTATAATTACTCCCTCCCCCAGCCTCGACCAAAATTTTCGAATCGAGCCGAATCAGGTACCGTTCAGTTTTACACAATCATTAAGAAAACTCTTCTGCCACTGCCACACATATTATAACGGATTAAAGGATTATTCACGTTACACCGTGCCGAGACCGGGCCGTGCCCCGGGCGGGACACGTTCACACATATGAAGTACGCTTTTTTATGAACCAATTCATAGTCGACTGGGCAAAGTCCGTAGCACGGCCGACGCGCGGCTGGAGTACGGCGCCGAATTGTCGCTATGTATTTTTCTCCGGCCTCGACCCGGCTCGGCCACGCCACGTCGTAACAAGAATGGGCATACCGGATACCCGGAACCATTTCGTTGTCGACTGTTGACGGAGCAGTGCCGCGTGAAATGGACGACGAAAAATTAATAGAATGCGTTCGCAACTTCTCAGTCATTTACGACATAAGTCGTCTCAAGTATTTGGATTCCAAATACAAAACCGAGGTTCTCAAATTAACCAATTTGGTAAGTATTTATTTTGTTTTTAATTCACAAAAATTGGTCTATTATACAAGTTTTCTCATATAAAGCAGTTAGGTATATTATACTACAAGTTCCGTAGGTATCTATGCAAGATTTTTGTTCCAAATACCAGTTTATTTCAAACAGAAAAAAATAAATTCAGTCTGAATTAACAGTACGTGCCGTTGTCGAAGCTCTCTCACGGTGAATCCATCATTAGAAGGTCTTCCGGGCTGAGTGCTTAGTGAATTCAATAGATGTGGTTGTGAATCCTGTATTCCTTGGTTCATTAATCTCGTGTAATCTCTCCGTTCGCATAAAATATTGTGAATAACGCGAGTAAATAGAATAACATAATCAACATGTTCGTGATTGAATCCAGATATGCATTATATATTTTAAATTCAACCGCGCAACGTTGTGTGATTGAAGCGACAGCGCTATTCAACGCCGGCCGGTTAATCTTCGAGAGGAATGAGTAAAAGGTAACATGTCAGCCTTTAATTAATTACTATTAATGAAAATTACAGTTCACTTCAATTGAAATTTAAAACAAAAGGGAAATTGCTATCGTCCCGAACATCGGCCCTCCTTTGCCTGGATAGTTATTTTTTTAGCCTAGAAAAAAAGGCACTTCTATTAAACTCATTTAAAAAAAAAATTTCATTATAAATGTACGTTTGCTTATATTTACTCTTTCCAATAATTTTTAAATCGATCTACTTTATTTCAAAAGTGAGTAACCTTGAAGATATTGTACCTAATTTTCTTGATATTATAGCCGGCCTACCGAACAAAAACTGGTCGTTTGATTATTGATAATTTTTTATAATTTCCAAACGGAGATTTGAACAGACGTGTTTTTCTTGGATTAATTACTCATTAGTTTTCATTTTTTTCCTCATTCTGTTATTATTTGGTGCAATTTTATACAGGGTGAGCCCATATATTTTCTGATCAACTAATTTGAGGGATAATTCAAAATAATTTCCCTATACTTCTATTTAATTATCCTTTTGCCATCTGCGCTAATTTATCGTGAATAGCGAACTCACATTTTTTCTTTTCTCATCAACTTATCAATTTCATGGTTATTACTTATTTTTTACTTTACTTTTTCTATACTTTTCGCTTTCGATTCAACAATTCTATTAAATCATTTGTTTATTTCAAATTCTACAGTTAGTAACCGATAGTTTGTACAATATCATTTGAAATTTGATTCGATTCATTCGCAATGTTTTATTGGAAATTTGCTTCCTTTGCTTCGATATTTCTGTTTATTTTATTTACAATGGATAGAGTCCAACAGTATCGTTTTCATCGTAAAGCCGCCTTAAATGATCTTCAAATATTGAGCGGTTCAGCCAATCAAAGTAGGACTAACCAGTCCGTTCGTCCTCTTTTACAAATTCGTGCAACTGAATTAGAGTCAATTCATGATACTTTTGTAAAACATCATGATTCAGTGATTGTCAAATTGATGGCGCTTCCAGATCCACCACACCTCGAAGCTGAAGACCAAATTCGTGTAGCTTTTTTATCGCAGTATTTTCAAACTCGTGCTCTTTCACAAACTAATTCGAATATCCGATTACCAAAAATTGATCTTCCCAAATTCTCAGGTGATGTAAAGGAATTCGCATCGTTCTTAGATTTATTTGATTCTCTCATCCACAACATCCAATCTATGTCAGATGTAAAAAAACTAAAGTATTTAGAAGCGTCGCTAGAAGGTCCCCCTCTAGGTTTAATTCGTAATTTAAAAATTACTGCCGATAATTATGATATTGCTTACGACCTTATTACCAAGCGATATACCAATCAAAGACGTTGTGCCAAAGCCCATTGGGATGCCCTTGAATAGGCCCCAAAATTAAATATGATCACTGCTGAAACATTGTCTAAACTTATTGATACATTTTTAGAAAATATTTCTGCTCTCCAAGTGATCGGTTTATCTACAGATGAGTGGGACTTCATTATGTTTAATATGTTAGATTCTAGATTAACTCCAGAAATCGCACGTCTCTTTGAAATGGAACATAAATCAACAGAGATCCCCACCTTCACAAGCTTGATTGCATTTTTAGAAACCCAGTTGAACGCCTACAGTAATATAAATGTTTCTTCATCGAAATATTTCCGATCGAAAGATCCGCCCTTATTTTCAAAATTTTCGGTAAAACTCGTACTTCAACTTTGTTAGTTACTAATTTGTCTAATCAACATTGTATTTTATGCAATCAAAACCATACTATTTACAAATGTGATCAATTTTTAAGTAAAAGCCCTTCAGAAAGGCATCGTTTTTGCAGACAATCGCATCTATGCTTTAATTGTTTGAGTTCCTCTCACGATCTTCGTTCCTGTCGCTCCAAGTATACTTGTCGGACTTGAAAATCCAAGACTTGTCATACTCTATTGCATTTCAATACACCAATCACAAATTCTGCCGACACTACCCCTAATTTGAACCTAAACCTTTCGTCTTCAAGTCAATCAAGTACCACTAGTTTATTTGGACTCCAATCCCCTGTTGAAAAAGAAGTTTTGTTATCCACAGCTGTGGTTGCGGCAGCCAAACTTCTTTTATTACCCGTAAAGCATTAAACACTTTAGGTATGCCTCAGTCTCAATGTGCCCTTGAAGTTAATGGTCTCGCCTCTATGAACTCTAAGTTGCAGACTGGAAAAGTTGTCCTTTCAATTTGTCCGCATACTAGGGACATTCCTATTTTTCATTTTAATGCTCTATTCTTAGACAAAATTTGTGATTCTATGCCTGATTTTAAAATCGATCCCAATGAGTGGACCTACTTAACTAATATTTCGCTAGCAGATTTTAAATTTTATCGACCAGGAACGATCGACTTATTAATCGGAGCTGATTTATTTCCTAAACTGTTGCTCTCAGGTAAGATCTCTGGAAATTCAGGTGAACCCGACGCCGTAAACACTGTATTTGGTTACGTTGTCATGGGTCCGATTCATGTCAAAAATCCTATTGTCACCTCTTTATTATGTCACACCGTTTCAAGGTCTCATTAGATACTACTTTGAAAACTTTCTGGGAAATAGAAACGGTTCCTGAAGTCATTCCCCTTAATTCCAATGATATTTTGTGTGACGATCTTCTCAAAGATAATTTTTCTCGTAAACCGTCAGGACAATATGTTGTATCGTTACCTTTTCGGGACATTAATTCTACGTTTCCTGGTATACGAGATCTGGCATTATATCAATTTCACTCCCTAGAACGCCGACTGCTCAAGCAACCCGAATTTTATGAACAATATTCTGCCTTTATGCGAGAGTATATCGACCTAGGTCACATGGAGTTGATTTCAGCTGACAACGAAGATAATGGTAAATATTATATTCCTCACCATTGTGTGGTCAAACCTAATAGTGTTAGTACTAAATTACGTGTAGTTTTTAATGCATCTGCCAAAGTTCCTAACGAGAAATCCCTCAGTGATTGTTTCTTTGTTGGACCTAAGTTTCAACAAGACATTGTTGCTATTTTACTAAATTTTCGTTTACTCAAGTTTGTTTTGTGCGCAGACATCAAACAAATTTATCGTATGATTTTTCTTTGTCAAGAGCATAGAGAGTTTCAACGCATTTTTTGGAGATTTTCTACAGATGATTGTGTTCGAGAGTATCGTCTGAATACTCTAACTTATAGTGTTACTTCTTCTCCATTTCTAGCTCTTCGTACCATCAACTTGCACTTGACGAAGGACATCGCTTTCCACAAGCTGCTAAAATTATTCATACTTGCTCTTATATTGATGATTTTTATTTGGCTCGAATGATTTTGTAGAAGCTCAAACGCTCATGCAAGATTTAATCTCTTTTGTATCTTGGCGGTTTTGAACTTCGTAAATGGTGTTCAAACGAACCTCTATTATTATCGAATTTACGTACTTCTTTTATTAATCCCCATAGTCTAAGTTTTGAACCAGATTTGGACAACTCTCTCAAAGTTCTTGGGTTACGCTGGTCTTCTCATTCGGACTGTTTCACATTTTTTGTTCAACCGCGAGAAGATCTTCCTTGTACCAAACGTTGTATGCTGTCGTAATTAGCTCGAATCTATGATCCTCTAGGATTTCTAGCTCCTATAACTTTCTTTACAAAAATTTCAATTCAGCGTCTGTGGCTAGCTGGTACATCTTGGGATGAATGTCCATCTTTTGATATCATTCAAATTTGAGATCAATATAAAATCGAACTTCCTCTACTGTCTCAAGTTCGCATACCTCGCCATTTATTGGCGACTTTAAATACCCCTTCACCAACTGCTAATGAACTAATAAGCGGCACTCCAACCACATCCGACAATGACAATTTTTCAATGATAGTTAACATTGACGGAACAATTTCAGATGACAACATTCAGCATCAAAATCAAGAGACACAAAATAATTCTAGCGATAGACAAAACGAAAATATTACTGATGACAATATTACCATACACTCAAATGTCGATGAAAATCCAATTATAGGCATACCGTCTATTGAATGTGCTGTGAATTATGGTAAAAATCAAATATTTATTAAATCAGTTTTACATTCACCTGCAAAATTAAAAAGAATCACTTTATTCAGCGATAAACAACGGTTTTCAGTTCAGCTCTCTAAAATTAATTTCGAGAACGATGTTATCAATTTTGTTAAAGAATATATAGTTCCAGATATTCAGTACTATCCATATTACGAAGATCCTGACCTGTACGAACCATTCTCAGCCTGCTTACAGAAATATTTTAAGTCGTCATCCATAAAATTCAAAAAATGCTCTACCAAATCATTAGATCTCATAAAAAAGGATGATATTAAAGAAATCATTAAAAACTATCACGAATGTAAAACGAACCACCGCGGAACTAATGAAACTCTTCAAAGAATTAAAGAAAAGTATTACTGGCCGGACATGAAAAAAGCAATTCAAACATTCATTAACGAGTGCGAAATATGCCAACAGTGTAAATATGATAGACATCCAGTAAAGTTAGAAATGAATTTGACACCCACTGCAAATAAACCGTTTGAAATCATTCATATAGATTTATTTACTTTTGGAAATTCAAAATTTTTGACGATAGTTGATAGTTTTTCTAAATATGCCCAAGCATACCATTCAAATGCACTTTCTGGCACGGAAGTAGCGAACAATTTGATAACTTACTTTTCTCATCACGGTATACCAAATCAAATTATTTGCGATAACGGCACCGAATTTAAAAATACGGTCATCACAGAACTATTAGGACTACATAAAATTGAACTTGTTGAAAGATTTCATTCAACGATAATAGAACATCTAAGGCTATTAAACTCACAAGGTTTCTCAGACACACCTGTAAAAACTAAAATGGCAAATGCTATTCTGGCATATAATAATACAATACATTCGGCTACTAAATTCAAACCTATGGCCATAATACACGGACATATTACCAATAATGATCCATTTGATATCGCAATTGATAAGCTTTTATTCAATGATTACGTTAATAGACATAGACAACGTTCTAAATTATTGTATGCGAAAATCAATGCTGATTTATCAAACCTAAAAGAGAATCTAGTTGAAACAGTAAATGAAAACCGAGAAAGTCCTGAGATGTTTATACCAATCGGAAAGATTTTTATAAAAAAGAAAAAGTGACAGAAAAACGCGAACAAATTTCATAAGCCCGTTAGTATTAAATCGGTAAATACCAAGCGCAAAGTAGTTACAACAGCAAAACACGGAAACATTCATATGAGTAATATAAAGCGCCCACTGAAAAGAGTATATTCATTTGACACATAGTTATTATTTCAGGTTTCCAGGAATACTCGGATTCAAAGAAATAATTACACCTAGAAACCTCCACGATAATCCAGGTCTACTTCCAGTGAAACTTGGCACTGCAAAAGTAACCGAATACTATTACTCGATATTTTATTATTATGATATAAATCCTATTGTCACACAATTTCAAAATTTGAAAGATGAACAGATATATATTTTTAATACAGCTATAAAAAATAAAATTTGTCAGGAAGAGATAACTAATCACAAACGTTTCTTAAAATTGGCGGAAAGTAAAGTAGAAATAAAATTAACAGAATTACTACCTCGCGAAAATAGAACCAAACGAGGGTTATTCAATGGTCTCGGTTCAATTGTCAAAACTATTAGCGGAAATTTAGACTCCAATGACGGAGAACGTTACGATAACCTTATTAGACAACTTCAACAAAATCAAAATCAATTGTCTGATAAATATCTCTGATACATAACTCTTATAAGAGTATTCAACAAATAAATCATAATCAATTATTATTAGAACGTAAATTAGCAACGATCGATTCATATGTAGGGAATCAATTTCAATTCGAGACAAATACCTTCATAAGGGACGTAATTTTTCATATTTTCAACTTGTACGAAATGCTTATTTCAATCTTACAAGATATAGAAAATTCAATATCATTTGCAAAAGCGGGAATTATGCATCCAAGCATAATAAAACCTAGCGAATTGTTCAAACTTTTTGGAGAATAAAACTTAAAATAAACAATAATCCAGTTTTTGAAAATTTTATAAAAGTCTCTTAATATATAGTAAATAGCAAGATTACATATATTTTACATGTACCTGTAACATATTCTTTTGGTTTAGAACTATATCATTTGTATCCAATACCTATTCAGAGTGAGAGTCAGTTAAAAGTAATCATCCCACAAAATAGATTTATTTAAAAAAAATGAATTGTACTTCCAACTATCGGATGAATCATGCATAAAATTAGCTAGACAAGAATATATGTGCCAAGAAGTCAGCCTACAACAAATTAATTCCAACAGCCCTTGCGAAGTTCAACTTCTCAACCTCAAGACCACATCCTCCTGCAGTCAAATGCCTTTAAGCAACTCTAAAATATTAACCAAAAGACTTGATGAATCCAATCAGTAATCTTCGTTCTTCCTAAGAAAACAAACATCAGATTAATGATTTACCAACAAGAAGAAATCCTCAACTACATCGGCACTTACCTAGGCAACATTCCGGCATTCTGTCAAATTATTACAGACTCCGAAACAATAATAAATAATGGCCCGATAGAAGTTAAAAGCCAGCCCATTCTCATTCCAGGAGTATACATATCCAATCGGGATCATCTCGTTCATTAAAATATCAATTTTAGTCTTCCAGAAATAAATTTAGATGACTTCAGTACCCTCCGAGAAAGAATCATCAGAAATACTCCAGTTCTCGAGATTTACGCACCTTCTTATGTTCCAAGTACTTGGATGATAATAATGTATTGCCTCGTAATTTCTTTATGTCTGTATTGGGCCCTAAAAAGAATCATATGCAAGAAACCAATCCAAGAAAATCAGTCCGAAGATATTCACCTTCCTTAGTTGCAGCCCACGGAAGCTGAACCTTCAGGGGGAGGAATTACGTCACCCCTTGTATAGAAGATGATATGAAGATGCTGACACACTGTATAATTTTGCTGATCCATTTCAGTTTACTTTATTTTCTCAATTCATTTCAGACAGCAGTCAGTAGTTAACTTTTAAGTAAATTAGACGTAAGAATTATTGTCGGTAATATTCTAAGTGTAAAAGTAATAAATAAATATTTTTAAAAATAGACATTTCACCTCCGGTGATTTATTTTCTGCGCCATCTACATCATTTAGGATATTATTTATTTCTTCCTCCAGCTCCCTCTATGTCAGTGGTGTAGCCATGATAACTAAACTAACTATTCAAATCTGAAACAAAAGAATGCAAATTTTACATTTTCAATATGGTGTACAAAATTGTTAAACCTGGCGCAGGAAAGCAATTATTTTCTGGCGCCAGTGTAACATTTTTGTTTAATCTTGTCATTATTCAATTCATTTTTGAAATCATTTTGAGTACCGATTAACTTAGTTTTAGTTAATATTTTTATTTGAATTAAAGTCAGAATGTTATTTTTTCGATTTTGAAATTCTTTTTTAATGATAAATTTCCGTAACTAACTATAGGTATATATTTTTCAGAAACGTTACGAAAATACCCACCGATTCCACTCTTGCCAAGAATATGTACGAAAACGTATAAGATCCCAGATTCAGATGTTGTAATTGAAAAAGGTACCAAGGTAACGCTTGCTGTGGAAGCTTTACAGAACGATCCAGAAATATATCCCAACCCGGAAAAATTCGATCCAGATAGATGGAGCCCAGAAAATTCTGCAGATAGATCGAACTTTGCATTTTTGTCATTCGGTGAAGGACCTAGGTTATGTATAGGTAAACAAAAATATTGCGATAGAAGAAGATAGAAATCGTTCCAATAGAGAATGTCCCACAAAATACATGACGACAGTCGTATAGCCGCGTTATCCAATTGACAGGTTTTTCCCGCCGCGTGTATTACAGTAACAAGGTAGCCTTCTGTTTTCCTAGGAGCGGATTATGTCTCACGGCGGCGCACTGTGTCCACGCTACGGAACAAAAAACAATCGGAAGGGTCACTCGCCATAGAACAAAATAGAATGACATTTCGATGTCGCCATATTGTTTGGTATTGGAATATTTTCTATGTCATTATTATCATTAGTGCTAGTATAATTTTTAAATAGTGCTTAATTTTAAAGATAATTTGTTCTGCAAACAATTGTTATTTTAATAGCAGAAATTGCAATCACAGCTTTTTCGGTATTCCTGTTGATGAGGGAAGGTAGGCCATTGAATTCTATAAAAAATATTGTTACTTACTATACTTTACTCTTTATGATCTAGTTATTTTTTGTTGTTTGCTATATTATCTCTTTTGCAAACAATGTTTAGATGAACAATAATTCCACTATATAAATTGTATTAAAAACAAAATTAATATATATTTTTACATTTTCCAAAATAACTCGTATATAGATTATGGAGTTATAATGAAAATGTTAGATGTTGCTGAATTTCATAGTAGTTTAGAATGAAACACTAACATTAACAACCATTATTTTATTTGCAAAGTGGGCCAATGAATAAAATATTGTTTGGTTTCTATAGATTAATAATGTTTGTATTATAACTTAATTGTTGGCTTATTATATTTATAGCTACTGCATCGGTGATTAATGCTGGTAGAGAAGATATGTTGGACAAAGTTGCAGAATTTTGCAAGGCAACTTATTGTTTGCGTGTAAATCGTTTTCATGAACACACATACTAGGTTGTAAACTACAGAAAGTGCCTTTTACCAAATTCTCAGTCGACAATATTTCCAATGCTTGACGGAGTTCAAGAAGTGAACATAGTTATTGCAGTTATGAAGCAAATACCACATTTGGTAAGTAATTAATAGACTTCAATAGAATAAGCTTTTACTTGATGGAGATCCATACAGAACTATGAAATAAAACAATATAATTGGTTTAAAACCTCATTTGTTTGAACTAATGTTCAATTTAAACTGGTTGACGCGTTTCACTAACACATTAGCTTTCTCAAAACGAATGAAGGTGTAATTTAAAAATGTTTTAATATATACAGTGCATAAATACAGAATTCTGTTTACTCATGTTAACAAATATATTGAAAGAAATTACCTGGAAATTCATTCACTACAAACATTCCTAAGCTATCTTCTAGGTAAAAAGGTTTAATAAAGGAAAGTGATGGATATCTATTTAGTCGTTACCTGCATATTTATTTTTGTTTACCTCAAGCCTATAATAAATTTAAACTAAAGTATTCACCGACTACATGCCAAATTTCAAAATTTGGGTCGAAAATGTTTTGGTTTTCTAATAAATGATTTGATTAGTTAAAATCTAGTTTTTTGTTGTCATAGCTACGTTTATGTTTCGAAATTCTAGTTTTAAACTTTATAAAAGTTCTACCGATATAAATTTTATCACAGTTGTAATTACCACATTTCAATTCATTAACTCCTGATTTGTTTAATTTTGAAGATTTAAATTTGTTATTTTTAATGAGTTTGGATAAATTGTAACCAGTTTTAAAGCATATATTCATGTCTAAAGTTTCTAAACATGATTTAATTTTTGAGGATGGTGTTCCAAAGCTTGTTAGGCTTTTAAATTGTTTATTTTTATTTCTATCAGAAGAGAATACTTGTTCCAAAGTCTGTTTTTTTATCTTTTTATTTATGATATTGTCAATTAAATTTGGATCGTAATTACGATTAACTGCTATTTGTTTTATGATATTTAATTCTTTGTTATAATTATTAGTATTTGATGGGACTGTTAAGACGTAAATTGAAGTCATTATTAACCAACAAACCAGTATAAAAAAAACACAAACCAAATTCTTAGTACATAAATTTTTTAATAGATTCGTCAATCTTTCAAATACAATTTTTTCAGATAAGGAAGTTCAATTATTACAAAAAAGTTTTAAACATAATATTCAATCCACATGTTCATTTGATAACTTCAACAAACTAGGTATAGCAACATAAATTAACTTGTATAAGTTTTCAAATAATTTTAATCTAAAACATAAAGCTTCAGAAATTATTAAAAAAGAATTTGTCGAGTTCAACAAACACAACTTTGAATTATCAGTCGCCAAATCAATTCAACAAAAATCAAAGTGAAATAGTCTTATTTTCACGAAAGCAGATAAAGGAAATGCGGTAATAGCATTACCCAAAGAAGATTATATATTAAAAACCAACAATTTGATTCAGGCAAGCAATTTTGAGACCCTTAAAAAAGACACAACTGATAAATTTCAGAGAGGAATAAAATTGGCAGTAGATAATACTAAATCAATAATTAACGATTAATAAAAATATAAATTATTTTTACCCAATCCGCAACTTTATTCATTAATTAAACTCCATGAAGAGGGGTACCCAATCAGACCAGTGGTTTATTATTTCACAGCACCTTCATTCAAAATTTCAAAGATTCTCATAGCTGTCATTTCTAAATATTGTTCATTCAAACCTCAATTTTCAGTTAAAAACTCAACGGATTTGATTAATAATATTCAAGATATAATACTACTCCATAATTCTAAATTCATATTGTTCGATGTAACAAATCTATTCCCTAGTATACCTCCTAAAGAATCTACAACTCTTGTTGATAACTTGCTCACATACAATAGTGTTAATCCTATAATTCACTCTGATATAATTACTTTATTAAAAGTGTGTTTGAATCAAAATTATTTCCATTTCAATGGAGAGGTTTATAGCAGTAAAGATGGTTTGATTATGGGCAACCCCCTCAACCCCTACCAGCAGAAATTTTCCTGGATGATATAGAAAAAATAGTTCATAAACACCCCCTTAGTAAAAAATGTATGTACTGTCACCGATATGTGGACGACATTATAGCTAGCTTCACCGGTACAAATAGACAATTGGACAGCTTCTTTACTTACATGAACTCAATTCACAATAATATCAAATTTACCGTACAGTTTGAACAAAGTAAATCTATAAACTTTTTAGACCTTCCAATTCCAAATATAAATAATAAACATGATATTTCTATATTTCATAAACCATCACATACAGATATTACAATTCATAAAAGTTCAGTCCACCCATATAATCAAAAACTAGCAGCTTTCAATAGTATGATACACAGGCTCTTAACAGTCCCATTAAATACTAATAATTATAACAAAGAATTAAATATATTAAATGACAATTTAAACGCATACACATAACACATAATTTAGAACACCATCCTTAAAAATTAAATCATTTTTAGAAACTTTACAGATGAATTTTTGCTTTAAAGCTGATTACAATTTATCCAAACTCATTAAAGATAACAAATCTAAATCTTCAAAATTAAACAAATCAGGAATTTATAAACTAAAATGTGGTAACGACAACTGTGATAAATTTTATATCGGTAGAACTTTAAGAAAATTTAAAACTAGAATTTCGGAACACAAACGTAGCTATGACAACAAAAAATTAGATTCTAACTATTCAAATCATTTATTAGAAAACCAACACCTTTTCTACCCAAATTTTGAAATTTTACATGTAGTCGGTAAATCCTTTAGTTTAAATTTATCAGAGGCTCTTGAGATAAACAAAAATAAATACTCAGGTAACCTTCTTAACGCCAAAATATATATTAATCACTCTCCTTTATTAAACCTTTTTATCTAGAAGATAGCTTAGGAATGTTTGTAGTGAATGAATTACAAGGTAATTTCTATCAATACCGTTGTTAACATTATGACCTGTATATATTAAAACATTTTCAAATTAGACCTTCATTCGTTTTGAGAAAGCTATTGTATTAGTGAATCGCGTCAACCAGTTTAAATTGAACATTAGTTCAAATGAATGAAGTTTTAAACAAATTAACTGTCTTGACCCTTACTTCGTGGAATCTACTCATATTAGTGTCTCAAATGAAACTCAATGTCTCTAGCTAATTCCACAATATAATGAAAAATGTTGAAAATTCTAAAAAACTGACAATTGCTTCGATAACTTAATATCATCGTCAGAATGACAGAAGTTACATTTCATTTGATGCCTACCTGATGATTAGTAGTTATTTTTGGCTAGACCTTGTGATTGACCTAATATATGTTAACCTTCCGCCACTGCCGCGCGGACTCAGACTCCGAAGCTCCCGAGAATTCCAGATTATTTGGAATTCCCCCACTACCTGACCATCTCTGTCTCAGTAATCCTCAAGCGGCATTCCTCGAATATCAGTGTGTTGCCGGGTGCGCAAAGGTGTGTTACGTTACGAACTATAGGCTTTTGCGGAGTGACAGTCCCACGGCAGTAACGCATTCTAATTTCAACATTCAGATTTTTAGTTGCATTTTTGACTAGAAGAAAGGTATTCTACAATTGTTTTTTTTAGTTTTTGAAGTTTTAAAGTTTATTAAAATTTTACAGATGGGTAGCTACGAGAAGGAATTAGAAAGGTTAAAAAAAGTCATGTTAGAGTGTTTAGAAGAGGAATCAGAAGAAGAGAAAGTAGATGATTCGGACGACGATTTGGAAGAATATAACATAGAAGTACAGGAAGATAACTCAGACACAGAACAGGAAATATCCGATACTGAAATAGAACCAACGGCTAATCTTCCATGCTTTCTTGAGAAAGATAAAAAACAAAATGGTCAAAATGTGCCCCTCCTTCGTCCAGAACACGTGCAGAGAATTTGATAATTCATCTCCCGGGACCAAAAATGGCTGTACGAGGCTTGAAGTCTGCTATAAATATATGGAAGTATTTCTTTGATTTGGAGATTATAGAACAAATTGTCCGCTATACTAACCAACATATCGACAAGCAAAGACCCAAGTTTGGCGACAGATTGTTGCGAGAGCCAGGCACAAATCTTTCTGAGATGCATTGTTTTATTGGACTGCTATATATAGCTGGCGTGTTAAAGTCTGGTCGGGTCAACATTGATGAGTTATGGAATAACGATGGAACTGGAGTAGAAATTTTTCGAATTGGTATGTCAAAATTTCGTTTTTCTTTCCTACTACAGCATTTGCGATTCGACGATATGGATACCAGAAAGGAAAGACACAAAGTTGATAAATTGGCCCCAATTAGATCTATATTTGATTTGTTCGTTGAAAAATGCAAATCTGCGTACACGCCTTTTGAGAATGTCACTATAGATGAAAAGTTGGAGGCATTTCGCGGGAGATGTGGCTTTCGCGTATACATTCCGAGTAAGCCTAACAAGTATGGCCTAAAAGTATATGCACTGGTGGATTCTAAAACATACTACGCTTGTAATTTGGAAGTATATGTGGGATCTCAACCCCCAGGACCATATGTTCAGGATACTTCTGCTTCAGCCGTTGTCGAAAGACTTGTTGAACCGCTTAGAAATTCACAAAGAAACTTGACCTGTGATAACTGGTTCACTAGCATTCCGTTAGTACGCAATTTATATTCGAATTATAAACTCACTTTTTTGGGAACGATCAGAAAAAATAAGCGGGAAATCCCCTTAGAACTTTCGAACCCAGTCAAAAGGCCACTTGGGACAAGTATGTTCGCCTTCGAAAACATAATGACATTGGTTTCATATATCCCGAAAAAAAACAAAAACGTACTGCTAGTTTCAAGTCTACACCACGACGACCGAATTGATGGAGCCACGGGAAAACCCGAGATGATAATCGACTACAACAGCACCAAGGGTGGCGTAGACACACTAGATAAGATGTGTGCAGCTTACGATTGCGCCAGGAATACCAGACGTTGGCCGATGGTGATTTTTTATTCAATGTTGAACACTGCAGGAATTAATTCTATGGTGTTGTTTTCCTTGCAAAATCCAGGCGAAAACATGCGTCGTCGTAAATTTTTACATATGCTTGCTTCGGAGCTAGTAGAAGATCATATCCGTAATCGTGGATAACAGGTCAATATTCCAAAAAGCATAAGACTTAGAATTTCAGAAATGTTTGGAACACCCGAGGGATTACCACAACCTTCAGCTGCAGATCCGGTAAATGTGAGAGGAAGGTGCGAATACTGTGACAGAAGAAAGAACAGGCCGACACGATTCTCATGTAAAACATGTGGAAAGTTTATCTGTTTGGAACATGTTACTTGCGTATGTGCAGATTGCTATTTACATTAAAATTACATGTTAATGATATAGATAGGTATTTTTAAATTAGTTTTATGTATTCCATAACGAGTTTACTGCATTATTTCTTTCCTTTGTTTTGTATTCAAACATTTTATTTGTTTCGAGTTTTATAAATTTTCTCAATTATTCAAAATAAAGAATTTTTGGTACTTCTTGTGTTTTTGATAAAAACAATTAACTTTTGACAAATTTTGACAAAACAAAAGAATTTTTGAGGCCCATTTTGGAGTGCGGACTCTCAGTCCGGCGGCAGTGATCGGTAACAAAATCGTTACGGCAGTGCCGAAAGGTTAATAGAAAAAAGAGGAAGATGTGATATTACAAATATTGAAGCTTAGGTATTATTAGCCCTATGGATTGCATTGCACAGTTATACTGATATTAATTGGAATAATGATATCCAGGATATCACCATAGGGCTAATAATATCTAAGCTTCAATATTGGTAATATCACATCGTCTTCTTTTTTCTATAAACATATATTAAGTCAATCAGAAGTTAGGTCACTTCTTGGTCTAGCCAAAAATAATTACTAAACATCAGGTAGGCATCAAATGAAATGTAACTTCTGTCATTCTGACGATGATATTCAGTTACCGAAACAATTGTCAATTTATTAGAGTTTTCAACATTTTTCATTATATTGTGGAATTAGTTTTTCTAGCTAATTTGAGTTTCATTCAAAACACAAATAAGTTTTAAACAAATTATATTATTTTATTTCATAGTTAATTAATAGACTACCAAAATTGTTTACAGAAATATTCCCAATTGAGACATGAGTTAAAAGAATTATTCATTTTCAGAGTCTTTTCCAGAAGGAAAGTAACATTATTGAAAATGTCACCGTACAAAATGGTAAGGATTATGCACTTTATTTATGAACAACAAATTTTTAATAAGAAAATTAATCTTACTCTCGGGTGAAACAAAAATTAACGTTTTTACTTTGATTCATAAATTTTTATCTCTGCTGTAGGGGTTTAATAAAAGATATCGTTGCAGCTGATTTGAAACAGAATATTTCTTTAGAAATAGTGCCAGAGGATATCTTTGAGGAAGTAGCTAGACCTGGAACCCCCCAGTTATCACCAAGTTTGTCAACTCAAACAAGTGATTTTCTTCCAGCTGAAACACCCAGAAAGGTTATGTTCGGAAAATCAATCAAATATGTGCGCAATGAAAACGCATATTTATAGAGGAAGCTTGAATAATGTAGAATTCGGCCTAAAACTGCTCAAGAAAATGCTGTATCAAATGTTACTCCAACACAATATCAAGAGTTAACTAAAACATTTGTAAATAATGAGAGCTTGGCAAATTTTATAAATGTGCAGGTATGCCAAAGTAGGAAGAAACCTAAAGGTAGAAGATATTCCCTAGAATATAAAAATGAATGCTTGGTCATGTATTTTATGTCACCAAAAGTTTATAAAAAATATAAATAAAAAATTCTGATTACCAACAGACAATTGTTAAAATTCATTAAACATATAAAAATAACCACAGGTTTAAACAATGCAATACTGGATATCTGGATATGTTAAAAAAAGCATTCACTTTTATGTGCATTTTATGTGTAGATGAGGTTGCCATAAAAGCAAATCTATTTTACAGCATAGGCGATGATAAAATTGTAGGGATTGCAGATTTAGGTGGTAACAATAAAATTTTACGGCAGCTATGTCTGCCATAGTTTTTATGGTAATAGGCATAGAAAATAAGTGGAAACCACCAATTTGTTATTTCTTGCCCCAATCAGCATGTCCATTAACACAACTTAAGACGTTTGTATTTGAAATAATACGTAATTTAAAAAAAAATGGCTCAAAAGTGTGTGCTTTTGTAAGTGACATGGGATAAAATTATACCAGCTCATCAGGAATGTTAGGAGGTAGTGCTAGGATGTTCTAGTCCATTTTTTTCATGTAGATAATTACAAAATTATATATTATTTTGATCCAGCACGTTTGAGAAAAGCTACCAGGAATAATTTTAAAAATCATATTTTCGTGTTTGATAATGAAACAACATCATGGGATTAGTTGTAAAATTTTATAATCTTGACAAGCAGTATCAGATTAGAGCAACTCCAAAATTTACTGACTTTCACATTTATCCGAATAAAAGATGAAGTTAGCTACACAGCTACTAAGTGAATATGTTGTTGTCGGTTCGTATGCACGGTTTGGTGTACTTCCTGCTGGGGTAGCAGGAACTGCAGAAATTATTGATTTCATGAACAAATTATTCGATTTATTAAATTCTTCACGAACATCACAAGCCAAAAAATACAACAGGGCATTTGAAGGTTTGCCATATCAAACTGAACTATTGGGTAATTGCTTATAATTATTTTCATCCATTAAAGTATTAAGTAAGTAACAAATAAACTATCTTTTGTTAAATGTTACAACAACAAACATTTGAGTATGTTTACTAGACGTTTCAAACTAGATTGCATAGAATTTTTTTTTCAAAAATCCAAAATGGCCCATCTGTGAACCCTACTCCAATTCAGTATAAAAAGGTATTTAAAAAATTATTATGTTTGAATCTTTTAAACTCGGACACCGAGAACTGTGAAGGAGATTAGGATAAAATTTTATTCAAACTCGCTGATTTGCCAATAGAAACAGAAGTACAGCAAACAAAACATAATTTACATATTAGAATAGACAGAGACTACCAGAATTGTGACTTACTTCAAAAAAATTTCACCCTATATATCTGTAGATATTTAATTAATAAGTGCTCACAAAAAGATACTTGTGACGTTTGTATGTTTGGATGTTTACGAAGAATTATCCAGGAACCACATAGAAGTAGACAATAATAGCACATTTTGGTATTTGAAAACCTGTAAAAATAAAACATTACAACCTTTCGAAAACCTCAGAATGCCTGCTAATACCTTTGTTAATTTCATCCTTCAACTGCAATACAAATTTGAAAATAATTTGCAACTCTTGGTACTTCTTCGAATGTGTTGGATAATTTGATAAATATTTTTAGACAATACAGCTTTACTCCTACATGCACTTCTTTTCCTGTATATTATATTGGATCTGCCCCATTTATATTCAATGTAGCGTATGATTGAATAACAAAATTAAAAATATTTGTGTTCCATTTCTTGTGACACCGTTATTCACAGATAACAATAAAGTAAATGTGATTAAAAGTTCTGGTTAAATTATGCAAGTAACTGAAAGACAATTCTCCCGTGTTGAGATTTAAACAATAATTATGACAACATTTGAAATCTCCAAGTAATTGAAATAAAACTAATTTTAATTTCCAACTAATAAATATGTAAAACATTAAATATATCCAAATATCAATCATATTTCCAGAAAAGTGTTGAACAATTGAAATCTATGTAGATTTAGAGATAGAAATTACGTTGGTAAAATCGCCCAAATATTTACGTATACGTATTTAAGTATATCTGACGCCATACCTATCGATTTTACAACCATTAAATTTATTAAGGCCGGCTCTGATTTTGGGATCAGAAATTTGAAGATCAATTCAATTGCTTGCTGTAATACTTCATAAGAGCCGAAAAAGAGAGACGCTTCCGATTGTTTTCGTGTTCCATGTCCGCGTGCTCCGCGAGGAGTCAGTCCGCTTCATGCTGACATTCATTAATAGTGATATTGAACACGTACCTTTTTACGAGAAGTTTTACGATCACGTAAACGTGGATTTATTTGCGTACCAGTAGCTGCCACAGTTTAAACACGAAATTACGTGAGTAGAAACGCTGATGAAAATTGACAAATAAGTAGGTACCAAAAAGATGGGTTACTTTGGTCCACTTTTGAATTTAACAGTTCTACAATTTTTAAAACTAAAAGCTTTCTAAATCCACTTTTTAAAAAAAATAAGGGGGGCCAAAGACAGACGACCAAGTTAGTTTATTTTGGCCACACGTTGTTTTATTTAGAAAACGTAAAGACAAACAAGCACATAGGTGACTTTGGCCATGGATATGTTCCCCAAATGTATTAATCTTTTTTGAGGCTTTCAGCATAGAAATTAGATAAAAATACAATTTTTTGCCTTATCTATTTTGTTATAATCTATGTAGATGGCAAAATATAAAAATATATTGCAAACAGCAAAATAGAACACATTTTCTTATTAGAAAAACTTGAATAATACATTCGAAAATAAAGATTAGAAGAGCTAAGGAATAATTTTCGATTTTTGGTTTCATGAAGAAAGCTCTTTTGGATGGGACAGGCGTCTTGATGGTCTCCAAAATCTCATCTTTCCCGATAACATCAAATATTTGCCAAATATTTTCTTTACATAAAAGAAATATGTGTGTACCTTATAAATATTTGTTATTTAAACCAAATATTTATTTCACAATATCTATTGTAATGTTTTTGTTATTTATTCAAACAATAAACGGGTGGAATAAATTTTAAACACACGGTAGGTTCACTTACTTAATTTATTTAAACACTAAACTAATCACTAACACTTAATTTATATATACTCAGTATATTCACTTAAACTAATTTATATAATCACTTAATTTATATTCACTTATTTACTGTTCATCTCACGATGTCAAATTATAAACTAAACTCATCCGCTGATCGGTCCTTTATTTATATTAAACACCTGTTTACTAGAAAATTCCAGACAGCGGCTTACACATACAAAAACAATTGGTTCTGCGATTATCTAGATAAGTCTGGTCACAAAAACAATGTTTACATAAGATAGTCGTAAACAGATATATAAAATAACCTGCGTATCCGCCATAATTTTAACTTTTATACCTGGCTTAGACATAGTCGGATTTAGGGACTATACCAGTGTGCTGTTTCGTAACATTATGTTGAATATTTAATAAATATTTCTTAATTATTTGAAAAGTATTATTTGGTAAATAACATATAACATAAATATGACTTTCTTTATGGATTCAAAATATTCAAGAGCTTATATTATAAAAATATTTTAGGAATATTTTAAGAAGAATAAACATATGAAAGTTATATTTGAACCAAAATGTAATACCTGATTTAAAGACCGTTAAATTTTTCGTCTTTGAAAAATATTCCTACCTATAATTCCCGATTACAAGTTGGGTGTAGGAATATAGAAAATATTTATAACAAATATTTAAATGACATTTAAAAATGATATTTGTTCAATATTTAAAAATCTGTCGCTACAAATATTTGACAAATATTTTTTTTAATATTCTGAAAATATTTTTCGATGCTATTGGCTTTATATTGTTTTCCATATTTTTCAATTTCCATAATTTGTCCAGGATAAACTTTTTTTTCAAATAAAAAAAAGACGAAATTTCCTATTTTATATCCCATTCCTGACTTTTCGTATGTGGCCTCATCTTTACTTTCAAGCTCATTCAAGTCATGTTCTCTTCCTCCGATTGAAGAGAAATATTAACAGAGCTATCGGAATCACTGGAAATCGTTCTAATTTTTTCTTGTGGTTTGATGATGTTTTTTGCTTAACACCACTAGGACCGGCAACTGGTTCTTTTTTAATGTCTCTAATTGAAATATTCTTCCCTGCTATAGCATTGACTTTATTCCTAGCTGTTTGTTCTCCTGGCCCGGAAAATCTTCTTCATTCGAATAGGTCAATGACGGAGGCACTGACATTTAATTGGACATTGGGATCTAGATTATTATTTGATGGTATTTGCTCCAATACTTTCATTCTGTTTAGAGGGTATATTCCTGATTTTTGGAATGCACTTATTAAATTATTCCTACCTGTTTCTAATAAGGTATCTGCCAATGATTTGAGCAGTCGCGTAAAATCTGATTTTGGAATCGTGGTGTTTGTTCTATTTAGTTTATAATTTGTTATGATCTGTCTCCATTTTATTTCCAGCGGACGAAAATATGCGATATCTAGTGGCTGGCTGATAAGCGTGGTGTTAGGAGGTGAAAAAATTAATTTTATATCATATTTGGAGCAAAGTTCCAGAACGTTCACACTCAAATGCGAAGAAAGATTTCGGCAATTACAACTTTGGCACCCTAGAAACGCTTTAAAGCAGGGATAAGTAGGTGTTCAAACCAATCTTCGAATATAGGGCCCTCCATCCACCCACTATTGGAGCGATTATAGCGGGTGCCAACTGGTCCACCGTCCAGCCAAGTGTCATACATGGTTTTAGCCTTATAAACTACATAAGGGGGCAAAACTGGGCCTGAAGCATTTCCACAAAACATGTCACTTGTAGATTGTTTGGACGAGTTAAGGATATGCTCAGGATATTTGGAACCCCGTTTTGCGATGACTTTTTTATTGCCTGCGTCGCCAGATAAATGGGATTCATCATAGTTTCGAATATTTGTCGAGGAAACTGCCTCTAACTCTCTTTCCAAATTGTCAAAATATGTATTGTAAAGTTTTTTTAATTTATTTAAACAGTAAACGGGTGGGATAAACTTTAAACACAGGGTATGGCTACTTACTAATTTATTTGAACACTAAACACTCAATTTATATACACTTAACTATTCACTTGAATTCAATTTATATACACACAATCTTAATTTTCAATTTATATCAACACTTTACTGTTCGCTATTTCGGTGTATTCTTGATTATTTGTCGAGATCACTTTTTAAACTAAACTTCTCCGCTGGTCGGTCCTTTATATATATATTAGTTCCTTTTTTACTAGATAATTCTAGATTGCGGCTTACACAAAAACAATTGGCTCTCGCATTTTCTAGACAAGACTGGTAACAAAAACCATGTCTAGATAAGATAGTCACAATCGTAAACAATCTCAAGAAATCCCTGCGCATCCGCTAAAATTTTAACTTTCATACATGGCTTAGACAGAGTCGGATTCAGTGTGCTGTTCCGTAGCATTACCCCCTCCTTAAATGGAAGTTTCTCTTGGAACTTTTGTGTAGCCGAGACTGGATGTTTGAATCGGCAACTGGCCCCATTTCTACACTTTCCGATCTTATGTAAATAGCAGGGCACCGTCTTCATCGGATACTGATAACGGGGGTTGTAGCTGCAAATTAATATCTGGACACCGGTGTCTCGAAAGATAATCTCTACCATGTTCCGGATAACTCGCCAATCCAACTGGTTACTCGCTATCTTAGGCATAGCCAGTTTCATCACGCTGGATTCTAAAACATGGTCTCGGAGGTTTCGAACTGCTTCCCACACATCGCGGTAGGTGGGTCGATCTTGAAATTAATTTTTATTTACCACGTACAAGACGTACCCGAATTATGTTTCAGTGTATTTCCAGGGGCTGGAATCTGGTCTTCGAATTTTTCTAATTGCTCGAACATCTTTCGAAAGACAGATGCCAACCCTCGTGCGTTCTTGAGACGGGCGGGGACGTTGTATGCCAGTGAATAGTCTTCCGTGAGAGTGAACAAATCTTGTCGTTGCTCTAAAGTGACTCCATATCTAGCTTTCCTGGTACCTCTATACGCGCTCATAAATTTATCGAAGGTAGGGTCTCGAATATGGTTTACTCCTTTCTCTAGGTCATGGTCTCCTTCGAATGGCGCTAATCGGTTTTGGTGAACTACTTTTGGTTTATGCGATATATAACATCATTGACCCTTTTTTTGATTAAGTATCTCAGGATTTTTGTAATTTTAATGAAAATCCTTTTCTCCTCGTCGGGTTGTGTAGCCATACTTTGTCGCCTTCTTTAAAACCGCCTACTGTGGCTTTTCATTCTGTCGCTGGCAACTCGAAGATTTGATCGAACTAATTCATTATTATCGTCCAGCCTTTTTCTCCATTGGATCACGTAGTCTTCTCCTGCTAAATCTCCTACAGTCCGACAGCCAAATTCCAGGTCACAAGGAAGCCTCATTTCACGTCCAAACAGGATTTTCGCAGGTGTTTCACCCGTGGACTCCCAATCTCTTTGATGGCTGGAAACTACTTTGGACAGGTATTTTCCAATAGTCCTGTTCATTCTTTCGACCATTCCATCTGACTGTGGATGTAATGCTTGTCCTGGTCTTCTCCATTTCCAGCTTCTCGCAAATCTCCTGGAATAGATGGCTTTCAAAATTTCTTCCCTGGTCACTGTGGAGTTCCAATGGCACTCCATATCGGCTGATAAATTCTTTCACCAATACATCCGCGATAGTTGTGGCCTCTTGGTTCGGGATACCGTGAATTTCCACCCAATTTATGAAATAATCCATTACAACCAGTATGTATTTGCCACCATTTTCGGTCCTCGGAAATGGTCCAGCAATATCTAACGCAATCCTTTCTAAAGAGCTTCCAACATTGTACTGTTTCATGGGTGCCTTTCTCTTGCGATGTGGTCCATTACTCGTAGCACAAGTCGTACATTTTTTGCACCAGTCCTTCAAATCGTCGGAGCTGTTCATCCAATAAAACCTTTCACGGACTCGCTGAAGGGTTTTCTTCACTTCCAGATGACCTCCCGATGGACTGTCGTGTAACTTCTTCAGTACCTCAGCTACTCTCGCTCTCGGGATAACTAGCTGTCTCCTCATCTCAGAATCATCATCGTTTTCAAGGACTCTTTCCAACAGCTCTTCTTCCAGGACAAGGGAGTCCCACTGATCCCAATACGCCTTGAGTGTCGGTTAAAATCTTGACATATCTTGCCATATAGTTCACCGATATTCTTCCTTCCATTGCCGGATCATCTTCAGGTGAGGATCATTTTCCCGATCTTTTCTAATCTTGGTGGGTGACCATTCCTCGTTGACTACTGTAGTTCTTGAAACTGCAACTTCCTTAGATTTCGACTTGTTGCATTGAGAATAGTCTACAGGGTGTACGAGAAGGGAAATTCGCCTTAGCGATATTTGGCTGGTTCCTCTAAGTTTAGTTGGTTGATCCTTTCCTTCCCGACATGTTTTTGAGTATTTTAAAACAAGAAGACTCGCCAACCTTTTGTTGACGGGAACGCTGAAATTGTCGTGAGAATAAAGGAGTAATAAAAATACGGCTCACTCACAATCCCTCTATTTGAATTCTTACAAGAACGAAGTACCAAACTTTAGTATTGGATACGGCAACAGCGCTAAACTACCGTTGAACCGGTCTAGGCGACCATGCGGATTCAAACAATAATTTTTAATAAAAATAGTACTTACAATACAGAAATTCACCGACCAATGTCGGAAAAGCACTTCACGTCATATTTACACTCTCATTAGTTGCAGTTACATTAAATTGATAAACGAAATTAGGTATGTATTTAAACCAATGAATCAACACTTGATCATATCGTCACAAGAGGTGAGCCAAGACTACTGACTGCCTTTCGTTGGCGATAATTTTTCGGCTAGTGGCGCAGAAGGTACCAATTGGATCCGTGATCATAAATAAAGGGCGCGGAGATTTAAACTTCGAACATTTGTCTTAATGTTAAATTAAGATCCATTGTAGGAATTTATGGGAAATTCCTACATACTGGGGGCCGGGGCAAAAATGAGAGGAACAGTTTAGGAGCAAAATCCAAATTTTAAGCAAGAAGGAAGGAGAAAAGAAAAAGAAAAAAGAAAAAAAAATACGTTCTACTCCAAATGTAGATAGAACTCAGTCCATACATGGTAGAGGAGCTAACTTAGTAATAGGACGAATATAAACTCCATCCACAGTTCTTACACGTGCGGCACGAACATTGCCGTCTTTGCCAGTTAGTAGTTCCACTACCCTGGCAAGGGGCCAATTCAAAGGAGGACGGTCCTCCGATTGCACTAGTACAAGCTGATTAAGCTGAAGATTGTTTGAGGCTTTACACCACTTAGGTCGATGCTGCAGTCGATGCAGATAATCGGTGCTCCACCTCTTCCAGAATTCTTGGTTCATCTTAGTACATTGTTCCCAAAAAGTTAATCTGTTTACAGGGATGGTAGATAGATCGCGGTCGGGATAAGCGGTTAAAGGTGCTCCGATCAAAAAATGACCTGGTGTCAAAGGAGATAGATCGGTAGGATCATTTGACATAGGGTGTAATGGTCTGCTGTTCAAGATAGCTTCGATCTGACTCAGAACCGTGGAGAGTTCCTCGAAGGTAAGGCACGAATTGCCAATTATTTTGAAGAGGTGGGATTTGGCGCTTTTCACAGCCGCTTCCCATAAGCCACCCCAGTGCGGTGACCGCGGAGGAATAAAATTCCAACTAATTTCTGTAGTTGAAAGAAAAGACTGTATCTTATTGATACTTTCGGAAGATTTGAGAAAAATGGAGAGTTCTCGTAATTGATTCCTTGCTCCAACAAAGTTGGAACCATTATCAGTATAGATAGTCTGAGGATTCCCTCTACGACTGAGAAATATTTTAAGAGTGGCGATAAATGCATCGGTAGAGAGATCACTTACTAATTCGATATGGATCGCCTTTGTCACCATGCATATGAATATGGCAATTTTGCACTCGGTCGAGGGGTAACGGGGACATTATTTGAGAGGCGAACTGGGCATTAAATCTAAAACAGGTGATGCAGCTTTTTATCAATTTTTTGACAAGACGAGTGCCATTCAAGGGCCAGTACTGTAGCCTTAAATTTCCTAACACATTTTGGGCTCCACCATGGCCAAGACGGCGATGTTCCCGTATTATTAGCAAATCAACAACATGATCATTTTGTGGTAACAGCAAGGGAAATTTTTGATTGAAAGGTAAAGTAGAAAATTGTAATCGGCCACCCACTCTTAGAAGGCCGTCATTATCCAAGAAAATGTTCAATGGAATTAAGTCTTTATTTCCAATCGGAACGTTAGTTTTTAAACAACGAATTTCGTTGAAGAAGTGTTTATGTTGAATTTGTTTGATTATAAAATCATGGGCAATTCGGAGATCGTCAACAGATAACGAACCAACGTCTCTGAATTTTCTCCTCGATAGGTTTATAAATTTGAATATATGGGCTATAACCCTATTTAAGGTTATAAATTTTGAGAATCGGAAAAATATAGGTTCCCAAAAGTTTAAGTCGCTGTTGACTATAGCAAGGTTGACCTTTTTGACTTCAGGCAAGTCGTCAATAGGTTCGAAAGAATCCATAGAATCAAAATCTTTAGATTCAAGTAGAAATCGAGGACCCTCGAACCAAAAAATCCAGACATCAGATGAGAATTTACCACGAGAAAGTAAATCGGCTGGGTTTAAATCGGATTTGACATGTCGCCATATAAACTCTTTACTATTGTTTTGAATGGTTAGGACACGCCGAGCTACAAAGGGAGAAAAATCATTAGAAGACCGTTTCACCCAACTGAGAGCGACTTGAGAGTCGGACCATAAATTTATGGAAGAGATGTGAAGAGAAATGCATAGAATCTGAGCTATTCTACGAGCTAAAGTGGACAACAGCTCCATTGCACACAGCTCTAACTTGGGAATAGTCAAAGTAATTTTCAAAGGATTCACACGAGATTTAGCAGTAATTAGGCGAGAGGATCTAGAATTATCAGCGTAGATCGCTACTAAATAGAGACACCCTCCGTATGCCTTTTGACTGGCATCGCAAAACCCGTGGAGAGAACACGAAGTAATAATTTTTTGGTTAAATAGGTATCTGGGTACTCGGAGGTGAGCAGCTTCAGTTAATAAAGAAAGGAATTTATTAAACTGAGTAATTATGGATGTGTCGGAAATGGGAACATCCCACCCTATCTGGGATTTCCAGACCGATTGCATTAACAGTTTGCCAAACACGGTCAGATTGTTTACTAACCCAAGAGGGTCAAATGTACTGGCGACGGTACTTAATATCCTTCGTTTCGTTATATGAGAACAATCAGCCAACTTGGCAGTTTGGATGTGTAAAATATCAGACGCAGGATTCCATTTTAGTCCTAGAATTTTGCTTGACGAATCGTCAAAACTACGATCCAATTCAGCGTTAGGTAATTCATCGATTGACTGTAAAAACTTGAATGAATTTGATTGCCATTTGTGAAGTTGGAACTCATGTTTTCCAAGCATATTTGTCAATTCGGCATAAAGAGCCGGTAAGTCCATTTCCTTATTGGTTCCAGTTAAGATATCATCCATGTAGGTTTGATGAAGAATAGCCTGCTGCGCATTTGGACAATCGGGACTATTTAAGGCAATGTCTTTCAAGACTCGGGTGGCCAAGAAAGGGGCACAGTTCTGTCCGAAACTAAGCCTCGATAATTGGATACATTGAAGGGGTTTCGTGGGGTTATCCCTCCACAGTATGTTTTGGAGATAGCGTTGCATGGGATTGATATCTATGAATCTATACATCATTTTGATGTCAGCACACAGGACATATTTATAGCATCTAAATCTGCACGAAATGTCGAATAGGTTATCCTGAACTTGGTATCCCTTTGACGTTAAATCATTAAGAGAGAAACCTGAATCGGTTTTAGCCGAAAAATCGAACACGATCCGAAGTTTGGTGGATGCGCTTTCCTCACGTATCACCGCCCTATGGGGTATAAAATACTTGAAATCATTAGACACAGTGTTATAGAAAGACAGAGGAATGACTTGAGCATGATTGAGTGTTAGATATTCTGAAATTACTTTTTTATATTCAGAGAAAAGGGTAGGATTAGCATTGAATTTTCTTTCAAGAGAAGAGAATCGTTGGATGGCTATACCGAATGACTGGCCTAGTTTTTTATTCTGATTTGCGAGTAGATGCATATCTACCTGATACCGCCCCGATGGTAGGATAACGGTTGTATCCCGAAATAGTTGTTCAACATATTCCTCGCTGGGATCGTGTGATGGACATTCGGGAATTTCCTCAAGCTCCCAGAATTTCTCCATTGTCCTTTGGAGGTCAGAATATTGATAGACTTGATCATTATAAACCGTCAAAAAGGAATAAGCAGACTTAGGTTTATGCTGGGAGGAGTTAGCATTTCTCAAAGGGATAGGACCCGCGATAACATATCCCAGGTGAGTATCTATAAAGGAAGGAGAATAAGGATCCGTTTTAAGTACGGTCCCCTTAAGCAGGTAATGATATAAATCACAGCCAATAAGAAGATCTATTGGACCGGATTCAAAGAATAAAGGGTCAGCTAGCTCAAGTTTTATATGGGATGGAATTTTAAGATTAGAAGGTGAGATAGAAGATTGTGGTAAACTATTTGTTATTTTATCTATGACCGAGCAAGATATAGTGAAAGTACTGTAAGGTGCAATTTGAGAATTAAATGTGATATCTACCACTTCTCTACTATAGGTGTAGTTATTGCTACCTAATCCGGAAATATTAAGAGTTTGTTTTCGAGAGACTAAATTCAATTTTTGTACAAAGGCACGGTTAATAACGCTCATTTGACTAGCGGAATCAAGAAGAACTCGTCCAACCAAACACCGACCATTGAAACCGTTAACATTCACTAAAGCCGTAGGCAATAGTACAATACTGTCTTTTGCTGACATGGCAGTCAAAGCAGTTTGATATCTCACTGACTCCGGAGGTTCAGGTGATTGATTAGGTGATGCAGAACTGGTATTTATGAAATTAGATCTATTAATTTGATCTGGGGACGTATTATTATGTACATTAATAGGAGAGGGGTGATTATTTACATTGGATAGAGAGGTTACATTGGGGCTTCCGGAAGAGGAGGCTCTAGGATTATTACGATTGTTAGAGTTGTTTGGCAATCTGTTCTGACTGTCAAAATGTAAGTAGCTATGATGAGACTTATTGCAAGTTGCACATCTCCTAAGGGATTTACAATCGGTAGTACTATGGGTACTATTCAGGCAATTTACACAAAGTTTTTTAGCTTTGACTAACTGATACCTCTCTTGAGGTGATAAGGACATAAATTTGGAACAACCGTATATAAGATGAGAGGGGTCTGAACAATGAAGACAGCTCGGTTTATTAACCCGAGAAGAACTAGAATGGTACTGTTGCGAAGAACTTAAACTAGATACTAATGTCACCCTATTTTTACAAACATTATTAGACTTGGGGTTGAATTTACCCTTAGTGTTGGTTTCAAAAAGATTTAAATTTTCTAACATTGATTGGCGTTGCTGTAGAAAATCAAAGAAATATTCAGCTGTAGGGATAAGCTCTGGCTTGCGCTCACTTTCGAAGGCTCGTCTTGAATTAAAATCAAGTTTTTGCTCCATTAAAAATATTATTAATGACTCAAAATTTACTTCCGGCGATAAATTCATATTTTTAATCAAATCAAATGTCTTACGCGTCGATATCTGAAATTCGCGCAACTCGACCGGAGTACTTTTCAAGACAGGTTTTTGATCCACCAAAGTTTGGTACAAAGAATACAGTAATTTATATTTATCGTCATATGCCTTTTTAAGAATATTTAAGGCAATATTCAAATTTTGATTTGTTACGCTTAAGGACTCAATCATTTCCAAAGGTGGTCCACGTAACAGCCCTTTAAGGTAATAAAACTTTTCACCCTCCGACTTTAAATTATTATTATTAAGTACCAGTGCTGTGAACAGGTCGATAAAGGATGGCCACTCTGATGCAGCCCCTGAGAAAGGTTTAATGTTAATTTTAGGTAAAACGACATTAGATACATCGTTTGGCCTAGTATTTAAATTGAGTGATTCTTTTTGCTTATTTTCTATTAGAAGTTCAAGCATAGCAATACAACTTTCAAAACGGTCGGCGACAACGTTCTCGGCCACATCGTCGGAAGAGTAGTTGTCGTCGTCCGGGTTAGATAATGAAACGATTTCCAATTGGACTTTTTGATAATTGTCATAGTGACCAGATATGCTTTTAAGTTTGACTTTAAGTATATAGACCTCTTCGGAGCCAGTCAGCTCCGACACAAATGTTTCAATTCGAGATAATTGCGATTTGAAACCCCCTCTTTTATTTTTCAAGTGATTTAGCGACATGATTGAATCAAAGTGTAACCAATCAAAGTTGAACTCCACCTGAATTAAAATAAGCTTCTAAAGTAGCGAGTAAATTTTTACAATATATGGAATAACCGAATAGACAAAGAGATTTTCCAATCAATGCGATAAGTATTTCAATATTGTAAGAAAATACCTACCTACTTATAACCTACTTATAACCAAATACACTAATCAAATATTCAAAGTAATAATGAAGAAAAGACTGTGAATTATTTTTCACAGTGTACTAAAATTGTACGTGAACGGAAAAAGATAAACAATATTGAGATACATAATCAAAATATCTAATATTGAGAAAATTGTAAATTATTTTTAACAGTGTAGGAAAATGTACCTACTTATAACTAAATACACTAATTAAATATCCAAAGTAATAATGAAGAAAATACTGTGATTTATTTTTCACAGTGTACTAAAAATGCATATAAACGCACATTGCTAATTAATATTGAGATTAATAAACAAAATATCAAACATTGAGAAAACTGTAGATTATTTTTAACAGTGTATGAAAATGTACCTATCTATGACTAAATACACGAATCAAATATTCATAGTAATAATGAAGAAAATACTGTGATTTATTTTTCACAGAGTACTAAAATTGCATGTAAACGCAAAAAGATAATCAATATTAAACAAAGTATCTAATATTGAGCAAACTGTAAATTATTTCTAACAGTGTAAGAAAATGTACCTATTTATAACCAAATACACTAATCAAATATTCAAAGTAATAATGAAGAAAATACTGTGATTTATTTTTCACAGAGTACTAAAATTGCATGTGAACGGAAAAAGATAAACAATATTGAGATACATAATCAAAATATCTAATATTGAGAAAATTGTAAATTATTTTTAACAGTGTAGGAAAATGTACCTACTTACAACTAAATACACTAATTAAATATTCAAAGTAATAATGAAGAAAATACTGTGATTTATTTTTCACAGTGTACTAAAAATGCATATAAACGCACATTGCTAATTGATAAACAAAATATCTAATATTTAGAAAACTGTCAATTACTTTTAACAGTGCAAGAAAATGTACCTAAATATAACTAAATACATTAATTAAATATCCTCAAACTTAACGATGTATTTATTATACCATGTATTATTGAGGTAACAAAAACCCGACATGTAAATAAACACTAGTTTCTTCAAAATATGCTGTTTATAAACACTTCCAAACCGGCTCCTAATCCTATACACCCCCCTTGAGCGAGGTGTCGTTGAAGTAAAAACGGCCAGCAGTTGACCATTCTAGATTCAGAACTCGCTTCGCGCGCTGTTGCCGGACTGTCTTTAATTTCCCGAGCAATCAAATCGCACTTATATACATATCACTGTTTCAGTATTTATTTTTTACAGTTTCTCAGCCCTCACGAGAGTCTAATGAACAACTTTTTGGAATGTTTATTAGAGAAAAGAAGAATAGGGTTCAGACAGACCCAAGAAATCAAATTGCCGCAAAGGCGGAAATGGATATATCAAGTTGCTGCAGAGGCAAAAATGGATATGTCAAATTGACAGACTAGATCCGGCTCGAAGGACCAATAAAAACTATGTACGAGAAGGGAAATTCGCCTTAGCGATATTTGGCTGGTTCCTCTAAGTTTAGTTGGTTGATCCTTTCCTTCCCGACATGTTTTTGAGTATTTTAAAACAAGAAGACTCGCCAACCTTTTGTTGACGGGAACGCTGAAATTGTCGTGAGAATAAAGGAGTAATAAAAATACGGCTCACTCACAATCCCTCTATTTGAATTCTTACAAGAACGAAGTACCAAACTTTAGTATTGGATACGGCAACAGCGCTAAACTACCGTTGAACCGGTCTAGGCGACCATGCGGATTCAAACAATAATTTTTAATAAAAATAGTACTTACAATACAGAAATTCACCGACCAATGTCGGAAAAGCACTTCACGTCATATTTACACTCTCATTAGTTGCAGTTACATTAAATTGATAAACGAAATTAGGTATGTATTTAAACCAATGAATCAACACTTGATCATATCGTCACAAGAGGTGAGCCAAGACTACTGACTGCCTTTCGTTGGCGATAATTTTTCGGCTAGTGGCGCAGAAGGTACCAATTGGATCCGTGATCATAAATAAAGGGCGCGGAGATTTAAACTTCGAACATTTGTCTTAATGTTAAATTAAGATCCATTGTAGGAATTTATGGGAAATTCCTACACAGGGCACGACCGTTTAGGCCGAGAGTCGGCTGTTTGGTGATTCACATCAACTCGATGTTCACTCCTGTCTGATTTCCCCTGTGACTCGAGATCTTGGGTTGCAGGAGTCTTGGGGCGCTTTGACGGACTGCGTACGTGCTGTAGCTCGCCACACTTTCGGCATTTGATCTTCTTCGGTTTCTTGTCTGCCATACCTTTCAAAAAGTTGATGATCTGGTCAAGTTTGTCATCGTCATCTTCTTCCTGCATGGTCCTACCTTTGTTGTATCCCGAAGTGACCGTAGCCGCTTCATATTCAAGAGCAGCAGTCAATGCATCGACCAATGTTTTGGGATGGGCTAATCGAAGCGTCGTCTCCATATCGTCAATAAAGGCCTGGATGCCTAAACATTCCATCATGTTATCTGGTGCTGATGGATAAGCAAATCGAAATAGTCGGGCAATATCCAGTTCATACTCTTGAAGGGTTTCATCAAGTTTCCGCCTTCGGTTCTTCAGCTGAAATCTGTACAATGTTCGTGACCGAATCGCAGGTCCAGCTTCTTGTTCAGCTGCTCAAAGTCATCCGTTTCTTCAAGAGGTATCGTCTGAAGTACATCCAAGGCATCTCCCCAAAGCGCGATAAATAAGTTCACTGCCTTCTCTCTATCGGACCAATTATTCACTCTAGCGGCTGCTTCAAATTGCTTCACATAATTGGTCCACGACATCTTTCCATCGAACGTTGGGGCCTTGACTCGGGTAAAACTGCCAATATCATCTGTCTTGGGTTGTGTTTCTGGCTTGCAGATCTCGATCTTCTTTTCTTCTGCTGAAGTGTCTTGTGTTCTTAAATCGGCAATATTTGTCTCTAACTCCATGATTTTCTTGTCCATCTGATTTTCCATCGTTGTCATCTTATTCTCTTCTCCATGTCTGATTTTAGAGACGAAATTTTATTCTCGACTTCAACAGCAATGTCATTTTTCAATGATAAGATATCTGCAGAAATATCATTCTCCATAGCAGAAATCTTCTCGTCCATATTAGTAGAAACCTTGTCCATGTCAGCGGAAATATCGTTCTTCATGGTTGAAATATTTTCTTCCATGGTAGAAATATCGTTCTTCATATTAGCAGAAATATCGCTTTTCATTGTGGTAATCTTCTCGTCCATATCAGCATAAATATTAGCAGAAATTGACGAGATTAAGCTGGAAGCCTCGTCATTGAATAAAAATGTTTCTGGATCCAAACTGTCACTTACCAGTGCCACTTTGAGTCTTTCTACTAATTCACTTTTCTTACCGGACGTTTCCAACTCACGATCTTCCCATTCTGCTCTTAACTCAGTCACTTTCAAGTCGCATAGTTTCTTGGCCATGTTTACGTAGCAATTTATTTATATTTTCCTACTTCTGACAGCAATGTAAAGTTTTTCTAATTTATTTAAACAGTAAACGGGTGGGATAAACCTAAACACACGGTATTGGCTACTTACTAATTTATATACACTTATCTATTCACTTAAATATAATTTATATACACACAATCTCAATTATTAATTTATATCAACACTTTACTGTTCGCTATTTCGCTGAATTCATGTTTATTTGTCGAGATCACTTTTCAAACTAAACTTCTCCGCTGGTCGATCCTTTATATATATATATATATATATATATATATATATATATATATATATATATATTGGTGCCTTTTTTACTAGATAATTCTAGATTGCGGCTTACACAAAATCAATTGGCTCTCTGGCATTTTCTAAATAAGACTGGTCACAAAAACAATGTCTAGATAAGATAGTCACAATCGTAAACAATTCTAAGAAATCCTCACGCATCTGCCATAATTTCAACTTTCATACATGGCTTGGACAGAGTCGGATTCAAGGACTATACCAGTGTGCTGTTTCGTAACAGTATTAACAATATCAGGTGAAACAGCAGACCGGACAGATTTAATATTTGTGGTAAACCTTTGTGTCAGAGCTGGGTGTCTCTTCAAGAACAGTCTTATCCATTCAGCATCAGGAAGATTATCTGTAAATTTTGTTATAGCAGCGCCCTTTCGATCTAGATAACCCTTCACAATTTTTCCTAGTTCCTAAGAATCTAGATAAAATCCATATGTCAATGCTGCTATGTCCGCCTCGTATGAGTGTTGTTCATATCCTTCCCGTAACAACTGTAAATCATCTTTTGGCGAAAATCTTATTTTATTTTTGGCCAAAGCCATTATTATTCCATTTAATTTAAACTAGATTTGAACGAAGAAAGTTGTATTGCTTTGGTAATGTCCCGATTGACGTATTCGGCTCGATACGGATAAGGTTTTGTCTGTACACTAAGATACGTAAGCTCACAGAGCACGTGCGTATGTGAACGCAAATGATGCGCAAGGTTCAAAGCCTACGTTTTCGTATATAGTCCAGGCGGTAGAGTAGTAAGAGTAGGGTGTAATGGATGTTGTTTGATAACGCAAAAATTTGTATGCAGAAAGTTGCCGAATATTGTGTACAACAATAATCTATGTTTGCCTACTCCAAAAAGTGCTTGCTAAATGCTGTAGAACAACAAATGTACGGAAATATCGAATCATGACCCATTTTTCGATACATTTGTGTCTAAAACTTTGGAACAAAGCCTTAAATAAGAAAAAATTACTCCTTCTTTTTTGTTTATTTGACGATTTCCCGTAAGGTTATGAGAATCGCGTATCGAAAAACTTTAATTTTTCATGAATAATATGCGAAAATTAGTAAGAAATCATACGTAAACTTTGAGAAATTTTTTCGGTAAGTAAATATTAATAAATAATTATCAAATTTTTAGAAAAGATAGTTAAACATATGACAATTACGCACAAAAAATTTTGTAACGATCGACAGCGTAGTTTTCCACTGCCACAATTATTAATTAACAAACTATAAAAAAGTTAATCGCACGTACCTTGTTTTAACAACGGCGAAAAAGGAAGACGCAATTTTCAATAGTTACTTAGTGTCATAACAAACAATAAGCAATTATTAAAATATCCATTTTACGTTTTATCAATTTTTTTAAATTTTGTCAAATTTTTTTCGATTATAAATAATTTCTCATTTACAATATCGGTTCGATGTAATTTAAAAATTGTTTCCCATCTGAATACTGCTTTATAAGCACTTTCATTCAAGCCCAAATTGACGAAATTTGACCGTTTAATAATTTATGACTCACTTAATCGTTAAATCGAAATTAAAAAAATACTCTCTTATAGCTGGTTGCAAATACTTTCTATATTCGTCTTGTGCTTTTTGGACAAATGAAAGCCTAATGAAAGAAAAATCGATGAAAATACCGTAATCAGAGGAGTTCGTTGGTCGAGCGGCGTGGGAGCAAGAGTGGGGATGGCGGAGAGCAGCTGTGCTGTCGCGCGGCCCGGGTGGTTCAGAATGTGAATGCGCGGTAAAACATGAGTTATCTCGGCAACGGTAGCACTTATCGAGACGATTTTTTTTAATTCGATGTAGCGAAATGAGAGGAATCAGAATATGCCATCAAAAAAAGAAATTTTGCACGAATTTCAAGATCAAAAAAGTATGCTATTTTCATTTGCATCAAAAAAATAGTTGTATGATTGAAAAATTATTTTGTTGCTTAATGTTCATCAAATCATGCAACTAATTAAACATGTCAATAATAAATATTGATAAAAAGTATATTTTCTTCCTTAAATGGTCTTTGTTTATCATAACTAACCGTCCTTTTTTATAATAAATTGTATAGATATGGTATCGCTTTTTTTCCATAAAATGACATTATTAAAGTAAAATAAACATTTTGCAATAATAATACTTCAGCCTAGGTATACATACTGCGTAGGAACAAGTAAAAGCATTGGGTTACTTTGATCCAAAGAGATCGCAGTTCCCTCCTTGGTATTTATAACTTAGGCCCCGCCTACATATAGGTGCTTGGGACTCTAATATCGTCTCGATAAGTGTTACCGTTGCCGACATAACTTATGTTTTACCGCACGTTCGCATTTTGAAACACCCGGGCCGCGCGACTGCACAGCTGCTCTCCGCCATCCCCACTTTTGCTCCCACGCCGCTCGGCCGACGAACTCCTGTGATTACGGTATTTTTATCGATTTTTCTTTCATTAGGCTTCCATCTGTCGAAAATGCACAAGACGGATATAGAAAGTATTTGCAACCAGCTATAAGAGAGTATTTTTTTAATTTTGATTTAACGATTAAGTAAGCCATAAATTATTATTAACTTTGTGGGTCTCTATCGCCGGATCTACACGGTCAAATTTCGTCGTTTTGGGCTGAATTGAAAGTGCTTGCAAAGCAGTATTTAGATTGGAAACAATTTTTAAATTACATCGAACCGATGCTGTAAACTAGAAATTTATTATAATGGAAAAAATTTGACTGAAATTTAAAAAATTGTAAAACATTATTAAAACGTAAAACTGATATTCTTAGAATTGCTTATTGTTTGTTATAACACTAAGTAACTGTTAAAAATTGCGTGCTCCTTTTTCACCGTTGTTTAAACACGTACGCGCGATCAATTTTTTTATAATTTGTTAATTAATAATTGTGGCTGTGAAAAATTACGCGATCGACCGTTACAAAAATTTTTGTGCGTAATTGCCGTATGTTTAACCATCTTTACTGATAATTTGATAAATATTTATCAATTTTCACTTACCGAAAAAATTTCTCTAAGTTTACGTATGATTTTTTACTAATTTTCGCATATTATTGAAGTAAAATTAACGTTTTTCGATTCCTTGTCGGAAATCGTCAAATAAACAAAAAAGGAAGAGTAAATTTTATGATTTAAGGCTTTGTTTCTAAGTTTTAGACACAAATGTATCGAAAAATGGGTAATTTTTCGATATTTTGGTACATTTGTTGTTCTACAGCATTTAGCAAGCACTTTTTGGAGTAGGTAAACATAGATAAAATTGTTGTACACAATATTTGGCAACTTTCTGCATACAGATTTTTGCGTTATCAAACAACGTCCATTTTGATTGCTCTATCGCCTGGACCAATACGCAATAGGACTTGTTTAATACCTCTATTATTATTCGCGTATTCGTTGATATTGTTGCACGTGTTCATAGCAGAGTGATCGATTTTCTACCGCAGAGGGAAAGGTTCTGATTCATTTTGGTGTCGGGGAACCCAAAGTTTTGGAACATGGTCCACAGTGAGTAGAAAATGCAGCTGAAGAAGGATTTAAAATGGAAGGAAGTTGCTACACAATTACGAAAGTTAGGAAAGATAGGTAAGTTCTGCGTTTAAATATATTTTTTGAATGATCTCGGCTATATATATATATATATATATATATATATATATATATTATTTTGTTTTAATTTTTTTTTAAATGAAACTCAAGGTCTCTAGTTAATTCCACAATATAATACAAATTATTGAAAATTCTAAAAAATTGACAATTGTTTCGGGTCGAGACAGTCAATATATATATATATATATATATATATATATATATATATATATACGATGAGAAAACTGAAACGAATAGTCGGATTCTTCCATTGCAAGATATACCTACTAATACTACGTTGTTATTTGGTACTTCTATATCTATTTTTCAAGTTAAAGAATAACATTGTTTTTCATAGTTATATTTTCAGATGTGCAATGCAAAATGCGTTGAAAGAGTATCCATGATGATTAGAGAAAGCAAAGGAAGTGAGAAAAGGAGATGCCGATAGGATCAGCAACTGACAAGAAAAGAGCATCATGCTGGGATCGCCTTCGGTTTTAAGAGTCTATGGAAGATATACGCCAAACATTATCCAATGCAAAAACTCAAGATTTAGAAATGCGTGGAGATTATTAGAATGACGATCCAGCTTCTGAAGACTTGATGCTTCTTCACAGCCACTTTCACAGTCCTCGGAGACTGTAATGTCCCCATCCTCCCTACAGAATCCTTCAGTCAGTTCGCATTCAGAGGATTCAGACACATTCCGCAAACCTTCAAGCAATAGAGCAAAGGAAAGTTCTGTTGCGAAGGAACTCGTTGCAGATAGACATAAGAACCAACAGCATTTGCAAATGTTTTTTGAGAAAGTAGTCCACAAGGAGTCAGAAGACGAAGATGACTTATTTTTCAAAAGCATGGCAAAAACAGTGAAAAAATTAGGGCCGTATCTCATCACTCAAGCGAAAAAAAATATTTGCTATCGTGATGGATTTACAGGAACAAAATCAACTACCACCAATTCATCATTTCGAATATAGAGTATCCAGGAGACGAATGCTACGAAACATCTTCAGTACCTTCTGCCACCCGTTCCCATACTGAAGAGACCGAAAACAACCTAATATCCAAGGCTTTTGCGATGGCTTTTTCATAGGGCCACGAGTAATGGGCCATGCTACAACATTTTTTCTGTTTTATATTGATTGTTCATAATAGACAATTTTCTAAATCGAATTTGTAAGATTTCTGTGACCCCTTTTTAATGTCCTCAATAAATTCTGTATTTCATCACAAAAATTTTGAATAGGATTCAGACGATTCTTATTATTATCTGGTAGTCGTGCCTAATGTACGAATCAACGAAGTATCGAATTACGAAATTACTTTTTGGCTTGATCAACTTACCTCGAAGTGAGAGCCAGTTTTTCTGCAGGTGTTATTGGCTTCAGGGCGTGGTCAATTTTTCTTGAACCAGAGACAAGATGAAGGAGAATTGATGAGGCATACATCTGATTTTACCCCATCGTAGAAAAGATGTCGCATGATCAGGGTAGTATACACTCTTTCCTCTTCTCTCCTTAGAAAAATACCGCTAGACGGCTTTTGTCGGAGGACCTCGCCAACAATCACATCTTCACTATCCACAGTATTATAATTAATACTACTATTTTTGCCAGAAAACACAGTTTATCATGTAGAGCTCAAAACAAAATGGTAAACAGTACGTCGACTTTTACTTTTACTCCCCGCCTGACGGGATAGGCCAGCAACGTTTGTCCCATGCGGTGGAAAAAACCCGTCGATTGGAAAACCTGGCTTTACACAAAATTGTCGTTGCCATCGCTATGCTTATATTACAGAACGCTAAGACCAGTGGTGCAATCGTTAATAAAATTGCTGTTGGAAAAGTCCATGCGGTTAACCTAACTTTCAATTTAACTTTGTTCTAAACTTCAGCCGTTTGTAGGTGGGATATACTCTATTCTAAGAAACTATACCGTATAATCATGAATGTAAGGAAGATTTGCATTGTATGAATCTTCACAAGACTGGGTGCAATTCAATTCTGAATCATCCAACTCATCAATAAATTATCAATTTCAAATATATATATATATATATATATACATATATATATATATATATATATATATATATATATACATATATATATACATATATATACACACATATATATATATATATATAAATATATATATATATTGAAGAATGTTTTTTTTAGGAATGAGATTTGGTAAACTTCAGGCTAAATGTGGAATAATAACAATTTTAAGAGATTATAAAGTCACACTTAATGAGAAAACCCAATTACCTGTACAGTTAAAACCAACCTTTATCACGTCGGTGGAAGGTGGTGTTTGGTTAAATTTGGAGAGTTTGTGATTCAATAAGATTTGCTACATGTCTTGAAGATCAACGGTTTCTTCATATTTCTGTGTATTTTAATCATGTTCAATAAAAAATTAACCACTAACAGTTGTATATATCCATAAAATATCAATGAACCTTTAGTTAGTCGCGCGAGTCATATGGAGACATCCTGTTAATATTATACGAATATACTCGTATGCCGTTTGGCCTAAAAAACGCTCCTGCCACTTTTCAACGTGTCATTGACACAATTCTCCGTCCTTTTCTCTATAAACAATGTTTCGTAAACATGGATGACATAGTAATATTTTCAAAGTCTCTCCAAGACCATATTCTTCATATAAAACAAATATTCAGTGAATTAGAAAAATATAATTTGAAAGTCCAAATAGACAAATCAGAATTCCACAGAAAAGAAGTTGCCTTCTTAGGCCATGTCATAACCCCTGATGGTGCTAAACCAAATCCAGATAAAATCAAGTCCATCCAAAACTTTCCTTTTCCCAAAAATGGCATGCTCTCCTATTATCGTAAATTCATTCAAAATTTCTCAAAAATAACCTATCCAATAAATAAATATCTTAAAAAAGGAACTAAATTAGATTTAGACGACCCAGAATACCTCAATGCTTTCCAAAAGTGCAAACAACTTCATTGTAATTCTCCTATTTTAGCATACCCCGATTTCACAAAAACATACTTGGATGGGATCCAATAAAACATTTACTCAAGAATGGCCCAGCCTCAAGGAACCCACAGAAATTCATCACAAAATCAGCATCAACAATTTACATCTAGACGATCCAACCAAGCTACTACCACAGTTTCAAGAACCAAATTTGCTACCTATAGAACTTCATCAAAGCCATTTAGGAATAACAACAATAAAAATTTTCATTTTAATAATTCTACTATTTTTGTATCTGTATAGAAAATATTTTAGAAAAATCAAAAATCCAGAACAACCCCAAGGTGAACCAATGGAGCTACCCCAATCCCTATTGGAGCCAAAGCCACGAGGTTGTGCCTTTAACAAAGAGGGGAGGAGTCATATGGAGACATCCTGTTAATATTATTATCAAATTGCTGACAGGACGTTTCCCACATTATTGTATTCATAATTCTTAATCAGCAAACACGTGGAGACATCCTGTTTACAATTATTATAATTTTGTTATCAAGTATATTTTTCTTCTATTCAGCATTATAATACATTTCCTCATCTTTGTAAACTAAAAAAAGAAAGCAGTCATAATTGTAACTTCAAACGTAACTGATCACTAAGTTCAATAAAATCTTTTTAAAAAGTATATTTTTTACTTAATAAATTCAACTCGCGTGTATCTGGCAGATACTTGCTTTTGCTATTTACAGTTCTCTCCAAAACAGTCAATAGTAGGATTACTAAACGCAGAGTATTTTCCCAATCCAATGTATCTTAAATCCTTTCCTAAAAGGAAACACCCAACTAGTCCTTATTGCTGTTGCTATTGTCGTAAAACCCAAATGGCGTCGGTCGTGTACCTGCGAGATTAGATTTTAACGGGGTTACAATGCACTGAAACCTAAGGTTTATTGTGGACATAGTTGGACACGTTCTCATAGCTGCAGTGCTGCACACACAGGCAAGCCTTTGGACTTCGTCGAGGGTCTTCCTCGTGCTGTACTCACTTGCTTTTGTATGCCAAACTAGCCAAACTATTACCCTATGAGTAATTGCTGGTCTCACAATTATGGCGTACATCCATGGCAGTATTTTTGGGTTACAGCCCCACCTCTTACCCGCTAGATTTCTGCACGCTATCAAAGCTCTTATTGCTTCACTAGCAGTTATTTCAACATGGTTATTTCACGAAAATTCACTGTCTAGGGTTATCCGTAGATATTTAACTTCTGATTTCCATTCTATGATTTCCCCGTTTAAGGATATGGGTTTCATGGCTGGAAATGTTCTTTTCAGGGTAAATGGACTTACTATGGTCTTATTTGGGTAAATGTTTAGCCCCACTGGCAAGCACCATTGTCTTCTACGTGGTAACTAAAAATGAATTTCAAGATCGATCTACCTACCACGATGTGTGAGAAGCACTTCGGAACCTACGAGACCATGTGTTGGAATCCAGCGTGAAGAAACTGGTTATGCCTAAGATAGCGAGTAACCAGTTGGATTGGCGAATCATCAGGAACATGGTAGAGGTTATCTTCCGAGATACGGGTGTCCAGATATTAATTTGCAGCTACAACCCCCGTTATCAGTATCCGATGAAGACGGTGCCCTCCGTTATACCACAACGTGAAATAGCCAACATTACAGTGTTGGCTGTGGACCAAGACGGTCATCCTATAAATTTTCGTGGTGAAAGGAGCACTTTGGTGTTGGAAATTAGAGCGAGGAGCAACAGATGGGATTGATAATTAATCATAAAAGGCGTTCTGCTGCACATTCAACGTCATTAGTTACGCAACATTCTTCAAAGCAACATCAGCAGCGACAGCGACTTACATTTGCCAACAAATTGTTTTTGCAATCTTTAGGCATTTTGTTGAAAGAAAAACAGCGACAACAACAACAATGATAACTAAGTATGTAAAACGTACTCGTATGGTCGTATGGAGGATGTGCCTCCAATGTTTGATATTTATCGTAAGCCTAGTTTCGATGAATCGATTCGCAAAGCTGAGTACAGAACATATGCTCCGTTCATCAAATCATTCAGTTGCAGTGACATTGTGGAATTCAGCATCAATCAAGTTGATTCGTTTCTTGCAATGAATGAAACTTTGTTGTGTATTAAAGGATCACTCAATGTGCATGGAGGAGGTGATGTGAAGCTGGCAAATAATGTTGGTGCTTTCCTTTTCGATTCATGTACATATAGTGAAAGTGCGAGAGAGATAGAAACTGTTCGAGATCCTGGAATCGTTAGCGCTGAACGTGCCATGACGTGCTACAATCAAGAAGATTCCAATCATATGGCTATAGCAGGGTAGAATTATCCTAAAGACCCCATCCTAGATTCCATCGACAATTCATTTAACCTTCAAATTCCTCTTAAGCATATTTTCAACATTTTCAACGACTATCCTATGATTACGTGTGGACGACGAACAATACGTTTGGTTCGAGCTCGAAACGATAACGATTGTGTGCTAATCACGGAAAAAAACGTTTCTGGTACAGTTTCCACTACAACCGTTAACATCAACATTGCCAACATTGAATTAAAAATCAAACACTTTTTCCGAATGATGATATTAAGTTGGAACTCATGAAGGCCATTCAAAAGGATCATCCTATAGTTATTCCATTTAGACAGTGGGAGATACACGAGCTGCCTGCAATTACCAGAAATGCTAGACGTGAAGTTTGAGCTGTAAAAACTACAACTTCAGTCGTAACACCTCGTTATGTTATTGTTTTCTTTCAAACCAACAAACGTGACAACAACAAAACCGATCCCACCCTATTCGACAACGCTGACATTCAAAGTATCCGACTATCGTTAAATGGTGAATATTGGCCTAATGAAAGAATGCAGTTGGATTTTACTAAAAAC
The DNA here is from genome assembly GCA_963921935.1 of Galeruca laticollis. Lineage (NCBI taxonomy): Eukaryota > Metazoa > Arthropoda > Insecta > Coleoptera > Chrysomelidae > Galeruca > Galeruca laticollis. The sequence continues at coordinate 43,621,064 of OY998176.1, forward strand.
GACTACGATGAAGCCTATTTCAACTATACCGAATTTTATGCTAGCTATATGAATTCAACACAAAAGCGTCCGTTGGATTGTTCTTCTCTCAAGAAACATACATTGTTTGGTATTGATTGCTCTAAACAGGAAGAAAGTATGAAATCGTCCACAGTCGATGTAAAACCTGATATTGAAGCAAACATTGGTTTCCCCAAAAACACCAAAGTATATTGTGTTATAATACATGACGGCGTAATGGAGTATTTTCCCTCACAGAAATAGTTAAGACTAAATTGAGATGTATGTCGCAGTTGTACGTCAGTATTCGAGCAGTCATCATCATGAGAGTTGCGCTAGTAGACATTCAGGGTTTCGATATAGATGGAGTTTTTGTTGTCAAAGAACTCTGCATCGATGTTGGTTTTAAGCAGAGTCACTACATATTTTTACCTAGCCAATCAATTTCTACTTTAAGCAATCAGGATAAGAAGACTGTATCATACTTGGAGAAGAATATGCATGGCATTCGATACTTTTCAAAGTGTAAAATTGGTAATTTATGTGCCTCAAGATTATTCAAAACTTTCACTTCTGAAGGTTTTTGTATTCTTACTTCCTTTGTTTCTTCGTTATTCCTTAGATCCTTTTCTATTTAAGCGTTTTCTTTTCGCGTTTGTGCTCTTGTGTTTGCCAAAACATGTGAATTATTTATATATAAATCCTGAAGTTCTTCTATGGATATTCTCGATATGCTATCCGCGTAGTTCATTATACCTTTAACATACTGTATTTCAAAATCGTATTCTTCCAAATCGATCAAATTTCAAATTTTTCCTAGACAATGTATTCACCTCTTTATTGCTTAAAACTTTTATCGCTGAAAATGTTAACCAAAATTTTCTGATTAGTTTTGTTATTTTCCTTATATGTTGATTTGGTCCATCCTGTATGTATTTCAAACTGATTCTTCCTTTCTTCTAGTTCTTCTAAACTGTGCACGTTGTCATTAATCATTAATTTATTATCAATTATCTTAGCTTTAGCTCCACTTTCTCTCGCCTGTTTCATGTATCTTATTAACTGTTTCCTCTGTTCCAATATATTTTTTGGATAATCTTCATCAATGTATATCTTTGTTCCTTTTAATTTGCTCGTTCCGTTCAAAGTCTCTACTTTCTTATTCACATCTTTCATCATTATTAGTACTGGCCCATTTTTGTTACTGGTTTTGTTTCCTAATCTTTTACATTTCAAAATATCTGTTTTAACATCTACTGTATTAATAACCTTGTTCATTACATCTTCTACTTTGTTTTCTAGTTGTTCCTCATCTTCTTCGTTTTCTTCTTCTATACCATGTAATATTAAATTCTTCTCTCTAAAATTTTTCTGTGTCTGTGTCATGTTTCCTTGCAAAAATTCTGTTTTTTCCTTTAGTTCCCTATTTTCCATCCTTAAATCGCAGTTTTCCTTCTTTAATTGCGATATTTGTCTGCTCATTTCCTCCATTTTTCGTTCTATCTCGCATATTTTTACATTATTGTTCACTCGATTATTGTAATTTCCGTTCCTATTGAATTTCCTATCTTCAATAAAATCTGCCATAGTTGTTTCCTTGATTATACAGTCGAAATGTCCTTCCTGGATAATTATCGTTATAAAATCCTCTGTTGTTTCCTCTCCGATGATTATTCCTGAATTCAAAGCTTGACTTCCTGAAGAAATTCCTGTTATCCTTCATGTGTAAAACTTGTTGTTGACCTACTATACCTTCCACTGAAACCAATTTTGATAGTACCTCTTGCGTAGTTGCAAACTTCCCGCTGCAATTATTGTTTTGGTTGCATCCGTTGTGGCATTCGTAGTTACTGCTTTAATCGTTGCCTCCTTAGTATATTTTTTGGCTAGTCGTTCGGGCATCCCTTCCGATACGTATGCTGCCTGTAGTCTCTCCGCTAATTTTTCTATCTCCGTTGCATACTGTGTTACAAATTTCCCATTTTGTCTTACTTTACCAAGTTTCGCTAAGAGAAGGCTTGGATTGTTTCCTCTTATCCCCGTTTTTAGTTTATTCTTGATGTCTGTAATTGAGTTTTGCGTCGTGATTAAACTTCTGGCTTTTCCCGTTAGTCTCGTTTCAATTAGTAGAACAGCATTTTCCTTGTTACCTGTCGTTTTTGTTCGTAGCAAAACTAATGAGTCCAAAAATGATTGTAATTTGCTTGCTTCGCCGTTAAATTCGGTCGGTAAAACTATACTTGCAAAATTAAAAAAATTATTCATACTTGTCGCCATTTTCAAATGTTTGTTTATTGTTTGTAATACAATAGTGTCAATTTCCTCAAATATAGAGGTAGGTATTTTAACAATATAATTTAACGCTTAAAAAGTCCTAACAGTTTTATCTCTAATCCTAGCTGAATAATTTTTACAACACTTTTGTTGTACTAAACTTAAATTTTTCCAATTTTTGGCTATTAACTTATTATAAAGACCTACTATACTATTAATTACTTCAATATGTATATCAGGATTTTTAGGAGTTTCCTTTTTCAAAACCCTTTTTCCCTGTTTATTAACTTCTTCCACAATTAATCGTAACTTTTTTCAAAATCTTCCCACGTTATTGATATTTATAAATTCTTTTTTTTTTATGAATGAAACTCAAAGGCAATGTCACAGCATTTTCAATTGTAGAAAATAGTGCAGCTACTAGTTTCGGCCTACATACGGGCCATCTTCAGGCTACAAATTATTATTGTTACAATTAAAGGAAACATATAAATTCGTTCATAAGAATAGAATGCATAAGTACTTACAATTATTTTCACAAAGTCAGAGTTCCTGTTGTCTGCTTTCCTGCAATGCTTCGGTTGATGTCCCTATTCAACGCTCTTCGGTGCGTTTTCCATAATGACCAAATAAATAGAACCATTATGTGCATCGCAAAACTGTCTTGCTGTACCATAAAAGTATTATTGACAATGCCAGTTTCTTTTGCCTCTTTTTTGGTTGATGAACCTCCCATTGTTTCTCTTCTCCAAGTTCCCAAATTTAGATAGAAATCCATATACTTCTACTTGTCCTTACCATTTGTTTTACAGGAATATTTACCATTTATTACCATTTACCATCACCATTTGTTCTATACCATTACCATTTACCATTTACTTTGCAGGGTCATTTAACATAACCATTTGTTACCATTATACCATTAGCTTTACCGTTACCATTTTACAGTTACCATTTCCAATTAGTTTGCAGGATCGCCATGTGGTGGTTACTCAGTAAGTGCCTCTCGTATAAATTACGTTTAACATTAAGCCATTATATCTTTGAGGAAAACACTTACCTAGTAACCGTTCTTCGGGGGTTGAATAAACAACATCACTTATAAAAAATCACTGGGTATATTATATTTAAAATTAACACAAATACAATATCATCTACCATTTAACATATTCAAAATAATGATAAATGAATGAATCATGGGTTAGTTACACTTAGTTTTTATAGGAAACATTCATGTCAATTACCTCTCGATTCGACCCTCCGCGTGTGAACGCTTTGTTTACGTTAAATAGAAACGTGATTTCTGGGTGCTTGCCTAACCTTAAAGATCGATAGCCGTAGTTAACATTGAAAAATATAATATAGACAATTTAATAAAAATGTCTTTTTCTCCCCAATTCTATCTTTTTCGAGATCATGCATTTTATGAGGAAAAAGTTTGTTGATTGGTAAAACAAGAGAAGTCGCGCTTGGGTTGTAGAATAGAAAGCATGAGTGTAAATGTCCTCTACAAAATTATTTTTAATAAAATGATATAAAAGTAAAATTTGAAGCTAAAAGTTAAGAAATAGGAACATTATTAATCATTAAACTGTGTGAGAACGGGAAGTGGTGAGAAGGAGCATTTCTTCCGCTGAGAAATCCGCAAGAACTGGGAGACGCTAGCAGCAGTACCGTGTATAGCTATACCGAAGATACAAATTAAGGTCTGTGCTATTCAAATATTAATTTTGGAATTCCAAAAATAGTAACTAGTGAACAATAATATATATTTTGAAAGTTTCAATAATAATTTTCATGAAAATTCCAAAACATTATACGACGATGAATATCATATCACATACATGGATATCCAAAAAATTTAATTAATAGATATAGTATTGTACTTACTTGTTATAATTAATTCGTTCCATCATTGTTACGCTGTACGTAAATTATCATCTAGCTTCTATTTCTTTCATCTAATGCATGTTTAACTATTTCTATCTATCACTATTCTAATTTCACTTCACTCGTATTCCCTTTTATATATATATATATATATATATATATATATATATATATATATATATATATATATATATATGTAAATGTATAGTCAGTTTTAAATAATATATCGATAATTTCAACGAATATATGAACGTTAAACATTTCATACATGTAACATAGACTATGAATTCCACATGTAGTGTCGCGTGGAACTTTATGAGACCATAAGTTTCTACAATGCGCCGACGTAATAGTTCTCATGCTCCATGGTATTCAGTGCGCATGACTGTATAGAATGCAGGAATGGCATCAGGAAATTTGGTGTAAAAATAATTCTGAATTTTGATCTTAACAATTTATTAAAATATGTTCTTTAAAGTGTTGGTATTTTTATTTTTATTCAATATCTATAATAGATTTATCAAAATTTGCTCACTTCATTCCTTCTGTGGAATAATATCCTGAATCATTAAATTAAAAGGAGTATATTGATGAAAGATTTAATTTCCGGATATAGCGAATCATAAAATTTAAGAATTAAATATTCAAGATTAAAATACATTTATTTATGTGCGTCTTTAACCCAAAGGAAGGAGTCTACATGCCACCGACTCTATATTAAAATAAAAGCAACATTAACATATAACAATTCAGAGCTAGCCGAAGGTAAGTCAAGTCAAAACAAGACAACGACTCTTTTAAACTAAATAAAATAACTAATAATTAAAAATAATTATAATATATATATATATATATATATATATATATTTATATATATATTAACGAACTTAAGGAACTAAATAAAATTTAGACTAAAGGCAAATTAGCAGAAACAATAGGCTATGCTATAGTACACACCAGTGGTTTAAAAAGGTGCGAGCAACCCCAGCTAGGTAGTATTATGTAAGTAGGTTCGGCGTCACCAGTTTATCGACTAAACTAGAAGTCTCTAGTTGATCAAGAACTAGTCGATACTTTACAAAGCCACGGTGAACTACAAGGCATCTCCAAAAAAGGGGTGAGTAAGGTAATTAATGACTCCTGGACAGTCTACCAAGTGAAACAACAGTCTTTTCAAATATCCCCAATTTAATAAAAATGATAAGAAACATTGAAATGAAGAAAGATATAGGTATGGGGCGCAAAGTTTTCTATTATAATAATATCTTTAAAGCACAACGTGTTCAATAATTTGTAATGTATTTGTAATAATAAGCTTGAAGTAAAATAAAGAGATCGCAATACTAACTAGGACCTCGACTGGGCTGCTAGAAAAATTAAAAGAAACAAACTACAAAACAAACAAAAAATTGAAAGGAAGTGGACTTAGCTGGTTTCCGTTTTTCCCTGAGAATCGCTGAATGATTGGAAAGTAGAGGGCGTAGAGCACTGGGTATTGCAGTCAATGTCCAGACGAATTTTCAGTCAGGAAAAAACCCTAGAGAAGGAAACAGAGAAAATGCCTAATATTTAAATACAAAATACGGGAAAAAAAGGAAAATACTTTAATAATAGTTGTACAAAATTAATTAACGAATTACTTAATTATATTAAAAAGTTGAATGAATGATTACCGAAAATAAGGAAATTAAATCATTATAATTATAAACACATCAGTTAAAAGTCCAATACCTATGGATTATTATATTATACAAATTATTTGATCCCCTAAAAGAAGCGAAAAAAGTTTACTTGTATTCTACAGAAAATCATCTTATCATTGGCACAACCCAAGAAAATCATTATAAATATAATATTAAAGATTGACAACTGAGAATTAAACATTGTTTAAGTAATCAAATATCAATTTAAACTCAAATCAATTAGCAAAATAGAAGAAGTAGTAAACAATAATCAATGAAAATACTCACCTCTGGCCAGGAGGGTTTTTATATTATGTTTGTATTTGTCCAAAAGATTCGACAACTAAATACGGTGCCCAAGTCAAAGTCGGGATAAAACCACCGGGTGTCTAAACTCGAATCGACAAGCTCAAAAAAACATGGTTTGATTATCGAGAAAATTACTCTCCAATTATGAAATATGAATGTAACCATAATTAGCTTACCTGAAGAACGACAAAAATCCTACGTAGTAGTAGTTATCATCAAACTCCGCAAAAAATTCACAAAATAGCCAAGATAAACAAAAAAATAAGCTAAGATAGCTGAATTGACTTATGGGGATTAATTACATAGAGTTTTAATCAAATCCCATATAAGCTGGTTAATAAAATTTTAGATTAAAAACTCCAACCACTCTTCAAAATGCTTTCGATGGTAAAAGATGGCCGGCGAAGAAGGAGCATTTCCCAAATTTCGCACCAGGATCCTTGACAATATGCCATATGCGTAAAACTAAACTCCGATGCCAAACTTAATTGTCAGTTAACAACCAGAATAAATCAAATGGACATTCAATTGGATTATGTTGAGAAATGAACTATAGAAGGCATTGATTTTAGATAAATTTAATAACAATCGGCAAATGTGTTCCTAATAGTACTAAGCCAGTGTATGAGCAGAAGGAAGAAAATGTGTTCATAGCGCACTCAATCACGACATATACACCATTGAAATTTATAATTGAAAAATGTTCACGTAAGCATGTGGGTAAGCTTTGCTTACTTTTTCTGACAAGTAACATAGTATTGTAACAAACAAGTGTTTAAAAATGTTTGTAAAAAAGATAAGTTGTATTAACAATTGTAAATTTTCATCAATTTTGAAAAGATAAACCAAATCAATGGCACGACACAGTGTTATCCTGACCTGGGTGACATTCGTCATGTGCGGGCTACATATAGCAGACGAACTAATCGCGTATAAGTGATATCGAAAAAAGTCATTCAAAAGTGCCCGGAAACAGAAAAAACGCGAGTGAAAATATGGACATACAAGCTATTCAACGGAACGAGATGAATCTACAAAAAATATGGTCAGGCGTAGTAAAAGTAATAAAATTCTAGAAGTATGGCAAACAAAGCACCCACCAATTGTCATAATACTTCAAAACACACAAAAATTACATCCGACAATGCCAATTCTAACACAAAATGTCGATCTAATGAATTATGTAAATAGTGAACTACTCTATTTTGAACAAGCATATAAACGAGACGTAAACATGCTTTACACAGTTACAATACACCGAAGATGCTTAACAAAACGAGAAATACGCAAAAAAAGACTGCTAATGGCACATACACTACCTAATGCAGTCAGCCAACTAATGGAAAATGAACCTGGACACATAGGCAGAGTATTAGGCGAAGTACTTTATATCATAAAATGCATACCAGTAACAGTCGAGATAAGACGATGAAACGGATGTTACAACGACCTACCAATAAAAGTAAACAACGAAACAAAATTCATGGCTCCACTAACCAGAATAATACAAAACCACGCAGAAGAGATAGATTGCAAGAACATGATACCACCACTTTATTTTATAGATGATCAATGGATAGGTCTGACGCCACATCCCACAATAGCCAACCAACCAAAAACAATAAAAGTAGAAGAAGAAATATACCTCCATTTCGACCCCATTCAACCACTAGGAGCGAAGGTTCTGTACACGCAAGAAGAAGTCAATGCAGCACAAAGAGCCCTCACGTTCGGGACAGAGAGAAAAGCAGTAGAAAACATAATTACTCGCAGAGCAGCGGGAATGAATGCCAACAGTCAAGGCTACACCGTATCAAACACATTTGATACAAAAGAAATCAACAACCCCGCAGAATCCACCCTAAAACACACATGGGCATGGTTCACAGAATTAGGTTCAGTCATAAGTGGAATAATCGGAATATACTTCACATTCCAAACCATTAAATATATAGCAGGCACCATACTAAATGGAATTCGTATCCACCAAACAATAGGAAGCAGTATAGCACTAATAGGCAGCATATGGGACTTCATAACGGCATGGATAATTCACTCACATCTGACGAGTATACCAGAGGAAGAAACAATAGAGATAGAACAAATAACGCAGCAAGAGACGAGCCACCCAAGGTCACAGCATTGGACAGACAAAAGTCGCCAGATGAACGAGCTAGTGAGCAACAGTGTGGCGAGTGTAAACGGTCCCGGCCTAGGTCAGGAATACAAAAGGGCAATAGCGAAAAATTACCAAAAAAACAGTGCCGATCATAAATAATGAGAAAATGTAACATAAATGTGTAAAATGTATAAAAATGTAACACTAATTTTAAGATTATAGGCCACTATTGTAAGCCGACGGCCACACATAAATTAAGGGCAAAAGTAGGCTTACAGGAATTTTGAAGAAAAGGTATTGGACCAGGGAGGTCGCAATACTTTTACAAAGGGGGAAGTGATGTAATAAATGCGAATAACAAAGAGATAAATTTATTGTAGAAAATTTCAGAACACACGGTAAAACATATTTTATTTTAAATCAAAATAAAAAAAATTTGTTTAGAAAAATAATACTAGGTCAAAACAGATTAGAACAAATAAAACTTTTTACTGGGCGGAAACAAAATAATTGTTTTGAATACAATTATTTTGATAACGAAAAATTAGCACGCTTCAAAACATAAAAAGTTGATTTTGCAATTCGACAGAAAAACCCCAAACCTAATTCGGGGGAAAGCAAAAACGAGGTGCAGAGAGCGGCAGCAGAGAGTGCCTGTCGAAAACGCGAAGGGAAAAGTCCTTTCCCTGTCACGGTGACGGTAGTAGTTTTTTTAGTGTTAGCGGTATCAGAGGAAAAGTTCTCTCCGTTGTGTCAGGGTGTAATAGGGATACTGAGATATTCTTGACGGTGAACACTATTCCCCGTTTTGAGACACAAAACGGTAGAATCACCCTCTACGCTAAGTTCTTTTCTACAATACACGATTCCGGTTATGCACTACCTGCACTACCACTACCTGCACTACCCGCAGTGGCTAAAAAGATTAGCGAAGAATAAGCAGTATCCAGGCCAGAGAAAAAAGGCAGTTCCCAACGCCGTAAGTTTTTGAACAAGTTGAGATTTAAACTTTGTTTCAGTTTGAGACATTTATTCGTTATTATTTGCGCTGGATTCTGAACTTGGGAGTTATAATTCTAATGTTATACATAGGGAGTAGCGATAAAAAATATATCTAGTTCATTTTCTGATCTTTCAAGGGAACTGGACACATCTGGTCGTTCTCAGTTAAACATTGCATGTCCAGGCTCACAAATTTTTGGGGGCACAGCTGGTTATGTAATATATATAATTTACCGTGTGTGATGATATAATCAAATTTTGCAGATTTCCGCAAACCTGACAAGAGTTAGGTTTTTTTTTCTAATTAGTAGTTATTATTTTGTAGCGCCACATAATTCGCTTCCACCTCGTAGGTAGGACGGAGATAGAAATTCACGCAAGGTTAAATTGTACATGGTATCAAAAAGGCCGGAGGGTATGATTTTCCATTTTTCTTAGGTTTCAGCGAACTTGTGCTGATAAATAATATAATATAAAAAAAATGTTATCTTTTGTTCAGACGTGATTCGAAATTTCTTATTTATTAGTAAAACTCATAAATATTGTAGGTGATTCCAAGACTTGGAATTTCGCAACTTGAAACGCCAGTGTCGATAAATATTTTATTGTTCTTAGCTCAGCAATATTTTATACGAATAAATTTCACTTTCATTTTGCTATCAAGGTCAATGCGATAAACCATCGTGAGATGGAATAACATTTCGATTTAAAAGGTAAACACATATAATATTTTATTTTTCGTCTCGACACCGGTGAATATCACGTTTAGGAGAAATGAAAAACATACGCCTCCCATGTGCTTTGGAAATACCAAAACTATAAGGGGTTAGTTTAGTTGTTCTAACGCAAGGCGAGGGCTTCGTCATAATTTTGTTTGGTGGGATAGTTATATGTGATACAGGGGTAGGTTAGGATGCACCGATTATAGACTTCATTTATTTGGGTAATATCGGGATTTTGTTTTATATTTACATATCTATATATATTTATATATATATATATATATATATATATATATATTAAAGTGAAATATATATATCAGACAAATTAAATCAAATCAGCATCATACAAATAGTGTGAATCTTAGTAGTTCATTAGTAAACATCCAATAAAAAAAAGAAATAATCCGTAAAGACATACACTATGTGGACGACATACTTATTTTTTCAAACAGTATAGAAGAACATTTAGAACACCTCAGAACAATCATAGCGGAACTTGACGAAAACGGACTAAAACTGAACATACAAAAATGCCAATTTTTAAAGAAAGAAGTAATATATTTGGGTTACAAAATCACAGAGACAGGAATCGAGATGGATCCAGAGAGAGTAAGAACCATTAGAGAGTACATAAGACCGAAAAATTTGAAAACTCTTCGAGGCTTCCTTGGGATGCTAAACTATTTCAAACGGATGCTGGGAAATCTAACCGATTTAGAATTACCTTTAATGGAATTACTGAGAAAGGGAGTGAAATGGAATTGGACCAGTAAACAGGAAGATGCTTTCAATGAAATCAAGAATCAGTTCATCAGAAACATAAAATTATATCATCCGAACTATGAGAAAACTTTCATTTTAAGGACAGATGCATCTAAAAACAGACTAGCTGGAGTTTTAATGCAAGAATATGATGACATGTACGTACCCATATCATTTGTCTCTAAGATAACAAAAAGAGCAGAGAAAAACTATGGAGTAAGTGAATTAGAACTTGCTAGCATCATATTCTGTGTAAATAAACTCAGATACTTTTTATTGGGAGGAAAATTCATAATAGAAACTGATAATCAGGCTCTGCTAACGATACTAACCAACAAGATGAACAATGCCAGAATACATCGATGGGCATTACTCCTACAGGAATATGACTTCGTGATTAAATATATTCCAGGGATTCAAAATGTAGTACCAGACTCGATCAGTAGAATGGATGGAGAGAAAAGATGCAAACGAAGCTAGAGTGGGAATTAATATCATGAAACAAAGTAGTGGTATGTTCTCGCTAGAACAAATAAAACAGGAACAACTATTATTAGATGAGAAATACAAAAGAAGATGCTCTGAAAAGGATGGAGTAATATATAAATTAGTACATGACAAGGAATTATATGTGGTATCTGAAAATTTAACAAAATTAATTGTAAAAAGAATACATTTAGATTTTAATCATTTAGGAATTAGGAAAACTCACATGATATTTCGGGAGAATTATATATCGAAAAATGACATTACTATCATAAAGGATATTATTAAACAGTGCGAACTATGTCAACTATCCAAGGAAAAGAACATTCATTATGAAAATGTACCGAAATCCATCATAGCGGAAAATCCATTAGATATAATAGCGATAGACTTCATATCAAACCTTATACCAAGTTATAATGGTAACAAACACATTATGGTAATCGTAGACATTTTTTCTAAATTTATTAGCACATATCCATGCAGTAAAACAAATAAAAATTCCATTAAAGAATCGCTAGGAAACTACTTCGAGAAATATGGGAAACCAAAGAAATGCATAATGGACAATGCAACATACTTCAGGAACAAAAAAATAGAAAAATGGTTGAAAGACCTGGAAATACAACAAGTTTTCACAAGTATAAGACATCCTAGTAGCAATCCTGCAGAACGAGGAATCAAGGAAGTGATCAAGCATCTGAGGATACTTACATACTACGAAAACCGTATTTGGGAAGAACGATTAAAGGAGACCACAGATTTTATAAACAATATACCAAATATCGCTACGGAAATAGCGCCTATTTCTTTATTCACAGGAATAGAACCAGACAGACCATGGTCCAGTGAAATTGACTACAACAAACTGATTAAAGTAGCCAGAGAAAGACAATCAAGACAAGCTGACAAATACATTAAACGGAAACTAGCTAGACTTAGAAATAGGAAAACATTTGAAAAGGGTGACTTGGTAATAATAAAAGCATTAAGAGTACCTAATCATAAAAAAGGAATATGTTCTAAGTTACAGTTACCTTATGAAGGTCCTTATTTAGTAGAAACCAGTCATAGTATAAATAGCTATAAGTTGATACATCCTGACACTCATCGAGAACGTGGAATTTTTCATATAAACCAGCTGCATCAATTTAACGCCAATCAGCCATAACTAAAATTTAAGAAACACTAGAATTAGAAAATATTTAAGTAATCAAGTATGAATTAATTTAATCTAATCAATCTTAATAAGAGTTAGGAATAGTGTAATAAGAAATTTATTGATAAACTAAGTATAAGTTAATTGCGACGATTTAATGACTTCTTCATGAAATTGACATAGGATTAAATTGGGAATTAATTAAACAAGTAATATATATGATAATGAAATTATGAGAAGAAAATCAAGGTAAACTTCTATAGAACATTCTTGTCAAATCAAGAATAATTCCATAGAATTTTAGGGAATGTTAAAGTGAAATATATCTATCAGACAAATTAAATCAAATCAGCATCATACAAATAGTGTGAATCTTAGTAGTTCATTAGTAAACATCCAATAAAAAAAAAAAATAATCCGTAAAGAACGTGTCAAGAAATTTTTAACTATCATATACAATTGATAAATTAATTTAAGAGATTGCTATTTAATTTATTATCTATTTTCTTTTAAAGTATATTGCAAAATAAATAACACCAACAAGTAAATTACGTCGAACGTAATATTATACATAATTGCGGTGATCTCTGTATATATCATTACATAAATTTTCAAACAAAATTCGATTATTACAATTTTATATTTTATAGACACTTTCGGAAACCCCGTATATCGCATAAACTTTTATAATTATTAGCAAACGTCAAGGTAAAAAGATCTACGCTAGAAGCAATGTTATGTTAGTAATTCGTACGGTGTAGTTCGGTGTGTTTTTCGAAATGCATAAAAACAAAGTGATTTCGTCAATACTAACGCAAGAATAGATATATTGATTCAGGAAAACAATGTTTGTTTATCAACAAATGAACTCGATAAAACAAAATTAAAAACAATAAAAAGTTGTTGATTTTGAGCTTAAGAGAGACGCCGTGGAATGAATTAGAGGGTGGACGTGTAAAATTTTATCTCCTCAAATTTCTATTAAAATTTGAAATAACTTAAATAAATTATCAGAAAATATTAATCAAAAGTGTTCAGACGACGTTTTAAAGTGAATAAAATATAATACATTCCGTATAAGTAAAAATAAGTGAACTTTAGTGAAATCATCTAGATTGGTAAGAATATATAATTACCTTATTACAATTATTCTGGTGGTTATCCAAGGTATCTTTAATAGAGATACTCTGCTGACGATATTAACCACATATATTATCATTCCTACATCTTGGACTTCGTTTTTGTTCGATCACAGCTGATCATTTTTTCCTCCAAGAACAGCACATTCAATGCTATGCTCTATAACTAACGATGAACATTTTCCACGTGTATATTGAACTTTTTCTATAAAAACATTTCACTTATATATTTTATACGTAGGTTAATTGTCTGTGGTAGCAATTTATTGGTTAAACGTTAGTATTAATTATTCAATCTCCACTGATAACGGACACAAACACTAAATTCATATTAAATAAGTATTCACTAGATTTTTGCATAATAATAATAAAGATTCCTAGACACATCACTTTGCCTTCCATTTTGTAAACTAAACAAAACATTTAACAGAACAGCACACTACACGTTTTCGCACTTAAAGATCTATGGTTGAGATTGAAAGTTTTTTTGGATGTACATTCAAACATAGAATAGGAATAATGATACACGAAATTTATTTGTTGAGTTTCAATAATATTTATAGTAATGAAAGCGTTTATATGGTTGTTCCGTAATAATGATACAATAATGAATTTAAACGTATAATATTGGTTTATTAATTGATTATAAAAATTTCTTATCTTTTCTCATTAATTAAATTATGTTCAATTGTCCAGGTTCGTCTTATTTTTTCTCTGATATCTACCTATAGTTTCTTGTTGCTAGCAAACGTCAAGTGCCGAATCTCATCCCTGAGATACAGTATTTAAAAGGTAAAGTAAAATTGATAATAATTTTGAATTGGGTATAGCGGTAAGCGTAACCAATTCTGGCGCCCATAAATAATAATAAAACATATATTAAATTAAAATAAAAAAATATACGTAATAAAAAACAGCAGCCCAACTGAGGTAAATTAAAAATTATAATATAAAATAGCACTACAACATAAGGGCGTAAGTAAAATTATATATTATAATATATATATATATATATATATATATATATATATATATATATATATATATTATTGTGAAAAAATAATGCTACACCCTAAATATCAAATAATGAAGAATTAAGATTATGTATTGTAATCTAAAAGAATTTTTTTAAGTCAAAAATTTTTTTTAAACATTTGAATGGAGAGAATCTGTACGATCCACTATTCGATAGAGAAGACATACAGAAAGGACAGACTGTATAATGTAGGGATAATTGCGAATAGGTGTGATAAACAATTCATATGAAATAAATTACCTAACGAAACTTTTATCAAAGAGATCAAGTATCAAAATTTGTTCATAATAAGAAACTAATAATGCTTTATTCTGTAAAGTCAAGCTAATCTCGTAATATTTGTTGATTAAGACATTAAAATGAGATAGTGTAGATGTTTAGACATAACAGAGCAGGAAAATATAAAATAATGTGAATTTCAGAGAACATGACTTATAAAGAAAACGAATTTTCATTTTGCATACATATTTAAAGGTAACAGCTGTCATCTATTAAAACATTATGAATATTCATTTGACATACATACTTAGAGGTTAGGAAATGTCATTTTAACAATACTAAGAAATATTATTGAATGAAAATAATATAGGAAGTCTAAGCAATTAAAAACCTTAGAATATAATATCATGATATAATGGATGAACATTCCACTGGTTGAAATGAAGAATTTGAGTTATAAAATAAATAGTCAAATTTGATTGGTTAATAAACATTTAAAAAAGATCACATCGGCGACAACTGTGTTGCTAACGAAAAAAAAATCAGAATGTGAGAAAGTTGTTGATTATGGGGGCTATTGACTAGTAGGTTTTTCTTTTTGGGAAGAGATTTTTGGAGCAGCAAAATTTTTTGGGTAAAGTAAATTGAAATCATTTGGAAGACAAAATTTGAATATAGAATTTAAAACAAATACATTATACTTACAAGAGATATATCAGTGTAAGTAGTTTAGTTTATATAAATAATTAAAAAAGGAATTGTTGAATGTTGTAAAACACTAATCATGAATTTTATTTTATAAAATGGTGTCTTGTGTCTGGTGGAAGTAAAATAGCCAAATTAGTTTTCGAAGAACATTGAATAGTGGAATTTGTGTGAGCTGTTTGGACTTTGAGAGAAATACAGCATCGATTCCTGTTTTGGTAGAAGCAGAATGCCAACAGGGAGGTTTTCCAGGAGGAGAATCTGGAACAAACAGAAATCGTGAAGTAAATAAGGTAGTACAAGTTAGTTTATTAATGTATTAAGAGGTCAAGCGTACTTACTAATTTGTAAAAAAAAAACTAAAATTTTGTGATGCATAGACGCTGTTAAGAGTGTATTTCGCCGTTTTCTGAAAGTCAAATGTTTATGAAATTATATAACTGTATTTTAATATTATAATAATATCTCACCAGAGTGCGTGTGATTTGTATGAAAGAGTCATCCTTTTAGATAGTTGAATTTCTTAACAAAAAAAAAACACTTGTAAAAGTGTAGTGTATTTATTTTCAATGAATTAAATATTGTTTTTCATTTTGAAGAACGTTTTTTTAAATTACTTGAGTTATTCATTTCATCTGGTGACTTGTGCACCATCTACTTACCACAGGCAGAAGCTCTGAATGAAATCGATTGAACTATGCAGATATTTTTTAAGTAGGACAGGACCGTATTTAATTTGAAATCATTAAAAAAAGTAACATATTCTGATTAACAAATTTATTTTTAAAAATATAAAGCATTTATTAACTTTGGCGCTAATATATATAAAATTATAAAATCATTTTATTTAAAATACTTGAACTCTACCCTGAGATGAGAAGTTTTCATGTTGGTTAAATAAACTGTTTATCATACATATTAAATCCTCAACATACCGGGCAAATTAAACTATTTTCTCACCCAATTCTATTCATAATAATATGTCGGCCCAACGTAGGGCAAATTAAATTCCCATATAAAATAAACTATAATAATATATATATATATATATATATATTTTATTATAAATTTGTGGTACCGAAACTTTATTCAGATCCCTACCTCGACTTTCCCACTAGAGTGAGCAGTGCATTTGGATACGAGGCTGAACAAAAAGATCAACTCTGTCCTGGCAATATAATTAACCGTTTTAAGCCCAGGAGGTCCTCGCCTAAATCGGACTGGATTTACTCTTTTCACGCTCGGCTGCTTCATTTCAATTGGTGACAGCAAGTTATTACACTGGTGACAGCGGACCCGAGATAGAAGGGTCTAATTTATTTCTTTTGGTGACAGCATTCATTAGAGAGGTGACAGCGGTTTTCCAGATATAGGGTTGACTTGATTAGTTTTCACAGCGGTTTTGCATATACTAGGTTGACTTGATTAGTTTTCACAGCGGTTTCCCAGATACAGGGTTGCATCGATTAGTCGCCAGACGGCGAATTTTAAAATACAGGGTTATAAGCCAGAAGGGACGTCAGTCTTCAATTATTAGAACTCATAACAGCATTTTTCGACAGATTAGTCTTTATTAGTGTTTTTAAATGAAACTCAAGGTCTCTAGTTAATTCCACAATATAATACAAGTTATTGAAAATTCTAAGAAATTGACAATTGTTTCGATAAATCAATATCATCGTCAATTTAGATTAGTCTTTGTAGGTCATTCCGTCATACAATTGATTTTTTTTTTCATTTCTCTCGTCAAAAGAGAATATATTAACAAAGAAGTAAGTTGTAGTTATGCAAAAGGGACGAAATCCGCCCATCCCAAAATATCCTATCTATACACCAAGAAGCTATCAATTTCAGGCGTCGTAGAAGCCAAAAAGGTAGGAGTAGTATAAGTTTATAACATTTACAAAAGTTCTTTTTGATAAAAATCAAGTTAGACAGCGATATGCCAGTCGATTTTCAAAATAGGTTAGGTGCAGGCAGCCAAAGAAGTCCAGAAGCTATGGGAGAAACGAAACGTGCCACCCACACTGAGGGTAGCACAAGCGCAACCAATAGGGGTAATTGCTTCGACTTTAGCCGATTTCACAGGTAGAGATACGGCTAGGTACATAGAAAAACTCGAGTTACGGGCTAAATTAGATGGTTGGACGGAATCGGAAACATTGACATTATTAAAATTTAAACTCGCGGGCGTAGCTCACGATTTTTTCAAAGCCGATCCAAGGTTGGACACTGGACACGGTGTCATATCCAGAATTCAGGGAAAAATTATTTCGGAAATTCGTTCCGAAAAAATCCATAGCAGATTGGTGGATGCAACTAGTTCAAAGCTACCATCAACATGATGAGGACGTAGCGTCGATCTGTACCAGATTAAGATTAACGGGAAACAAAATATTGGAAGAAGACATGAAGGGCGCAAGTAGTGAACAAATACCAAACATACGAAGAAAACATAATGCGGGCCTAATAAATCAATTTAAAGTGGGGTTAAGAAAAGATTCATTATGGCAGGTAGGTTTTTACATTTCACACAAATACGATATGACACTAGAAGAAGCGAAAGAAATAGTCAGTTGTCAAGAAACGGCAGTAACTTTGATTAGCGGCAGAAACAGTGGCCACAAAGTCGGCTTTATGAGTGAGCAACTGAGGTGCACAACGTGCGGAAGGTCGAACCACACTCCGGAGGAATCTAGGCAGAACGCGAAATGTTTATTCTGTGTCAGACAAGGTCATTGGATGGCTAATAGCAGAACGAATGAAGCAGAAGGAACAAAAAGGTAGAAAAGAGGCCAAATGTGTGTGAAACAAGAACACTGGGCAGCAGATTGCCGAGAAAGAAGAAACAGAGCAGCAAACACATAACACATGCTATTACTGCGAGAAACAAGGGCATTGGGCCAAAGAATACAGAAAGAAAGTGTTCGACGGAACAAACAAACGGAATAAAACAAGTTCGAAGTACTATAGATAGAACGACGGAAAAGCAAGTCCAGGGTAAAAGTAGAAAACAAGGTATCATGACGGAAAACACGAAACACAACAAGGAAGCTACGGAGAATATAGCAGATATAGAAACCAAAGAGAAGAGAATTATAATTAAGAGGCACAGAGGAGGTCTCAACAGAATAATTTGGGGAACTACAGAGGCGACAGACGCCAAACAAACGAGGATAGAAGAGGGAACTCTACAGAAAGAGGGCACACAAGTAATAAAGGATGGACGAAGCATTTGAACTAGTAAGGACCACAGTTAGTCCCTAAACAAGTGGTCAAGTGAATTTAAAAGGGGAAACAGAACATAAAAAAACACAAGGAGAGAAAACAAACCAAGAAGCGACAAATAGTTTTAATCCGAGAGCGGAAAACAATGAAAAGAAATAAAGAATGTATCACAACGAATCAACGTCGGAAACAAACGAGGTCGCCCCATACATAGTAATGTTACGGGTTAATGGTATAAACAGGCCATGTCTAACAGACACAGGTGTAGCGTACTCATTAGTAAATAGGTCAATCGTTGCAGATTGGAAATTAGACACACGGATCATAGAGGAACTAACTCTAGAAGGTATAACAGGACACACAATACAGTTGTATGAATCGACGAAATTGGCGATAGGCACAAATGGGATGAACTCCAACCTTCTCGCAAAAGCCATTGCAGCAGAAGACGCAGTAATGGGAGAAATACCAGTACTCTTAGGAAGAGATTTTCTGGAAGAACAGGTAACTAGGTAGTGTCTAGTAGTCCACCTTACGTATTAATAAAAAAAATCTTTTAATATTCATTCACATAAGTGAAGGAGCTATGCGGGTTCTAGACCATTCCTTATGTAAATTAACATGGGAAATCGCCAAGGTCCAACGTGGTAATTTTTGACTCAATTTCGATCTGAGCATGCGTCAAGGCGGCCGGATGAACAGGCGGATAGCCTATGGGTGGTTACCGATAGGAAGAAGTTTCCAGATGGTTTACAAGAAGTAGAAGAAGTCTCTAGATGGTTAGCAAGTGATGACGGTAGCGTCTACGGAAGTTATGCGAAAAGTAAGTGTGTATGTTGTTACGTGTATAAGGTAGAGGGTGGTTTAGAAGAAGCGAAGGGGTTTTTAAGGGTAGCGTCTACGGGGATTACGCAAAAAGTAAGGGTGTATACAAGAACGGGGGTTATGCAAAAAGTAAATAAGTGTGTATGTTTCTATGTGTATATGGTATCTAGGGGGTGATTTAGAAGAAGCGAAGAGGGTTTTAAGGGTAGCGTCTACGAGGCAGAGGAGCGTCTACGGAGATTACGTGAATGAGGGTGTATACAAGAACGGGGGTTATGCAAAAAGTAAATAAGTGTGTATGTTTTTACGTGTATAAGGTATCTAGGGGGTAATTTAGAAGTAGCGAAGAGGGTTTTAAAGGGAGCGTCTACGGGGGGGTCGAGTTGTTACGTGTATAATGTGTCTAGAGGGTGGTTTAGAAGAAGCGAAGAGGTTTTTGAGGGTAGCGTCTACAGAGATTACGTAAATAAGGGTGTATACAAGAACGGGGGTTATGCAAAAAGTAAATAAGTGTGTATGTTTTACGTGTATAAGGTATCTAGGGGGTAATTTAGAAGAAGCGAAGAGGGTTTTAAGGGTAGCGTCTACGGGGGAGGGGAGCGTCTACGGGGATTACGTAAATAAGGGTGTATACAAGAACGGGGGTTATGCAAAAAGTAAGAGTATATGTTTTTACGTGTATAAGGTTTGGTGAGATTGAAGTGGAATGAAAGACGAAGAAGACAAGAGGTAAACATGTAAAACCATAAGGGCACCATGCTGATGACGTCACTCATGCTCAGTCGATAATGGGCTATCAAAATTAAGAACAAATGAATAAACATTTTATTGTACAATATAAAATTGTTTTACCTGCAACAATTAGAAAAAAAGTGATTGTATAGAAATATTTATATAAAACTAGCAATACTCACCAAACACTGCAGTGTTTATCAGTTTGAATAGGTTCTTCTCAAACTCATTCTTCGCAGCCTTACGTAACTCGGTGTTTAAGTCAATGTAGGGCTTTAACCAAGAACTCTGATTGAATTTCGATACTCGATGTATTTTTGTTAATACAAGCCCATTCTGCAACGCTTGCTTCAATGCTCGGTAATGTATAACGTATTTTGTTTTATTAGTTAGGGTACCCATCAACTTAGTCTCCTCATTTGATCTTGTAGCAGGCATCATGGTCTTAGGATTGAGGTGTTCGGGGCAGAAAGGTATGTCCTTATGCAAATCATGTAAATGATGAGGATACTCCAAATCAACCTCGAGCATGTACCCCTCAGAAGCATCATCAGCAATTTGTGTAACGTCTATATTAGAGTCAACCCATTCAAATCCTCCATAAGGGAGATATTGTGACATAGCCCATCCATACTAAAACATTAAAATTAATTGAAATAATCACCTAAAATGAAAAAACTAAAAACATATCTGATTATTCACATCATAGTACAATAAATATTTCGATGGATTTGAAGGATTATAAGTGGGCATATACTTATTGTTGGCTCGAGCACGAAGTTTTCCGCAAACTTGACTAAGTCCACCACGTATACCACGCTCAACAAATAAAAACATGTCTACATCAGTGAGAACTTCCAATTCTTGTCTAGTATGTTTCAGCATAGCATCGAATGTAAATCCTGGTAATGTATAATAATGTGCAGGATCGATGTTATACGTAGCAATACAACTGGAAAGAAACTGCTCAAAAACGTCAGCAAGAAGAAGGATATCGGTCTTCATATACAACTCTACATATTCACCTAAGGTTTGACCTTGAAACGTATTCCAGACGCGTTGTGCTCTACTATAAAGTTTACGTGAGCAGGGTTTATCTTCGAGATTATTATAGAAAGATTCGTTAGGAGGTAACCTTGTTTCTTCGAAGCGGTTGAAAGAATTGAAATAGTCATAAGGCATCACCCCCTTTTTAGTTAACATTGTGAATTCTTCATCGGGAACACCAGAAAACTGAGATCTCAAATTAGGAAATTCGGTTAAATATGAAGCGAGTTTATCGAGAGATGATGCCATGAAGCGGAAACTGTCGATAAATTTGAACCGGATTCGTGCATCGTCAACATGTTTTGTGAAAGAAATACATTTTTCCTTTGTAATAGGGAGCAAATCAATAGAGCCCGTCATGCGAGTAGCAATGTCTTCGATAATTAAATTTGCATCATAACCAGATAAGTTGTGGAACACTACATTAACAGTAGGTGAATCCTGATAGTTAATATTGCACCCATCATGCGCTGCACGTCTATAATTGTTTTCGGGAATGAGATGATCATGATCTCGAACTTTCTTATCTGTAGCGGAAAATGGCGTTTCACAAATATGGCATTCGGTAGCAGCTTGAAACTGACGTTCTTGATTAGGCGTCATGTGAATTCCATAAGGACAAAGGAACACCGTACTGATATCTTGAGCAAGCAGATTCATTTCATCGGCAAACCATCGCATACAATCTTCACCCATATAACTTTTGTAAAAGGATAGCGCGTCATAGTATGAACACTTGAAGTAATATCCAACGGCTGCAGGGATATGCTGTTGTGGCTTCTTAGAATCCCCAGTCTGCTTCAAAACACTCTCGAGATCTGCATATACTATAAAAGGTGCCTTTACCTTATTCTTGAAGTTTTTGAATTTAAGAACGTTTTTTCCTGGTTCAGGCATTTTAATTGCAGTTTCGTTTAATTTTATACAGTCTTCAAGATGGTTATTAAGTGTCTCCTGTGATCTATAATAATGTAGACATCTATCACAGAAGTATTTCTTACAATTATGTTTACTGAGTTGAGTGGACAGAATTCTTGATAGATTATTTATCCAAACAAAGTGATATTTCGTTGGCGATTCATCATATTTATCTTGCACCATCAACAAATTTACATGTTTATTCATCTTATTTCTTGTAAGGTAAGTTGGCAGAGTAATGAAGGTCTTTTTATCTTTTTGTAGAATGTAAACATTTAGGGATATATTATTTTGCTTCTCAAAATTGGGGATCTGCTTGATAGTCATTGGAAATTGAATTCCTCTTAGTTTTAATACAGTCGAATAGTGAGGGTATGATGATGTTCTATCAGAATGGATTGTAACAGGATACAATGCTGACGTAACTGCCCATGCAAAACAACCATTATCTTCATTATTGACGTCAATACATGCCTTCTTCTTTTTTATTTCTGTAGGTAAATCAATATAAAAGGATCCTAGTTGAGGAGTATACTTATTGATGTTAACGCCTAAATTCAGCACCTTCTTCAATGCCCAACCACTATCACGTTCTTGAAACTCCTCCAAGTCTTTAAGGATAGTCGCAATGACTTTAGTATCAAACCAATCATCAATGTTTGTATCCTTATATATCGGAGAATTAGTTGTCGTAAAATACTTGAACTCATTAAGAATCTGATCTCCTTTAACAATTTCAAATTCACCTCCGAAAGCCATATTCACCTTAACAGCTACCTCCTTTTTTAATATATTATGTATACGTCGTTTAAAGAGAGCCCTACAATCTTTGAGAAATGCAATGGGATCCTTATGCTTCAGGTTTGAGATGCTACCAGTTCTGATGCGACCGTTTCATGCTGCATCCAGATCATCCCATTTTACACGATGTTTTGCGGTTTCCATATGAGATGATAGGTCTCCACCATGTTTTTGAATATATTTAAATTGGTTACGATATGACTTTATTTGAGTTATACTAGTTAGAATATGCTGCTTTTCTCCAATATTCTTGGCACTCCGTAACACATTATTCAGTTTTCTTATAGCTTTTCTACACTCCTTAAGCCCTCTAGTCACTTGGTGTTCATTATAATTAGATGTTATAAGCCCGAACAGAGTAGCAACATGTTTCACGAGATTCACAAAGAGACTCATAATAAGGATGAAAATTTTTTTCGTAAGCACTTTGAACAAAGAACTGTAATCGAATGAGCATTATTGAGATATGAGGGGTAACAAGTATACTTCTAGTCAGATGGAAGACTGAACGGTAACATTTTGTCTTAAAAAGACCCGCGATTGAGGAAATTTGTGTCTGTTTTTCCATAAGAAAGCATGTAAAAATGATGCATTTTAAGCTAATTGAGCAATTCTGACACTTTTTTAACCGTAATATTTGAGGAAGATATGATATATTCAAGTAATGATTCCAATTAACAAACAGTGATTGAAACAAGAAGTTTATGATCTGTATCTGCAGGCTACGATTTAGCTAGACTACAAATTCCATTCCGGCAACCTTCAGGACCATTGATTACGAGAAAAAGTATGTCACCATTCAAGGAATTTTAAAAGAATAATAAATTACTTATGAATTGAAAACTTTTCGCCTATTATGATATTTTCACTTGAGGAGGATATGATATATTCTAGTAATGATTCCAATTAACAAACAGTGATTGAAATAAGAAGTTAATGATCTGTATCTGCAGACTACGATTTAGCTAGACCACAAATTCTATCCCGGCAACCTTCAGGACCACTAATTACGAGAAAAAAATCACCATTTGACGAATTTTAAAAGAATAATAAATTACTTATAAATTGAAATCCTGAATTTATCGATCACGAATTGTTTATTATTTTTCGATATTATCTATTTACCCATAGTTAAACATATACTATTATTTATTATCTATTTTTTATATGTGAGGTCGAAGGAGATTCTTTAATAGCCTTTAGGCAACAATTTTCCCTGATATGTGTTAAAAACATACAGAAAATACTATACGCACTTGAACTAATAGATAACCGCATGTTTTGTAGGCATGTCTTACAGATATCCTAGTTAAGTACTTCTCCCACAGTGTGGTAACTACCGTATTTCTGTGCGGAAAAAAGTCGATCCCCCGTTTTATATCCGAAGAGACCTCAAAAAAATACTTATATGGTTAAGAGAAATCGATATACGAGACCCACTACTTTTTTCCGACCAAAAATTCAATAACAATTTAAACTACAATACATCTCAAAAAATTATATAAAATTTACATATGAGGTCATTGGCACTCTTCAATAGCCTCAAATGCGCTTAAAACAATTTTATTTTGTTCAAGACTAAAAACTTTTATGTTTATTATGTTAAATTGATTTTCATATCTAGGTTCTAAGCTTCTTGAACATTTTAAAATAATCATTGAAGGTTATTCGATTTTCAGCAACATTCTTGTTAATTCCCATTATTTTTCAATTATCCCTTTCATCTCGCATATCTTGTTTCTGCTTTTCATTAGTCTATATTTTATATGAATACATTTTTGCTCGAAGTCCTACAAAATGAGTAATAGTTAGAGATTCTGCCTCATCCTTCATTTTACCTTTCGATATCATAAAATCATAATTAAAATAATACATTATGGTTTTTGAAATATCTAAAATAGTCACACCTATATAAAGAGGTTTACAGAAAACTATTTCAGTCCTTTTTAATTTAACAGCTACTAGATTTTCATTGAAAATTGTACTATAATGTAAGAAAGGAATTGCAATGAAATGTTTAATACTGTAGCGGCCGTCTCAAGATTTAAGTAATTTAACATAACGGTACTTTCGAAAATTTTCCATTGTTTTATTAATAAGTTTATGATGATTCAAAATCATGTATCTTTTTCAATGCCAATCGTTTAGTGTTCGGTAGTGAATTTTATAATTATTTTTAGGATAATGGGTAGACAATAACTTTTTATATTTTGAACCAGGTAGAATATTATGTTTTGGGCATAATGAAAAATCACTGTGACAATCATATAATTTTTCATCACAACCCAAGTTTTTTGAAATCATATATCCGTTTTAGTATGAACCTGTTTGGACTTGTCGGTTTTCGTTGATAAGGTATGTTATTAGTAACGAGAATCTATGACGTCATCGACTTAGATGGAAGTATACATATGCATTGATTCTTATGTAGAATAGACATCTGAGGAGATCTTTTTTTATGAATATTTTAAATCCTTTTATTTAGAGTTGCGTAAAAAATATTAGCTAATATGATAATATACACCCATATATAATTATTTTTACTAATAATTTCACTAGTCTGCAACGATGTAATATTTTTTATGGTAAGATCATCATTGTTTGTTATAAAAAGTGATGGGGATGTAGGTAGATTTATGCAAAAATGTTTAATTGAAAGTCAATTGTTAAAAATTTTTGTTAGTAAAATAATAAACTAATAAAGTCTTTTGAACCTTTTTATTTAGAGTTGCATAAAAAAATTAATTAATATGGAAATATACACCCATATATAATTGTTTTTACTAGTAATTTCACTAGTCTGCGACGATGTAATAAATTGTGTGGTAAGATCTTAAGTAATTGTTTGTTATAAAAAGTGATGGGATGTAGATAGATTTATGCAAAAAAGTTTAATTGAATGTCAATTGTTAAAAATGTTGGTTAGTAAAATATTAGACTAATAAATTTTTATTTCTAGTCTGACGTCTGAATTAGAAGGGCACTTCTAAAATCGCGATGACGTGTGGTACACAACAGCTCGCGCCTGGGGTGAAGATTGCTGCAGAAGGAAATAGGCAAACTAGTAAGTATCTTTTGAGTATTTACCTACAAAAATATTTATTGTTTTAGTTGTGATATATAATTTTTTATAGCATACAATGAGGTTCCTTCGGGTATAAAAAGGGTGCCGACTTTTCCTACACAGATATATGACAGGTACCACACAGTGGGAGAAGTACAAAAAACTTAGGGTGTCGGTTAGACTCGATTACAACAAGAGCAGTCACCTTTTGAGTTATGTACGAACAGTATCCTTCTGTTATGGGGTAGAGTCGCCTAAAGGTAATTGAAGAGTGCCTATGACCTCATATGTAAATTTTATATAAATTTTTGAGATGTATTGTAGTTTAAATTGTAATTGAATTTTTGGTCGGAAAAAAGTAGTGGGTCTCGTATATCGATTTCTCTTAACCATATAAGTATTTTTTGAGGTCTCTTCGGATATAAAACGGGGGATCGACTTTTTTCCGCACAGAAATACGGTAGTTACCACACTGTGGGAGAAGTACTTAACTAGGATATATGTAAGACATGCCTACAAAACATGCGGTTATCTATTAGTTCAAGTGCGTATAGTATTTTCTGTATGTTTTTAATACATATCAGGGAAAATTGTTGCCTAAAGGCTATTAAAGAATCTCCTTCGACCTCACATATAAAAAATAGATAATAAATAATAGCATATGTTTAACTATGGGTAAATAGATAATATAGAAAAATAATAAACAATTCGTGATCGATAAATTCAGGATTTCAATTTATAAGTAATTTATTATTCTTTTAAAATTCGTCGAATGGTGATTTTTTTCTCGTAATCAATGGTCCTGAAGGTTGTTGGAATAGAATTTGTGGTCTAGCTAAATCGTAGTCTGCAGATACAGATCATTAACTTCTTATTTCAATCACTGTTTGTTAATTGGAATCATTACTAGAATATATCATATCCTCCTCAAGTAAAAATATCATAATAGGCGAAAAGTTTTCAATTTATAAGTAATTTATTATTCTTTTAAAATTCCTCGAATGGTGACATACTTTTTCTCGTAATCAATGGTCCTGAAGGTTGCCGGAATGGAATTTGTAGTCTAGCTATATCGTAGCCTGCAGATACAGATCATAAACTTCTTGTTTCAATCACTGTTTGTTAATTGGAATCATTACTTGAATATATCATATCTTCCTCAAATATTACGGTTAAAAAAGTGTCAGAATTGCTCAATTAGCTTAAAATGCATCATTTTTACATGCTTTCTTATGGAAAAACAGACACAAATTTCCTCAATCGCGGGTCTTTTTAAGACAAAATAATACCGTTCAGTCTTCTATCTGACTAGAAGTTTACTTGCTATCCCTCATATCTCAATAATGCTCATTCGATTACAGTTCTTTGTTCAAAGTGCTTACGAAAAAAATTTTCATCCTTATTATGAGTCTCTTTGTGAATCTCGTGAAACATGTTGCTACTCTGTTCGGGCTTATAACATCCAATTATAATGAACATCAAGTGACTAGAGGGCTTATGGAGTGTAGAAAAGCTATAAGAAAACTAAATAATGCGTTACGGAGTGCCAAGAATATTGGAGAAAAGCAGCATATTCTAACTAGTATAACTCGAATAAAGTCATATCGTAACCAATTTAAATATATTCAAAAACATGGTGGAGACCTATCATCTCATATGGAAACCGCAAAATATCGTGTAAACTGGGATGATCTGGATGCAGCATTTAACGGTCGCATCAGAACTGGTAGCATCTCAAACCTGAAGCATAAGGATCCCATTGCATTTCTCAAAGATTGTAGGGCTCTCTTTAAACGACGTATACATAATATATTAAAAAAAGAGGTAGCTGTTAAGGTGAATGTGGCTTTCGGAGGTGAATTTGAAATTGTTAAAGGAGATCAGAGTCTTAATGAGTTCAAGTATTTTACGACAACTAATTCTCCGATATATAAGGATACAAACCTTGATGATTGGTTTGATACTAAAGTCATTGCGACTATCCTTGAAGACTTGGAGGAGTTTCAAGAACGTGATAGTGGTTGGGCAGTGAAGAAGGTGCTGAATTTAGGCGTTAACATCAATAAGTATACTCCTCAACTAGGATCCTCTTATATTGATTTACCTACAGAAATAAAAAAGAAGAAGGCATGTATTAACGTCAATAATGAGGATAATGGTTGTTTTGCATGGGCAGTTACGTCAGCATTGTATCCTGTTACAATCCATTCTGATAGAACATCCTCATACCCTCACTATTCGACTGTATTAAAACTAAGAGGAATTCAATTTCCAATGACTATCAAGCAGATCCCCAATTTTGAGAAGCAAAATAATATATCCGTAAATGTTTACATTCTACAAAAAGATAACAAGACCTTCATTACTCTTCCAACTTACCTTACAAGAAATAAGATGAATAAACATGTAAATTTGTTGATGGTGCAAGATAAATATGATGAAGCGCCAACGAAATATCACTTTGTTTGGATAAATAATCTATCAAGACTTCTGTCCACTCAACTCAGTAAACATAATTGTAAGAAATACTTCTGTGATAGATGTCTACATTATTATAGATCACAGGAGACACTTAATAACCATCTTGAAGACTGTATAAAATTAAACGAAACTGCAATTAAAATGCCTGAACCAGGAAAAAACGTTCTTAAATTCAAAAACTTCAAGAATAAGGTAAAGGCACCTTTTATAGTATATGCAGATCTCGAGAGTGTTTTGAAGCAGACTGGGGATTCTAAGAAGCCACAACAGCATATCCCTGCAGCCGTTGGATATTACTTCAAGTGTTCATACGATGACGCGCTATCCTTTTACAAAAGTTATATGGGTGAAGATTGTAAGCGATGGTTTGCCAATGAAATGAATCTGCTTGCTCAAGATATCAGTACGGTGTTCCTTTGTCCTTATGGAATTCACATGACTCCTAATCAAGAACGTCAGTTTCAAGCTGCTACCGAATGCCATATTTGTGAAACGCCATTTTCCTCTACAGATAAGAAAGTTCGAGATCATGATCATCTCATTCCCGAAAACAATTATAGAGGTGCAGCGCATGATGGGTGCAATATTAACTATCAGGATTCACCTACTGTTAATGTAGTGTTCCACAACTTATCTGGTTATGATGCAAATTTCATTATCGAAGACATTGCTACTCGCATGACTGGCTCTATTGATTTGCTCCCTATTACGAAGGAAAAATATATTTCTTTCACAAAACATGTTGACGATGCACGAATCCGGTTCAAATTCATCGACAGTTTCCGCTTCATGGCATCATCTCTCGATAAACTCGCTTCATATTTAACCGAATTTCCTAATTTGAGATCTCAGTTTTCTGGTGTTCCCGATGAAGAATTCACAATGTTAACTAAAAAGGGGGTGATGCCTTATGACTATTTCAATTCTTTCAACCGCTTTGAAGAAACAAGGTTACCTCCTATCGAATCTTTCTATAATAATCTCGAAGATAAACCCTGCTCACGTAAACTTTATAGTAGAGCACAACGCGTCTGGAATACGTTTCAAGGTCAAATGTTAGGTGAATATGTAGAGTTGTATATGAAGACCGATATCCTCCTTCTTGCTGACGTTTTTGAGCAGTTTCGTTCCAGTTGTATTGCTACGTATAACATCGATCCTGCACATTATTATACATCACCAGGATTTGCATTCGATGCTATGCTGAAACATACTAGACAAGAATTGGAACTTCTCACTGATGTAGACATGTTTTTATTTGTTGAGCGTGGTATACGTGGTGGACTTAGTCAAGTTTGCGGAAAACTTCGTGCTCGAGCCAACAATAAGTATATGCCCATTTATAATCCTTCAAATCCATCGAAACATTCAATGTACTATGATGTGAATAATCAGGTATGTTTTTAGTTTCTTCATTTTAGGTGATTATTTCAATTAATTTTAATGTTTTAGTATGGATGGACTATGTCACGATATCTCCCTTATGGAGGATTTGAATGGGTTGACTCTAATATAGACGTTACACAAATTGCTGATGATGCTTCTGAGGGGTACATGCTCGAGGTTGATTTGGAGTATCCTCATCATTTACATGATTTGCATAAGGACATACCTTTCTGCCCCGAACACCTCAATCCTAAGACCATGATGCCTGCTACAAGATCAAATGAGGAGACTAAGTTGATGGGTACCCTAACTAATAAAACAAAATACGTTATAAATTACCGAGCATTGAAGCAAGCGTTACAAAATGGGCTTGTATTAACAAAAATACATCGAGTATTGAAATTCAATCAGAGTTCTTGGTTAAAGCCCTACATTGACTTAAACACCGAGTTACGTAAGGCTGCGAAGAATGAGTTTGAGAAGAACCTATTCAAACTGATGAACAATGCAGTGTTTGGTGCTAGTTTTATATAAATATTTCTATACAATCACTTTTTTTCTAATTGTTGCTGGTAAAACCATGGAGAACGTGCGCAAACGCGTTGATGTAAAGCTAATTTCTCATTGGAGTGGTCGATATGGTGCTGAATCATACATAGCTAAGCCAGAGTTTAAAAATAGTACAATTTCCAGTGAAAACCTAATTGCCATCGAATTACGGAAGGTGCAAATATGGTTGAATAAACCGTTATATGAAGAAATGGCAATTTTAGATCTGGCTTAAACTACGATCTATGATTTTCACTATGAGTACATGGCGAACCGTTTTAGTGAAATATGTACTGTGCTGTATACTGATACCGATAGTCTTATATATGAGATTGGAGATCAAGATCCCTATGAAGTAATGAAGATTGATTGTTATAAATATTTCGACACCTCAGACTTTCCTCATGATAACGTTTACGAAATTCCTCAAGTTAATATAAGAAGGTTCTTGATATGATGAAGGATGAGAACAATGGTATCATAATGACCGATTATCTTGGGTTACGGTCTAAATTGTATGCAACGCGGTTACTAACCGCTCAAGATGGTCTAGCGGAAAAGCGAAAACGTCTTGCGAATGATGGTTATGACGAAGAAGAAATAGACTGTCTAATTCGAAATGTTGGAGTAACTAAAAAAGCTAAAGGGGTAAAGTCGTCAGTTGTGAAGACCGTAATCACATTTGAAGATTATGAAGAATGCCTTGATACCTTCACACAGAAAACAGTTTCCCAAAATCTAATTCGTGCCGAGAAACATCTGGTCCATTCGATTATCCAAAATAAAGTAGCTCTCAGCCCGGAGGATGACAAACGATTAATCATTCATGGTTCCGATGAAACCTTACCCTGGGGGCACTATTCGATTGATGCATATATGGATGTCGATGCCATTATTCCTTGAAAATTTATATAAAAAGTATTGTTATTATTTTCATTTATTATATTTTACAATTTTATATTGTACAATAAAATGTTTATTCAATTGTTCTTTATTTTGATACCCCATTATCGACTGAGCATGGGTGACGTCATCAGCATGGTGCCCTTATGGTTTTACATGTTTACCTCTTGTCTTCTTTGTCTTTTATTCCACTTCAATCCCACCAAACCTTATACACGTAAAAACATATACACTTATTTACTTTTTGCATAACCCCCGTTCTTGTATACACCCTTACTTTTGCGTAATCCCCGTAGACGCTACCCTCCCACGTAGACGCTACCCTTAAAAACCCCTTCGCTTCTTCTAAACCACCCTCTACCTTATACACGTAACAACATACACACTTACTTTTCGCATAACCCCCGTAGACGCTACCGTCATTACTTGCTAACCATCTAGAGACTTCTTCTACTTCTTGTAAACCCTCTGGAAACTTCTTCCTATCGGTAACCACCCATAGACCATCCGCCTGTTCATCCGGCCGCCTTGACGCATGCTCAGATCGAAATTGAGTCAAAAATTACCACGTTGGACCTTGGCGATTTCCCATGTTAATTTACATAAGGAATGGTCTAGAACCCGCCTAGCTCCTTTACTCACATATGTGAATTATTTTTATATATTAGAGGACTAGTTCAACTCCCCTCAAATTCAAATTTTAAAAGGTATCTTTCTAGATAACTTCTTAAAATTTTAATTTCCACTCTTTAATCTATGATAATTTTTTTTTTAATCTATAAATTTCTGATCAATAAATAACTTTCTTAGAAACCCCTTTTATTATTATTATATCATGATATTCCTTTAATTTAACTCTATCTAAACTTATTCGAAATATATACAAATTAGGGACATAATAATAATGATTCATACATTTGATCATTTTCCTTTAATATTACTTTACCATTTCATGTTATTGATTCCTTTTGGTTCAAACTCCTATTACTATTGAATTATTCATAACTTCTATTCTTCATTACTTTCAACTGTTTCTTGTTTAAAAGAAATATTTACACTTTGTCCCTTTACTTATCAATTCTCTTATTAAGCTCTACTTTCCCTACCTTATCTTCAGTACTAAGAAATTTTTTTCAATTGTTTCAATTATTTCATATATTTTTATATCATTTTTATTAACCCATATTCATGTCAATTTAACTATTCCTATAGTCCAACATTTAATTGTTTGCTTTCTATCCATATTTATATTCATTTTCATAATTCTTAATTACAATTCATCTACATTATTTCATAAATATATTCATTATATTATACTTTATTTATCATATCTCCCTATCTCATAATAATTAATCATATCATATTCTATATAAATATTCATTTCCATATTTTCACTATACTTTTCTCCATAATTCCTCTAAAAATTTTTTTGACATCAACATAACCTTTTCCTATATCTTAGTTTATAAATTTCTTTCCTTTTGCATCCTTTTTTTAGGTTCCTGTTAACTTGTTAGATAACTTGTCATTCTTAAATTCTGCATGATCTTATTTAAAAAATGTGAAATTCTATTTTACCCTCCCCTCTATCTAATAATTTCCCAATTTATATCATATTATCTTAAATATCTCCTGCTATTTTACGTTGGTATAACTTTGTTCATCTATTATTTATTATGTCTCCATTTGTTTATTTTATATATTTACACTAATTTCCTTACTATACAAAATCTAAACCTGATTACTTCTACTTAATATCACTCATATTATTTATTTATATATTTTTTTCTGTTCCATTTTTTTCTGTTCTGTTGTACTATGGATAACAACAAAACTTCTACAATTACTGAATATGAAAAATGAAAACCTTACATCTACCTATTATATAAAATTATCTATAATTGTATTATCAATTCTTAATAAATTTTCTATGTAAGTTTATTTTTCTATCCTATTCCTGTCCATTCCATTATTTTTTTGTTTCCAAATTTCATTCCAATTCTCATGTGATACTTTTTACTTGGCTATTCTTTTTCTTACTTCTTCTTATGTTCTACTCTCGTTGTTTGAGTCTCAATGTTTTTCTGTAACTTCTTTCCGTTCTCCATTATATCCTTTTTAATTTTGTAGCCACATATCTCATTAATTTCTTCCCATAAATCTAATAACATTTGTGCTTCAAATTCCTCCATATCATTCATTTCAATCGTTATTATCAAAACATTTGTGTGAATTATATTCATTTTGTTATCCCATTTTATTCTTGTTACTACATTATAAAATTTTCTGGAGCACCCTATACCTATTTCATGACCTCTCATATTATCTTCTATTTCTTCTACTGTTTTTCTCATTTTCCGATTCATTTCTTCGATTTCTTGATTTAGTTGTCTATTCATACCTTCACTAATGGTGATACTCCTTCCTGTTCTTTCTTCAATACGACCATCTAAATCCTTAAATTGTTTATTTACATTTTCTTTTATCTGTTCTACTTCCTTTGTTAGATCATTAGCTTGTTTCGAAACTTCCACTTGGATAGTTTCTGGTAGCTTTTCTTCAATATCTTCTAAATTCCTGCACCTCTTCTACTATCTGCTTTTCTATTTCCTCTCCAATTTTTACTCCATTTTCTTGTATTTCTATCCTTAAATTTTCATTTTGATCCTCCATATCTTCTTTCACCTTGTCAATTTTCTTTTTAAATTCTTCATGGTTCTCCTTGAGTTCCTTAATCTCCTTACAATTTTCAAATTGGACTTCATCTATTTTCTTTTCTAATCTTTTCATATTTCCATGAATGTTGTGGATGTCTCCCCGAATTTCTTCTTTCATACTATTCATGTCTCCTCTCATATTCTCCATGTTTCCACTTATATTGTTAATATCTCCTCTAATTGTTTTCGTGTCTGCCCTCATATTTTCTATCATGCTATCCAATTTCTTGTCCCTTTTTTCATTCATATTAATCAAAAATTGCATTAATTGATCATTGCTATTTGTACTTGTTCTTTGCGTTTTCTGTCTCCTATCCATCCCTTCTTCTTCAGCTTGCTGTCCCTGAATCAAATATTGGACCTGGAAATCTCCCATTCCATGGCTCCTCTCTTCTCTCTCCTCTTCTGATCCGCTATCATTTCCG